>CM046039.1:4800502-4853002 GCA_025215565.1 Flaveria ramosissima
GTGTTAGATTTTCTCGTACTTCGTGTTTTTCAACTTACAGTTTTGAATTTAATCATCTGTTATGTGTGTAGAAGTAAGAGATTATGTGAAGGTTTAACAATTTGGGGGGTTTTGAGAGATTGATATGATACTACATATGAATTCTACTAGAGTGATTAGGTTAATGTTTGTTCGTAGATAGATCAGTTTGGAAGGATGTCATTCTTTTCATGGCATGTGGTTCTTCACTTTCAGTAGTTATAACAGAACTTAGAGCGCTAGGGTAGGTACACTGTTTCATTGTTTGTAGAAGTAAGAAATCATGTGAAGTTTTACCAATTTGGGGATTTTTGAGAGAATATTTATGCATATGAATTTGATTAGAATAATTGGGTAAATGTTTGTGCTTAGATCAGCTTCGATTAATATGGCATGTGGTTCTTGACTTGCAATTGTTGCTACAGAACTTAGAACTCTAGGTTGGGTGTACTGTTTTATTGTTTGGATGTTCCCCTAAGCTGGTTTTTGGTGTGCAGTGTGATGTATATACTGTGCAATGAAGAGCCTTTGTGGATGAATTTATGCCTGAATAAAGAAAATCGTGAGCTTCAATATAAAGGGTCCTGGAAGAAGACAACATTGCATGGGTATTTTTCAGATTTGTCTTGCTTCCTTTTAATTCAATATATGTGCAGTTTTTACTTTTGTACAAGTATAATGTTTTTCTTATGTGGCTACAGACTGCAAGTGCTGAATAAATGTGATGACTCCAGCAAAAAACCACTACACTTTGATGGTAATGATCGTACTTTTTGATTCTACACTTTTGTTGCCCTACTTGAACTAAAGGATATGCTACTATTTACAGGATTCAACTCGTTATTTCTATACAAACGATTTTATCGTTGTTATACGCGGTTAGATGGATTTGCATTTGATCAGGGAAATGTGGAAAGAAAAACTGACCTTTCAGTAGATGAGTTCTTTCAGCAGTATGATGCACAGAAACCTGTATGTCATAAGTTTTGTATAACATTTTATTTTAGCTTAAATTTCCTTTTTATGTTTGTTATTTCATAACTTATAATGCTGAATGTTTCATGCAGGTTTTAGTTTCAGGATTAGCTGATACTTGGGCAGCAAAGAAGACATGGACTCCTGAACAATTAGTGATGAAATATGGAGATACACCTTTCAGAATTTCTCAAAGAAGTGCAAATAAAACAACAATGAAACTTAAAGATTACGTCTCTTACATACAAGAACAACATGATGAGGATCCCCTCTACATTTTTGATGATAAGGTTCAGTTATATCCATTATAAGCACTTTATGAGTAATAGAATTTATATTTAAATAACTAATAATTGCAGTTTGGGGAAGTTGCGCCAGATTTACTAGAAGATTACAGTGTGCCTCATCTATTCCCAGATGACTATTTTGATGTATTAGATAGTGATCAAAGACCCCCTTATAGATGGCTCATTATTGGGCCTGAGAGATCTGGTGCATCTTGGCATGTTGATCCAGCTCTTACCAGTGCATGGAATACTCTTTTATGTGGCCGTAAACGGTAAATGATTTATAATCTTGTAAAGTATTTTTGTCATATGAAATATATTCAGTAATATCTATTTTACTGTTATATAAACAGGTGGGCCCTGTATCCTCCTGGAAGAGTCCCTCTAGGTGTGACGGTACATGTAAATGATGAAGATGGTGATGTTGACATTGAAACTCCATCTTCATTGCAGGTAATAAACATTGCGTACAAATGCTTATATCAGTTTACAGTTAGTTGATTTTTTTTTTCATTTTCTAGTGGTGGTTGGATTTCTATCCACTTCTTGCTGATGAAGATAAGCCAATAGAATGTACACAGCTACCTGGTGAGACTATTTATGTTCCAACTGGATGGTGGCATTGTGTTTTAAACCTGGAGACAACTGTTGCTGTAACTCAGAATTATGTAAATTCAAAAAATTTTGAATATGTATGTTTGGATTTGGCTCCTGGTTATCAGCATAAAGGAGTTTGCCGTGCTGGGTTGCTTGCCCTTGAAGAACATGGGAATTTATTAATGGAAGACAATATGAACTCCTCAGAATTGACTAGAAAGAAGAAGAAAGTCAAACTTGATGAACACATGGATGATTTGAGCTTTGCTAGAAATGGGTCTGATTTAGAGTTCTCTTATGACATAAATTTCCTGAAAATGTTTCTGGACAAAAATAGAGACCATTATAACTCGTTATGGAGCACAAGTAATTGCATTGGACAGAGAGAATTGAGAGACTGGTTATGGAAGCTTTGGATCGGGAAACCTGGATTAAGAGATCTAATTTGGAAGGTAGTGACTTTTTTATTTTTTTATTTAATTTTTTCTTTTCATTACATGTTGTGGTGAAATTTCAGGGAGCTTGTATTGCAATAAATACCAATAAGTGGTCTAAGTGCATGGAAGAATTATGTTCCTTCCATAACATCTCTTTGCCTGCGGATGATGAAAAGTTTCCAGTGGGTACGGGTAGCAATCCTGTAAGTGATTCTAATTTTTAATTTCATTTGATATGGCTTTTGTTCATAGCCTCATTGCAGGAATATGTAACCAGTTTGATCCAATTTCTACTCTGGGACAACAAAGTACTCACAAAAATTCTCACATTTTTAGAAGGTTTTTATGTAGGGTAATCTTTTTAGGGTGAAGGGAGTTGTCCCTGCCTTCTACAGTGCCACATTAGATTCCCCAATTTCCGCTTTCCCTTCCCTTAGTTCCCTAAACCTTTACAGTGGTTTCCCACTCTTCCAGTCGTCCCACACCTCCTTATTTTTGTAAATAAAATTTAGATAACTAATTTAAATTAAATACATTCCATTAAAAAATAAACGTAACATCTAATTTAAATAAAAATGCATTCCACTTAGTAAATAAAATACAAACTAAATATATAAAAGACACGACATGGTTAATATTAACAAAAGATACTAAAAATTCATTTTGGATAGAAAGATTGGGAAGTGATGTGGTTAGGAAAATGTTGAGAGATTGGTATTTTGGTTAGGGAAATGAATATGAGAATGGGTATATATATAGGTGAAAATTAATAAAAAAAAATTTTGTATTTTTTTTTGAAATATGACCATTGCACAACGGCTTCTGTGGTACCTCACCTTCCTGTGCTGAAGCCGTGTCCTCTCCTTGCACCCTAAGTGCACTGGTTTTTAAATCAGAATTTTCTAAGGGTTGAAGCTTTTTATCAAGATTTTTGAAAGTTTGTGCCATTTTGTCATTAATATAGTGGGTTGCCCAAAAGAGAAATTAGTCTAAGGTTGGTTGCCATTTTATACTGTTAACCCTGTGTTCCTTTACCAGTTTATGGTAAAGTACATTAATACTAGCAAGTCCAACTTGAAAATTCTCAGGGAAAGGGTATTTTAACATGAAATACACACTTCCAACAGGTTTATCTTGTTCATGACAATGTGGTCAAAATCTTTGTGGAGGATGGTTTGCAAGCTAGCCTCCATGCACTAGGAACAGAGGTATGTTTGATAATGTGAATAAAATATTATGTTTAATGAAGTGAGTATATTCTTACGGAATATGGTTTGTATCCCTACAGCTTGAGTTCTACAATATAATGCAGAAATCAGAATCTAGTTTGAAAAACCACGTTCCTAATATTATAGCAAGCGGGATAATTTTCCTTGAAAATGAATCATATGAAATAATCCCCTGGGATGGCCAAGGTGTGCCTGATGTAATTACAAAACATAGCATAAATGATGAGATTTTCCCCAACACTGAGTACCCGTTTGGCATCTGGAGCAAAAAGCTGTTCGAGTATAAAAAAGCTGGTATGACCTTAGAGGAATTGGTTAGTTCTGGTGGACACTTAAATGTTTGGCCCTACATTGTAACAAAAAGATGCAGAGGAAAAATATATGCTGAGCTGTAAGTTACCTTGATTCTTTTTTCTGTTTAAACCATGAAATTCGATAGATTCGGCAAATGGGGGCCTATAAATTTTCATAGATATGTGTTGACCCGAAACACTTTTGTTTAAAAACTAAATTTTTGATTGCCAATTAGCCTGTGAAATACGACTGCATAAATTAGATCATTTTTATGACAAGCTAATTTCTTGAATAAATGTTTTTGAACTGCCTGACGCGTTTCATTTTTTTTTTTTTTAATTTTATCTGTTTGACCTGTTTGAGATATAATATAATCCAAGCCAACCCATTAATAATCCAAACTGACCCATTATTTATTAAGTTAGTCGCTGATTTTGCAGAAGAGATGTGCTATCACGGGAGGAAGTTTCCAATTTAGCTTCCTTTTTAGGGAAGCAATTGCATGACCTTCATGTTTTACCTGTCACTCCTTTGAATGATTTGTCATATCTGCACATGGAGAAGAAACTGGAGATGGGCGCCCATGACAATGGTACTATGGATAATCTCATAAAAAATATCAGTCTTCCAGCAGCATCAAAAGTTTTCTTCACAATACTAAATAGGAAAAAGAAGGATGTGTCCAGTCGCTTGACTAAATGGTAAGTCATATATTAAATGCGGAATTTTGTTATTTAAATAACTATGTATAATCATCAGTTTATGCTAAGCGTGTAACTTTGTGCATAAACTGCATCTTATTAAAATTTCACAGATAAGTTCATTGTTTTTCTGCTCTGTTTTTTTCTTTTTTTTTATCTAAATGTATTGATATTTTCTAAAAGAGTAGAAGGACATTAATGAAAATTTAAATTTCTGCTTCATTTTTGTAGGGGTTATCCGATTCCAAGCACACTGATTGACAAAGTAAATGAATATCTCCCAAATGACTTTGTAGAGTTGCATAGTCTATTTAAGGTTAGTTAATATTGTAAATGCAAAATGATATTTATTTTATTCTTTTGTTCTTTTCATTTTAAAAAACATTACCTTCTTGCAAAATTTATGAATTCTTCCGCATTATGTTTTAGAATGAAAATGGGAAGTTAGAAGTGCACAATTGTTGCTCATGGGTACACACAGATATAATGGACGACAATATTCACTTGGAGCAAATGAAAGAGTCTAGTAACGGAAGTGAGATGTCATGGCGCCCTAGTTATATTTATGATTTCAGCAACATGTCTCTAGGTAAGAAAATTGACTTGAAAAGAAAAAAAGTTTGGTATTACATTTATTCCTGCATTTATGCCTCAACTCATGAAAGCCACCTACCTAGTTCAAGTTGCAATTTGCCTGATCCCACTAGTGTTAGTTGGGTATTGGTGAAATCCCAGGATTTTTCCATATATATAACTTCATAAACACTTAGGTGGCCCTGGCAGGCTCTCACAGTTACGAAAACAAACTAAATATTACCCACACATATACATATGTGTGTGCATTAGAAGTCTGGTTTTGAGTTTGGATCTTTAAATACTCTCTTGTTAATGACAAAAATAATGATCTTAATGTTTTAGTATCAAGATCCTAATAATGGTTAAAGTAACTTGAGATAATGATTTTGAACGGACAATCAACTTTTCCTACATCACTGCTTGCTTTTTGTTGTAAACATACCATCTTTGGTTCTTTTGAATATATAATATGAATGCTAAGTTGAGTTTTTTTGAACTTTTTAGGAGATCCGATATTGGATTTGATCCCAATCCATCTAGACATATTTCGTGGAGACGTGCAGCTCCTGAAGAAGCTTCTAGAAAGCTATAGACTTCCTTTTGGTAAAAGATCTTCATCAGATGATGGCTGCAAAGTTAGGCGGATATCATATCTAGCAATGTGAGTCCTTTATGTTGAATTACTGATCTGATATGTTGATAATAATTACACTAATACAGAAGCAATAATTTATCAAAAGCATATATATTGATTGTTAAAGAAATATTTGCTCCAATATTTATATATTTGTATTCTTGTAGACGTAAAATTGCCTAATTATGATTTCATTTGTTATGATTGATTTATGTACAGGTGCTACTGTATCATACATGAAGAGAATATACTAGGAGCAATATTTGGTATGTCAAAGGAACTGAGGACAGCAGAATCATGGGAGGAGGTCGAGGAAGCTGTGTGGGGCGATCTGAATAATTACTTTTAGATTATAGGGGCACTTGTTTATAACAGCAAAATAAAAGATCCCCTATTCAGATCTTACCAAAATGCCAGTATTTTGCTATATTTATACGCGTGTGTAGATCAAGAAACAATGTGGTTTGTCTGTTTTACTTGATTCTGGCCAAAAAGTGAAAGTACAATTGTTATAATATACAGGCATCAAATCAGGGTGTTGTAATGAAATCGAACCGCTCTTTGCGTTTTTAACTTGGTTGAATGAAGCGTATTGAGCTTTACAGTTCTAGTCTCATACGGTTAACTGAGAACTCAAGTCTCGGTTTTCTGGTTTTGTCCCCAATATCACCTTCTGAAATGGAGGAATTCATAAATTATTAAAATAGTGGTATGGACATAATTATGGACAGCAGCTGGAATTAGTGAAGAAACTAGAAGGTCGCAACTTGCATTTATACATGAAAATAATGTTTGTTTTTTTGTTATTTACTAATTATATTTTAATATTAAACACATATTCATCAATGTAAAGTGTTAACTGCATGGGTTTGAAAATCACCGGCTGTTGAACCGTTTAACTTATAGAAGTCTCTTCACTAGTCTTGGATGCGTTTATTGGAGCGCTTGGGACCGCACCCGTTGGTTACAGTTCAAATTTTGTTGAACCATGTCATCTTTTATGGCCTTAACGGCACATCATCACGCCTTAATGTTTCTGGTTTTGATTCAGGGGTAGTAAAGAGATTAATGTGCTTGGCATTGCTAAGACCCACAAACATCTATACTCTCTAGACAATGTCATCTGTTTTTAAAGGACGGTAAAACCGATGATGCATCAACAGTGGCGGTTTGAATAACAAGTCCTCTTTTCAAAGCTTTTATAATCTTGGAACCATCTCTAAAGCCTCAACACACTAAAAACCATCTTACAAACCCCAAAGCATGCTCTGTAAATCAATTCCATCATCTCTAAAACTAATGCTCCACGTAAGTATCTAAAAAGACATGTCAAGTTGCATCCGCAGTTTATGCAAAAGTGCTGACATTGCAGCAATAGATGGAACAAAGATAACTGCTTCAAAGAGAAGCGCATTTAAGAGACAAGATTCTGAAGCTAGCATCAACGATCAAAACAAAGTAAACCACAGACAAGATGATAAATCCTACATCAAACACATATTTCAACTACAAAATACCAAAACCGTCAGCATTCAAAACAAAACATGCAAGAACAGGAATCCTTCATCATAACAAATAGATATCTGTCTTGAATATGACTTATAAGATTATCAGGCTGCAACAGACGGCTTAGATGCAGCAGAAAGCCGGGATCTCTTCTTTGCCAAGCTCTCACTTCGCCTCTCTCTCTGCTCCTTCAATCTTGATGCTAGAAGCTTCTGATATTCAGCAGCCTCCGCTTTAGCCTTTGCAATTCTCTTCTTCTTTTCAGCAATTCTTGCTCTTTTCCTTTGCAAAGTTAATGGTGTAACTAATCTCTGTATTTTTGGAGCTTTACTCACCTCTTTCCCTGTAATTATTATTCTTGTTATCATCAATCAGACTTTAATAGTTTTCTTTTTATTTCTTTTACAAACCAAAAAAATTTCTTACCAGCTTTGTTGGTGAAGGTTCTGCGGTACGTATTGACATACTTCCTGACATCATCCTCTTTAGAAAGATTAAAGAGTTTGCGGATTTTCGATGCCCTTTTTGGACCTCTCATTCTTGGTTTCTCCACATCAGTCAAACCTGGAAGATCATTTTCACCCTTTTTCACAATAACCAGATTAAGAACCGACAGGTCTTGGCTCACAATGCACCCACGAACAGACTTTCTCCTTCTCTCTCCATTCCTCCTTCCAAACCCACGAAAACAGGGTGTTCCTGTTCATACCATGATAAAAGATAATATAAGCAGGCAATTCATATTTTAAATTGACTTGAAAGTTGAAAACAGTCGAGAGTATAAGAAAGTTTACTTGCCTCTTACGAGAAGAAGACGTACACGCCCTGGAGTCAAAACTCCTTGTTTCATTGGGAACCCTTGTTTGTCACAGCCTCCCATGATTTTGAAAACATACCCCTTGAATTCCTGTGATTTATTTATTTAAATCAATTATTATAAATATATGAAGCATATGAAGATTACGATCATATATGATGGATATAGAGAAGTAATGCACTACCTCTCCCAAGGCATCTCCACTAACTTCTTGTGAGATCCTCTTGTCAAAGAATGCTCGGCTAGACAACACACAAAAAAATGAAATTATCATACTGCCAAAACTAAGGTAAAATCGTGTACAAATTCTAGCAAATCCCAGTGATCTTGTGTAATGAAGTTATGTATATGGTTGTATACAAGCAGTACATCCACACGATCCTTCAGAAAGTAGCAAAAGTGGCTTGACTTTTTTAAACGAAGAACTCATACACCCACTAAACCTACTCCTAGATGGCTAGATCTACACCATTTTTCCACAATGAGACTTGAACCCACAACCATAAAAGTGCCTGATATTATGAAAAACTACAATGTTTGCCTTTTGGACAATACTTAGAAAATGTTCCCAATTCATAGAGAGTATCAAAGTGTGTAAATGTCTACCTCCATTTTGGATTAACTATATTCTAAGTCGGATTTTATTAACTATATTCTAACACAGATTTCACAAAATATATTGGATTAACTTATCTCAAATCCCATGCAATCCACATCCTATTGATACTTTACTATTGCATTAACTAAACTCTAAGACAGATTTCACAAAATATATGCAATTGTGCATGCCATTGTCAGTAATTACCCTACAAATCATTAAACAAATAGAATTACAATTAAACACAACAAGCAACATTACAATCAAAAACAGATTAATCCAACTGATTATTCAAATCTAACCACTTAACTCTCAAGTTCAAAGTTACTGTAAAATTCTAACCTTTTGCACCAGAAATCCACATCAATTCCAATTGAAAAAGTAACAGCTTTGCTTTTTTACAAACTGATAGTAAAACCAAAACTAAAACAATAAAACCAATTGGCTTCAAACATCTTAATCACATCATATAATTAACACATTGCTGTATCCAACACCACCATCTACACATTAGGTTAGGACAACGATTGAACTTACAGTTTCTGATCGTCGTCAATCTCGAGCTTCTTCTGGCACCCAGTGGTGGGATTAGCGATATTGAACTACAACAACGAAGATCATATATCAGAAACTTAAACGATTTTTCAGAAATTTAAACAAAGTTTATACTTATTTTTGTGTAAAAGATTCACACCTTCATCTTCACTCGGATCCTTGAAACTGCGGCGAGTGAACACAAACTAGGGTTTCCGCTCAACAGTTGGATGAATTGATGTGTTGATGTGTATATGCATATATAGTCCACACTCCAGTTTTCTCAGGTTTACGCTTTAAGCCCTTGTACTTTACGGCTAGTTTACTTCTAGAAGGTATGGTAAATTAATATCACGATCTTCATATTTACACTGCAAATATATATATTTTTTGTATTATTTTTCAATTAAATAATATTTTTTATATCTTTATTATTACATTTTTTTTCTTTACTCACAATCACTTTCAAAAATATTAAAAAATTTATAAGGGTCATATTGTGTTTTCTCAAATATGAGGAAACATAGTATAAACCTTAAAAATTTTTCTCTCTATTTCCCTCACAATCATTTCCATAATATAGAGTATACACTCACATATATAAAACATCTAATTTTGTTAGGACCGTGTACGTACGAAGTACTAACTGATTATGGGTGTATACCTAATTAAATAGTGCGGAATCCTATTTGATTATACCTAATCAAATAGTGTGGAATCATATTTGATTGGCGATCCAATCAGTGAGAACGCAGTTCAGATAAATCTAACGATTAAAGAAACGTTAAGAACGATTAGAAACAAGATCAACTACGAACTATGAAGTTGGAACAGGCTTTCTGGAGTCTCTAGACGGCTAGGGTACGAATGTGTGTCGAAATTCTTGAAGTGTTGCGTTTTTCCATGAATTAGGTGGTATTTATAGGTTAGGAATTGTCAATCGTGCGACTGAACCATTAGTATGGTTCAGTCGTGCGACTAAATCATACGATTGGTCCATACGCACGACTGAAGGCTCAGTCGTGCGACTGAGCCAATCTTATGTCTCAATCGTGCAACTGATCTAGTCTCCTGGTTTAGTCGTGCGACTGGTCCATTAGCATGAAGTGTTCATGCGTATGGTCCATTAGCATGGTCCATTCGCATGAAGACTTCATACGATGAAGTTTAAACACATTTCTCAACCATATTTGACTAAGAACTATGTAAACAACCACAAACCTATATAGTTAGTTCAATATGACTTATGATACAATAAACAATGAAACATTAAACAATATAAGCATCAATCACATATTTCATTTCATTCAACTCATTCATTACATATTGCAGGACCGTTTAAGGGCTTGACCACAATTACAACACAACAACACAGTGAGGAGAATAACTAAGCTCTAATCAAACAGTGAACTGGGTAACCAAGTATGATACTAAGAACACAAGTAAAGTAAGAGACAGAACAAGAGAGTTGGGTTTCAAGGAGGCAGTATATTGCTTTCTCAAGTTCTCTTACAAGTGTTACAAAGCATTCCGAAAAGATACAAGAACTTGAAATACTTATACTACAACCTACAGCCGGCCATACTTTGAAGGCCAGCTGGATACAATTGACTAGACACTAACAAAATCAATTGTAGGATCAAAAGGCATATCTGCCTTTTGACCTTGTGACTATGACATGCCATAGCTCACATCCTTTTACAATACAAAAAGGATAAAGTACATAAAGTGGAAAGTTGAATACTCAAGACCTCAATGTACAGTTACCAAAAGCAAGGCTCTTTTCACCAACTCATGTAAGTTGGTGACTTTACAGAGATGCAGCGGAAAAGGTGCTTTATGGAACAGTACATCAGATAAAGCATGTGTACTAAAAGTCTTCGGAAGAAATCTGTCTTCATAGGATGAGGCTTCGGAAGACTTTGTCTCTGAAGCTTCGGAAGACTTCATGTTTGGCTTCGGAAGATATTGGTCTTGGCTTCGGAAGATTTTACACTTAGAGTATTTTCTAATGCTTTGTGTAAAACTTCCGAAGCATTCTTCACTTCAGTACTTAGTGCATGTTTGTTGAGACACTTAGGCTGTTTTGGGTTGCATCAGACTTCAGGAATCCTTACAAACTCCCCCTAGGCTGATGCTACCAAACACTTGGAAGATCTTCAAATGTTGGTAGTCTTCAGTACAATCAGGACCATTCCTTTCTTCATGAGATGGTCAGGATCATCAAGACTTTCATAGTATCTTCTCATTTCAAAGAGATCATGCAGAGGTAAGTTGATTATGTCTTGACATGAGTAGACATTCTCAACACCTTGATCTCTTATAACAGTCCATCTCTCTGGATTTGTAGAGTAAGTCCAGGACAAGATGGGTGTCTCACTAGTTAGAGGAGCCACTTGAATAGGAGTTGATTGGGCTGCCTCTTCATGCACTTCCTCAGGTTGATCTGATTCAGCCTGAGGTGCAGAGGTAGATGACTTTGGCTTCTTCTTCTTTGTCTTTGGTTTAGAAGCCATCCTCTTCTTCCTCTTGGTTGTCTTTAACTGAGAAGACTGGTCTACAGCACCATGTTGATCATCAGTGTCTTTCTCAGTTGGATGTTCCTCCCTCACAGGTTCAGAAGGAGAGGAGGGAGTTTGACCCTGCCTAGGATCAGAAGATGAAGCTTGCTGGGGCTCAGCTGGAGGTGCTGGTTGAGGTGTCTCTGGTTGCTCAAACTTGACCTCCACTTCAGGTGGGACTTGACTTGGAAGAGAGTGCAAGTCAATAAGTTCTCCACTCTTAATCTTCTGCTTGATCACCCTAATATGCTCATCCATAGTGGATAGAGACATGGGGCCAAGTCTCCTTCCGGAGAATCCATACAGCTTCAAGAAGCTCACCATTCTTTGTCTGTCAGCAGACTTCTTTGCATTCTTTTGAATGTGGCCCTTGACTTTGCAGCTTCTTCCCTTAGTTTCCTTTTGGTTGTCTTTCTTTCCTTGACTAACTCAAGTTCAAGTTGCTTTAGATACTCGAACTCAATGAAGTCATAGGATAAAGGGAGAAGTGCATCTGCCTGATAGAAGCCTGTGGCACTCAGGTAGTTGATCATTTTGATCCTATCTTCCTCTTTATCTACCTGAGGTTCTTGTGGAGCCACATCTTCCTGTGCAGGACTTTCTTGAACTGGTGAGAGAGTAGGAGCATGCTTGTAAAGTCTTTTCTGTCTCTTCTCCTCTTTGAGTTGGAGAAGTATCATTGCATCCTCTTTCTCCTTCAACTCTCTTGACACTTCTCTGTCAGCCAGTTCATTTAGTTCTTCTAAGGGGAGGGAGATGATTCATCAATGTCATAGTTCCTGGTCTGTAGTAGGTAATCCTGACTGCCCTTAACTCATCATCCTGAGTATTGGTCTGGGGGCAGCCCTGATTGCAGCTTGCATGAAGCTAGATGACCCAGTGGAACTTTCTCCCCTTAGTCTCCTTTTCCTCTCTCTCTCTTCCTCCTCAATTTCCTCAGGAGTCATTATCCTTTTCCCTTTGTCACCAACAGACCTTTGTGACTCAGGGAGGATTGAAGCTTGGCCTTCATTGCTTGGAGTAGCTTCCATGCTCTGGCCAGAGAGAGGCTGAGAAACACCTTCACCAGCAGGTGTCTCAGATGGAGTTTGGATCTCAGCAGCAGTTGTTGATGATGAGACAGGGGTCTCAGGTTCTGTCACTGGGCCTTCAGTCAAGGTTTCCCCTATGAAACTAATCTTAGGGTCCACCTCAACATCCAGTTGACCGATGACATTGCCTGATTCCCTAAGTCTCCTTCTTAGAGAGAACTCTGCCATGATCCTGTCTTGGATTCTTTGAGCCAGCCTGTCAGCTTGTCTTGAATTGCTTGGATTGACAAGTGGCAGGTTGACTAAATCCAGTCTTTCATAGAAGCTCAGGCTTTGGAATTGAAAAACTTCTTGTTGGCCTTGAACTCTTTGAAGTATGAGGGCTCTTCTGTCATCATCATACCTCCACCTTATGATTTGATTGCTAGTTCCCAGTGGTGGAGATGAGACAGCCCTTGGTATGCCTTCCTCAAAGAGACTCCTGATGAGAGAGTCTATAGAGTCCACATTAATGTGAACTTGAGGAAGTTGCTGAGAATGCACAACAGCAAGTGAGGATGGTGAGTCCTCTATGTCCATTCTCTCTGAAGAACTCCCAGGTTCTGTGGTTGTAACAACTTTCTCCCCCTTTTTGGTAGCATCACCCACTTGCATAGGTGAGCTGGAGGATAAGTCAATCACTTCCACAGGTTCTTGTGTTCCTGGTTGAGCTCTCCTTAAAGGTCTCCCAGCTAGTTTTTCCTGCAGATATGAAATCTGGAGTTGCTGATCATTGACCCTGTTTTGTAAGGTAGTCACCTGAGATTCCAAGTGACTAACCTTAGAGACTAAATAGGTGCATGTTTTTGACAGTTTTTGCACCTTTAGTCTCAAATTCCCCTCATCTTCATCAGAAGATTCATTGGGGGATGAGATGATTGGACCAAAGTCCTCTCTCTCACCACCAGCTTGAGTTTCTTGGCTGCTGGTTTTCCTCTGCTCACTGGCAGCCTCAGTTGAGATGCCAATGGGCTGAGTTGCCATGGTTGAGGTCTTAATAATGTAATCACTTTCAAAAGTGAGAGCCTCTTCCATATGGACATCCTGAACAGGTTCAGAAGTGTCCACCTCAGTAACAGGTGACTGATGGGGGATAGACTGAGAGAGTCAGAGGTACTCATCTCTCTTTGAGTAGGGGAGGAGAAGAGAGACTCATGGTACTCACTGAATCCTAAGTCTTCATCAGTGTAAAAGGATAGGTTGGGAATTGGTTGATTGAGATCCAAAGGCTGGGGATGGTAGCTGTCCCCTGAAGGTTGTCCACTTGAGTGTTGAGACTCAGAGTGAAGGCTTAAGGTTGTTGGGCTATTTAGCTCATCAGGGTGAGCTTGAGGAACCTCAGCCCTGATAGGTGAAAATGGGAGTTGGTTTGCTCCTCAGGAGAAGTGGGAGCTCTAGTGTCCACTTCTTCCTGTAAGGTTGAGTATTTGGGGGCCTGCACAGACTCAATAGCCTGAGCAGGGGTTCGTTTGGATTTTCTTTGGTAGGTGAGGGTGATTTCTGGTCTTTTTAATGGTAGGGACAAAAGAGGTGTGGGTTCAACACTAGCTTGTGTTGCTAGGTTGTCACCTTGAGCAATGAGCTCTAACATTTTTGGGACTAGGGCTGTTTCTACCCCAGAGAAGCCTACAGTTGGCTTCTTCATTATTTTAAAGATGCCGGGCTTCATCTGTCCCAATTTAAGAATATTACCTGTTTCCCTCAACTGTGAGCCCAGTTCACAGTTGAGAATGTGTTGAACATATCTAGGAAACATGTAATACTCTAAGGAGTCTAAGTTTGCAAGTAAATTAGTATAAACAATTGTGAATACCTGAACTTGACCCCCTGAACCATTCCATGAACTATGAAGGAGAGATCCTCAGGAATCTGGTCCCATCCACCATGCTTGTTTGACAAGCTGTGGATAACCACATGGAGCAGGAATTTCCATTGGGATGAGACCTTCCCTTTCCTAAAGGTCTTTACAGAGAAATCTCCCTCATAGCCCATCTGCTCAAAAGAATGATTAACAGCTTCTTTGGGAAGGACACCTCACCTTCTTCATCATCCAGCTGTAGATGTTGGTTAATGATGGCCGGAGTGATGAAGATTGTCCTCCCTTGCACTGTGGCAGACAGTGCCTTCTCCCCATCCATAATGACCTCTTGGCAGGTCTTCCAGAATTCAAGCAACTGATCCTCATATAGAGTAGGATCAATGGTCAGGGAGGTGAAGTAGTTTGACAGAGTCAAGAATTGGCAAATCTCTGAGAAACTTGCATCTTTCTCAGAGCTTAACAGAGCAACTTGATTATGTTGCCTGTGTAGTTGCATGGAGAAATCAGGGTTGTTTCTGCGGTTAAGGTTGGCCATTTTCAGAAGCTTAAGGTGAAGAAAGAGTAGAAAGCAAAGGCGGTTTAGAGAATTAGGTTAGAGAAACAGTAGAATTGAGGAAGATAGTGGGAAAGAGGGGGAACCGTTGGGTATTTATATGAAAAGGGATTTGAACCAAAGTTAATGAAAGAGGATAAACTTTGAAATCCGAAAGTCGGTCCCACCTCTGAAAAGGTAGTTTACTTTTGCTCAAAAAGTAGTTTTCTTGGAATTCGAAAAGCTTCCGAAGTTTATTTGTCTTCGGAAGTTTTGATTTAAAAAGCTTCCGAAGCTAAAATGGCTTCGGAAGATTTTCCTGAGAGTCTTGATAATTATGCTTCGGAAGAGAAATAAACCCTTGAATGCTTTGTATGAAAATAAACAAAGCTTCCGAAGGTTAATTTTGCTTCGGAAGGAAAAGGTTCTTGAAAATAGATAAGTGTCTGAGATAAGAATTTTAAGCTTCGGAAGATGAATTTACTTCTTCCGAAGGTAAAATCTCTTAGACAGTTATTTATTTTGAAGACATGTTTTTCTTCCGAAGATAAAATTTTATCTTCCGAAGTATCAAAATTTTCAAGAATCTAAGGAAAGTCTTCAAAAAGAATTTTACATCCAAAGAAAACATGAGCTTATGAAAGTGATGAACTAGACAACTTAGGACACACATATTTTAAGAAGAAATAATTAGAATTAGTTTTAATAAAAAGTCTACTCAAAGTTAATCATCCCAATAGCTGATATCAGATACTTAAATCTCTGTTCATCAAAAGCTTTGGTGAACAGATCAGCATATTGTTCATCTGTATGAACTTTGACTAGTTTAATTAATCCTTTTCATAGTTATCTCTTATTAAATGATACCTGATGTTGATGTGTTTGGTCCTTGAGTGCTGCACAGGGTTCTCAGTGATAGAGATAGCACTATTGTTGTCTATGTGGATAGGAGTCTCTTTGAAGTTAAATCCATAGTCCAGCATCTGATTTTGAATCCAAAGCACTTGAGCACAGCAGCTTGCAGCAGCAATGTATTCAGCCTCAGCAGTTGATGCAGACACACAGGATTGTTTCTTGCATTGCCATGAGACCACCCTTCCACCAAGGAATTGACATCCCCCAGATGTAGACTTTGCAGTCATATTGCAACCACCATAATCACTATCTGTATAGGCATACAGATTGAAATTTGGATTCTTTGGATACCATAGACCAAGTGTTGAAGCACCTTTGAGGTATCTTAAAATCCTTTTCACAGTGATTAAGTGAGACATCTTAGGGTTGGCTTGATATCTTGCACAAATACATGTAGCAAACATGATATCAGGCCTGCTAGCTGTAAGATACATAAGAGACCCAATCATAGCCCTGTATAAGTGCTCATCTACACACTCCCCCTCAAGATCTGGACCAAGGGAGTGGTTTCTGGCTATGGGTGTCTTAGCAATCTTACAATCAGTCATATTGAACCTCTTGAGTATGTCTTGAACATACTTTGACTGACTTATGAAGATGCCATCTTCAACCTGCTTCACTTGAATTCCCAGAAAGAAGTTGAGTTCTCCCATTGAACTCATCTCAAATCTGTCTTTCATCAGCTTCTCAAAGTCTTTGCAGAGCTTTGGATTAGTTGAACCAAAGATGATGTCATCAACATATACTTGAACCAGCAATAAGTCATTTCCCTGTCCTTTGATGAAGAGAGTTCCATCTATAGTACCTCTTCTGTATCCATGCTTGTACAGAGATACTCAGATAGTGTCTCATACCACTTCCTGGGTGCCTGATGCAGCCCATAAAGAGCTTTGTCAAGCTTGCAGACATAATCAGGATGATCAGGGTCTACAAAACCAGGTGGCTGTTTGACATAAACCTCCTCATCAATCACTCCATATAAGAAAGCACACTTTACATCAAGTTGGTAGACCTTGAAGTTCTTGGATGCAGCAAATGCCAGGAATATCCTAACAGCTTCTAGTCTTGCTACAGGAGCAAAGACATCAGTGTAGTCAATCCCTTCTTCTTGTGTGTATCCTTGAACAACTAGTCTTGCCTTGTTCTTGATGATGATTCCCTATCATCCTTCTTTTCTAAAAACCCATTTGGTTCCAATGGTAGTCTTCCCATGAGGAAGAGGACAAAGGTTCCAAACTTTCTGCCTTTTGAATTGAAGCAGCTCTTGTTGCATAGCTTCAACCCAACTTCCATCCTTTAGAGCTTCATCAACTTTCTTGGGCTCTATCTGAGATAAGAAACAAGAGTGAAGACAAACATTTGCTTCATGGGTTTGTCCTCTTGTTCTTACCCCTGTGACAACATCTCCAATGATGTTGTGTGGGGTGAGAGACTTGTGGATCCTTAGCTGAGGGATCACAGCAAGTGCTTGAGAAAGATCTAAATTTGAGAAATTTAAATCTGGTCCTGAAGATTCACCCTCCACATTATCACACTTATCAAGATTAACTTGATCCAATGAGTGTGAGACATCATTGATGTTGTCATCTATGGTGTGGTTATTAGCATCAAGGAATTCCTGATCACTATCACCATCACCATTGTTGTCTTCTACAAGTGAGGTGTCTTTATCTGGTTGAGAGGCCTCTGAGCTGGAATTTGAAGGCATGCCAGATGTATCAGCTGAATTTGTCATTGTTGTGCTGATAGAAACCTCATTTGCTGAAGAAGTAGTTCCAACTGGAGCTGAAGATGTATGAGTTGAAGGTCTTCCTAGCTCAAATCTTGGATCAGGATCACCTGTATTTAGATTTTCTGCAGATCCTGAAACATGCTCACAAGATTTGTTAAAACAGTTGGTAACTAAATCAAGATCAAACAGCCAATCCGGACCAGAACCAGCCACACAGGGAGTGTGCTCATTGAAAGTCACATTGGCTGACTCCTCAACAATTCTAGTTCTGAGATTGTATACTCTATAAGCTTTAGCTTGAGAAGAGTATCCAATGAAATGTCCATCATCTGATTTCTCAGCAAACTTGGCAATTTGATCTTTGGTATTCAAGATGGTGCAGGGACATCCAAATGACCTGAGAAAACCAATGAAAGGTTTCCTCTTGTGCCAAAGTTCATAAGGAGTCTTACCATGTGTCTTAACTACTAAAACTCTGTTTTGCACATAGCAAGCAGTATTGACTGCCTCTGCCCAGAAGGTGATAGGCAGTTTAGAGTCAGACAACATAGTTCTTGCAGCTTCAATAAGTGTCCTGTTTCTCCTCTCAGCAACTCCATTTTGCTGAGGAGTCCTGGGAGCACTATATTGTCTTGTAATACCTTTTTCATCACAAAATGCATCAAGGATTTGGTTCTTGAATTCAGTTCCTTGATCACATCTTATGGTTTTGACCTTGTGATCACATTGATTCTCAACTTTAAGATGAAATTCTTCAGAATCTCAGGGGTTTCATCCTTAGTTCTAAGGAAGAAGACCAAGTGAATCTTGTAAAATCATCTGTGATCACCAGACAGTAAGAGGTCCTTCCTAAACTCATTACACTGGTGGGGCCAAAGAGATCCATATGTAACAAGTGTAGGGGAGTAGTGATGGAGTTCTTTTCCTTAGGCTTGTGAGATACCTTGTGTTGCTTCCCTTTCAGGCATGCACACAATGATCATCACTAGTAAACTCTTTCTTTGGCATTCCAGTTACCAGATCATGTTTAATTAATTTATTCATGTTCTTAAAGTTTACATGGCACATTCTTTTATGCCATAGGAAAGACTCATCACTATTTGCTTTAGATAGAAAGCATGAAACTTCTCCTGAGGGAGATGTTTCTTGCAAATCCATCTTGTACATGTTCCCTTTCCTGGGGGCTCTGAGCAGGATATGCTCATGAGGAATGACCACACCAGGTTTGAGAACAATGCACTCATGCTCAGTAAAGAGCATGTTATGACTCTGATCACAAAATTGGGATACACTCAGAAGATTGTACCCAAGCTCCTTAACAAAGTTTACCTTCTCAATGCTGAGCTTACCATTTGTGACCTTGCCCCTTCCAGAAATGTAACCACCTTCATCTCCTCCAAAAGCAACTGGTCCTCCATCAATTCTCTCAAAATTATGGAGTAGAGACCTATTGCCTGTCATGTGCCTGGAACAGCCACTGTCAATTATCCAGACATTCCTGTTGGTCTTGAGCTGTTCCTGCACAGAGAAATGATTAGTTACATTTGGAAACCCAAGCCTTACTTGTCTTGGGCTCATTAACAGTAATAGAAGGTAATGCAACAGTAATAGATCCTATGGTTGTACTATGGGGATCTTCAGCTGTTGTTGATGGAGAAACCTCAGTCATTTGGTCTTTCTTAGACTTCCACACCACCTTTGGAGTCTTGGACTTGACCTTCAAAACCTTAGAAGCTTTTAGAACTTCACAAGTTTTGATGACTGATCCTTCGGAAGAATCTACAGTCACTGCAGCAGACTTAGTGCTTCGGAAGAACTCCTTTCTTCCGAGACCAACTTTGCTTCCGAAGGTAATTTTCCACTTACCTTCTTCTTTGATTTGGAGCTTCCGAAGGAAACAGACTTTCCTTCCGAAGCTTGAGACTTCTTGAGACTCTTTGAAGTCTTTGTTTTAGTCATGTGGACAGTACTTTTAGGATTGTATGGGCAATCCTTAGCAATGTGAGAAGTACTTTCACACATAACACATAACATTTTCTTCTTCAAAGAAGTCTCCCTTTGAGAGCAAGACTGGCTTTGGTCACATCCCTTCTCCCCTTCATCTTGGTAGATGCTGAGACAGTTCCTTTGGGCTGTGAACTGTTCTTGGAGTTTGATGGTCCAGGCTGTGCAGCAGTGGTACACAGCAGCTCAGTCTTCTTCTTGGCACTGAGATGATTTGAACAAGAACCATGACTCTTAGCTGAGGAGTCTTGGTTGATGTCTTCAGTCCTTACTACTTTGAAACCTGCAGAGATAAAAACTTTTTTCTGCTTAGCATCAAAAGTAGCCTTGATTTCTTGAGCCTTCTTTGCCTTTCTTTTGCTCTTTCTGATCAAGTTCTTTCTTTTGGACTTGGTCATCACAGTTGATTTCTTCTCCTCAGAAGGATAGTGGCCCTTGGAAGAATCCTCTTCTTCACTCTTCTCAGAGGAATTCTTCACTATCACTTCTTCATCATCCTCACTTACAGGATCTATGAGAGGAAGCTCATCTTCACAAGTTCCACACCTAGGAGATCTTACAGACAAGATTGTGTGTGGAGGAGCTATCTCATTTGATCCTAGTCCCTGTCTATTTTGATAACAAACCTTGTTGTGCAGGGATGAGGATATCATGTTCTTGAAGGTCTCTTCTTCAAGAACACTCTTCTCTGCCTTGGCTTTGCTGATCACAAGCTCAGCCTGGCACTCAGTTAACTTAGTGATGAGATCTTGGATCTGAGTTCTGAAATCTGTATGTTCATGTTTTAGTACTGAAATGGTTTTCTCCAAGTCTTCTATCTTTAACTTGTAATCATTTTCAGACTTTCTAAAATCAGATTTTAATATGTTTAATGACTCAAGATCAGATCTCATCTCTAGGTTATAGGACCTGTATCTATTTACTTTAGCAATGCATTCAGGGGAGCAAAGATGTTCCAATACCTTGGCTTCATCATGGTCAGCCATCAGTGCTTGGTTTGGAGAAGCATCCTCCACCTGAAAACTCCAGTCAAAGCCTCCTTCTTCAACAGCAACAGCAGCATGTTGCTTTGTCTTCTCAGCCTGAGGAGCTTTGTCAGTAAAGTTTGGTCTGGGTTGTGTTTGGCCCCCATTTGCTTTAGGTGCCTTACACTCCCTGGCAAAGTGACCCATAAGGTTACAGTTGTAACACTTAACTTTGCTTTTATCCAGCCCAAACTTACTGCTGGTAGCATTGCTTGGAAATCTTCTTCCTGTCCTCTTGTAGAACTTCTTGGCTCTGTGAGTGAGGAGAGCCATCTGCTGAACTATCTCCATGTATTCCAGGTCATCTGGATGGATACAGTCCAGGTCTTCAAGAGTGAAGAGATAATTCCCACAGCTTTCATCTGCAGACACAAAGGCTTGAGAAGAACTTGTCTCTTGGAATGGGCTTCCTTGAGTAAAGTTCTCCCTTGGTGTCTCCGGGAAGGTGATGAAAGGACCCTTTTGTGAGTTGTCAGGGTAGCATAAGAGATGATGCTGAGGTTCTATGCTGTCCCTTTCAACCACATGAAGGGCTGAACCCATTTGATTGTTGGAGTTGCCAGATGAACCTTGCATGTTCATCTCCATCTGGTATCCACTGAGAATCCCATACAACTCTGTAAGAGTAAGAGTCTTAAGGTTCTCAGTCCTCTTGATCACCACACAATAGTGTGTCCATTGCCTAGGAAGTGAGGACATGAACTTCCTTACAATGTCCCTGTTCTCAAGAGGAACTCCTCCATCCACTAGGGTATCCACAATCTCAACATACCTGAAGTATTGTTGGGTCATGGTCTCACCTGCTTTGAAGGTGAAATTTTCAAACTGCTGCTTCAGAAGATCTTTCTTGTTCTCCTTGGCTTCAGAGGAGCCTTCATACATCAGCTTCAGTGCATCCCACAGCTGTTTGGCTGTCTTGCACTTCTTAAAGCCTCTGTATACAGAGTTTGGGAGAGCAGTCTGAAGAGCAGTCATGGCCTTCCTGTCAATCTCTACTCTTTTTCTATCTTCATCTGAGTAGTTGGCCACATCTTTAGGAATCATACCAGCACCAGTAGCAGAGGGGGTGCTGGGTATGAAAGGTCCATTCTCAACAGATTCCCACATTCTTGAATCAAGAGACCTGATGAAGCCTTCCATCCTCATGCACCAGGTGTCAAAATCATCAAGAGTGATCAGTGGGGATTTGTTCATGGTTCCAGTCTCCATATCAGTCTTAGAGATGGCAGCCATTTGAAGAGTTTAGCTTTTGTGTGTGTGAGGGATCTTAAGATGGTTAGATCTTATATCAAGAGCCTGGAATGCTCTGATACCAATTGCAGGACCGTTTAAGGGCTTAAGCACAATTACAACACAACAACACAATGAGGAGAATAACTAAGCTCTAATCAAACAGTGAACTGGGTAACCAAGTGATACAAAGAACACAAGTAAAGCAAGAGACAGAACAAGAGAGTATGGGTTTCAAGGAGGCAGTATATTGCTTTCTCAAGTTCTTTTACAAGTGTTACAAAGCATAAAGAAAGATACAAGAACTTGAAATACTTATACTACAACCTACAGCCTATACTAAAGCCAGCTGAGAAACTAGACACTAACAAAAACAAAAAAAAAAAAGGCATATCAAAAGCAAACTCCGGTACTTTGAAAGCCATGAGCTGGATACTTTGACTAGAACTAACAAAAATCACATTGTAGGATCGGAAGCATATCTGCCTTTTGACCTTGTGACTATGACATGCCATAGCTTCACATCCTTATTCAAATACAAAAAGGATAAAGTACATAACTTGAAAGTTGAATACTCAGACCTCAATGTACAGTTACCAAAAGCAAGTCCCTTTTCACCCACTCATGTAGTTGGTGACTTTAAACAACCTAGATGCACGGAAAAAAGGTCTTTCTGACTACAAATCAGATAACATGTTACTAAAAGCTTTGGAAGAAATCTGTCTTCTAGAATGAGGCTTCGGAAGACTTTGTCTCTGAAGCTTTCGGAAGACTTCATGTCTTGGCTTCAGGAAGATATTGGTCCTTGGCTTCGGAGATTTTACACTTATAGTATTTTCTATCTAATCTTCCTAAAATCTCTTCTAACCTAAACTAAAAAAATCTTCTTCTAAGACTAAAAAAATGTCTTCTAAATCTAGTCTAACTTAAAATACTGTCTATCTTCTGCCTAACTATCTTTTAAGAAATTCTTCTACTTCTTCTCAACTAACTTAAAATCTTCACATCTAACTTCTCTTTTCTTCTTCTATCCTACTCTAAAAAACTTAAAAATTCTCACTATTCTTCCTTTTCATCTAGACTCATCAATCTTCTACTCTAAATTTCTTTGTAATAAACCTTTATCTAGCTTCTTCTAAAAAAATCTTCAATTCTTTAATTCTGACTATAAAACTTCTAATCATCTAATGCTTTGTGTAACAACTTCCAAACATTCTTCACTTCAGTACTTAGTGCATGTTGCTGAGACACTTAGGCTGTTTTGGGTTGCATCAGACTTCAGGAATCCTTACATCCTCTTCGACCTGCTTCTTGCAGTGAGCTCGGCCATGTGAAGGCTGCCTAGATGATTTCTGATGTGAGCAGCTACTTCGGAGTTTGAGGGGTTGGAGAATGGTTCTCTGCTAACTCAGCAATATCAAATCTGCTTAAGTGTAGCAGAGATGAGGCATTCAGCCTGTTAATCTCACCATTCTCTCTCTCAACAACAAAGTTGCGAGAAGAGTCTTCGAACCTCCACTGGACTATCTTCTTTCTGGGTACAAGAGATTGTCTTGGTACCCTATCTCCTTTCTTTGTGTCCAGCAGAGTCACCAGCCTTCTCCTCAGCTTCTTTTCTTCCTCATTCAATGTATCTGAATTGAGGCCAAGAGTCTTGCGGCTTGGTCCAAAGTTCCTCTTGGCAGATCAAGAACTCATCTCTTGTGAGGGAACTTGAGGATCCATCAACATAAGTCAGGTTGACTGTATCCTCCTCACATGAGATGTCGCTCAGTAGTGCAGTTGATGAGCTTGGTTTTGATCGCCTTGAATTCCTCATTGAGAGATGTTTGGAAGGCTGAGGGGATGGTTGGATTGGTTGTTGGGTAGGTTTAGGAGGTTGGGTTCTGGGTAAGGTTTTAGGTTGGATGATGGGTAGTTTAGGTGGTTGAGGTGAGGGAGTTGGTAGTTGTGATGGTGTAGGTTCAGGGGTGAAAGGTTCAGGTTCATTTTGATTGGGAAGGGAAGGGTGTTGGTTCAGGTTGATGTTGGTTTGGATATTTGGCTGAGGGGTGGCTTTGAAGGTCATAACCTGTCCCCTTCTATACATCATTCTCCTTCTTCTCCCTGCACGAATGTCAGCCTTGATGTCACTGACATGTCGTTGGAGAGTCTTCTCAGACATTGGACCCACTTGCCTGCCAGAGAAGCCGTGAGCTTTAAGATAGTTCTTCATCCAAGCTTTGTCACCTATCTTCTTGGCGGCAGACAGTCCAGCCTCTTCTTCCTTCTTCTTCTTCTCTCTACCAGCTTCTCCTTTGCAGCTCTCTTCTCTCTCCTTCTCTCCTTCTCCATTTGATCTTGCTCTTTGTTAAAGAGCCACAAGATCGTGTCACTGTTGTGTGGAGACAACTCCTCTTGAGAGAATCCTCTGGAGAGTAGGAAAGTGATCCTTTCTCTCCTGAGCTGCAGATCAGCTTCTCTTTTCTTTTCTCTCAGCCTTTCTCTTCCAAGGCCAACCTTGCAGCTTCTTCTTTTTTGCTGTTTTTGCAGCAAGGTTGCCTTTTCAAGCTCTATCAGCTCCTCTAATGGTAGCAGGAGTACATCTTCCGAGGCAGCCCCTAGACTGACAAGTCTATCAATTACCTCCACCCTTCTTCTATTGTTGATTGCCTCTTGGTTGGCTGCAGCTGCTTTTGAACTTGCAGCTAACAGTTTCCCAGTTGGCAGTCTTCCTTTCCTTTTAAGTTTCTCCAGCCTTTCTTCTTCTTCCTGAAGCTCTTCCGAAGTCATCTTCCTTTTGCCTTTAATGTCTTCGGAAGTGCTAGACTTTGGTGGTTCTTGGGTAGAATTCAGGTTGGATGGTGGAGGTAGGAGCTGAGGTCAATGCAGATGTAATGGCTAGTGGTTGGCTGAGAAAGTCCTCCCTATTAACCTCAGATGCAAGTTCCAGAATTGCATCTGTGACTATTAGATCATCGGAAAGAGAGAACAATCCTTCCGCAGCAGCAATTTCAGCTTCGGAAGTTTGAGTTGGTTCTTCCGAGGCTTCGAATTGTGCTTCGGAAGCCTGTGAAAACACACCTTCTGTCCCAACTGTTTCAGTTGCTGGGCCATCAGTCCTAGTTTCCCCTTCGAAATCAATCTCAGGTTCCACTTGGGCCTTAGGTTGACCAACTTCCTCAACAGTGGTAGGAGGTGTATTCAACCTCTGAAGCTCTTGAGCTCCAAAGTAAATCACAGACATATCCGGACTAGGTTGATCAATAAGGGACTCTAAAAGGAACTTGTTGAAGATCCTATTTAGATCCTGAAGCATCCTTTGATCCACTTGAAACACAACTGGAGGAGGCTCAGGGAAGATGGCAGCTTGTTGTCTTGAGCTCAAAGAAGTAAGGCCCAGATGAACAAGATGGCTGCTGGGTGTATGACAGGTACTGCTGAGACTGGGAGATACCTGAGCCTTCAGCAACCATTAAAGCGTTGCTAGCAGGAAGGCTCAAGGGTCTGCTTGCTTGGTGACCCTTCTTGCTTTCCATTTCCAAACGGTATCCATCAAGGATCCCATAGAGTTCGGTCATGGTGAGAGTGTTTAAATTCTCTGTTCTCTTGATGGAGACACAGTAGAAAGTCCACTCATTGGGTAGAGCACTCATGAACTTTCTGGTAAGGTCTCTAAGTTCTTGAGTGATTCCCACAGATTGGAGGGAGGAGATAAGATCCATATACCTGAAATATTGCTGGCTAAAGGTTTCCCCAGCAACGTAGGTGAAGTTCTCAACTGCTGCTGCTTCAGTGAGTCCTTCTTTGAATCATTAGAGCTCGAGTACATTTGAGCAAGTGCATCAAAGAGTTCTTTGGCTGACTTGCAATGCTCAAACCCCACCATGATGGAGTTTGGGATTGCAGTCATGAGAACAGTCATAGCATTGCTGTCAATGTCGAGCTTCTTCCTGTCTTCATCGGAGTAGTCTTCAACAGCCTTCTCGATCATGGCACCGTTTCCACCAGCAACTTTTGGCTTGTACGGGCCATTAACAATGGACTGCCACATCTTGCTATCCTGGTATCTGATGAAGCCTTCCATTCTTCTGCTCCAAGACCTGAAGTTTTCAGGATCGATGATGGGAGCTTTGGTCATCGTTCCCATTTCAACTTCAGATTTGATGAGGGCCATTTTGAGTGAGGTATAAGGAGGAGTGAAACTGGTTGATTAGGATGGTAAGATCTCACAATCAAGAGCCTAAAATGCTCTGATACCAATTGCAGGATCGGGTTTTGTCACTTAACACTTGTATTTCTCTCAAACTCACTTATAATAGTCACTCAAACAAGATGAAGCAATGTCTTTGACAAGAGTTGATAATAATATAATAAGTAATCAAAGCAACAAGCAGAAATATTTTCAAGGTACTTGTATATATTACTTCTCACTCAAGATTACAAGACACTTACAAGCATAGAACATGAGTTACAATGAGAAACTATATATACTAGATCCTACAGCCGGTTATACTTGATACCAGCTGGAAACCTACGACTAAAGCATATACTACAATGCTATAGTTAAGGTATCTTAGATAAAGTATTATCTAAGATATGGTAGTCATGACATGTCCATGACTTACCTTTTGTCACCAACTAAAGATGGCAACTGTACTTAACATAAAAAGATAAACAGTAGATTAAAGTATGGTCAACTACATGGCTTTTGAGAAAACGCCATGCAGTATCTCAGAGATTTGCAGCGGACTGTCAGACAGACCATACTTATGTCTACTGGATAATAGAAGTGTCTTCCGAAGGTTAACTGGCTTCGGAAGAACAAGTTCTTCCGAATCCACTTATACTTCGGAAGATGCTTCTATGCTTCCGAGGCTTTAAGGACTTCTTTATACTTCGGAAGTTGACTTCAGAACTTTGTCTTCAAGTCTTGAACCTTCGGAAGTAGCTTCTTTACCTTCGGAAGTTGGAGTTCTCCTTCGGAAGTGTATTTTACACTTAGACTTCGGAAGAGCTCTTTCTTCCTTCGGAAGTCCCACACTTGGCTTCGGAAGTCCTTTGTATGTAGTACTCAAAATCTTCTAAGTGATATGGTTTTGGTTGCAACAGCCTCTTATGATCCAACAACTTGTATGAAATACAACAACATTTATCTTACATATTTTAAAATTTTAAGAAAAATATCATATTGCCCATCTCAAATGCTTTCATGTTATGCGATGGGATAACGCTTACTCTATTTAATTACATTCAATGTTTTGAAAACTGAACCGAATTGGCTGGTTTGACTTGTCCAACCAGAACCTCTAGTGCCACCGATTCGGTTACCACGTATTCAACCAGCTTTATTAGATTGGGTTGTTATCTCAATCCCGGTGAACTAGATCAAACCGGACTATGTGAATCAGAGTTCAAATAAAAGAATCAAAATGAAACAAAATGTTTAAAACTTTGATTGTAAAGCAAATTATGAAATATCAACTTTTCTTGGTTATCCATCAAAAGTACACAAAATCATGCCCAATAAGCGCACATCAATGCAAATTTCCTTTAACTATCATGGACCGCTTTCTAGGTATGTCTTTTCTAGGCATGGGGTGTGAATATTATATCTTAAGAATTCGACTTAAAATTTACTAAAAAGTAAAAATATGAATTCGACTTATTTTTTGATTTGGACATATTAAAACAGGTGTGGTCTTGTAAATATAAACTAAGCACATTTAATATAGGTACATATGTGCCAATGACATTTAGTGTGGGTAATAGCACATGTATAGAAGTGGTTCCGTAAAGACGCAAAAATGCATGACATCAAACAACAAAGCAACACTTGCGCAACGCGAAAAATGGGATACCACTAGTTCATGATTATTTGAGGTGAGTATTGGATTAAGACCATGTACATGTTAATGTTATATATAGTTAAGTCTTTTCCAATCATTTCACTACAAAACTAATGACCAACCAATGGTACAATCCGTTGGCGTAGATAGTTTACCAACAGTAATTCGTCGCTGACACTTCGTTAGTAACTATGGCGTGAGTAATTTGATCATAGATGGATATTAGTTAGATATTACCAACAATATGAATACCGAAGGATGACTAACAAGTCTTCTAAGGTTACACTTGAACTTTTTTTCCGACAAATTACCAATGGGTTATTTACCGAAGTTTTTCCTTGAAATGATCTACCAAAAAAATTTCAACGGATCTCGTCCGCGACTAAAGTGTCGTTAGTAATACTCAATATTCTAACAGTGTTTGTTGTTATGGTTTATACGAATTATTCTTATAAACTAATTAATAGAAATTATACCATTTAAAGTTATTAAAGATTAATAGAAATGAATAATGGAGAGATTACTTTAAACAAATAATACGTAAAGATATTACAAAGACTCTAACATTGAGCAAAAGCCTTAACCAAAGCATATTCTATAACCTTTTGTTACAAAGTGCAAACCTAAAGGTATCATAAATACCATTACCTTTGAATTCCACAAAACCCGTGATACATGACAAACACTCGGAACAAGAAAAGAACCTAACAACTTAAAACACTATAAATAAAACATTTAAATCAATCTTTCTAGTTTTATCAAGTCTCAGCAAAATTATAGAAAAACCTAACCAATGGCTAGCAGACAAATCGTGTCAACGGCGCTATGTTTTGTGATATTGCTTATTGTTATGGTTTCGGCCATCATTTATTGGGAAGTGAACACAGACGACAACAAAGGTTTCATCATCTGCATAAATTGTGTGTAACACATGTGTTATATGCGTCGCTAATATTTTATATGTGTGTTGTATTAACAGGTTTAGGATTTGATTTGTCCACTTCTTTTTCATCAATCTACTCATTGATGGAAAAGGCAATCATCGGACTTGGTATAGCTATTGTATCGAGCATAATTGTTTTTGGTGTTGCATCTGATTTATCTCATCTTGGCTATAGACGTGTTATGAGAATCGTCGCTCTCCCTACTGCACTATTATCTGCTATTATTATTTGTTGTCTTGTTGTGGAAGTTGTTAGGTATGTTCAATCTAAATTGTAATCACATTTTACAGCATGATTGTATTCTAAAAAACATATACACACAGATATTATATGTATGTACATATAATTTGAGGTAAGATAAAAGAAATTCCGAAATATCCAGAGTCTAATATATTTCTTTTTTTATTTTCAGAAAAAAATGGAGCAAATTACAACTACAATTACCTTAGTCAGTTAGTTGTATACATAGCCGTTGTTCGTGAAGAAGTTGAAAAGCTTGCTGCAAATTTCATGTCGTTATTATTTTATTGTATTGTATTTTTCATAATTTTTATTTATTATTCTTACTTATATACCATTATCTGTGTGATAGCAAATTAGCAAGTATGTGATTGTATTTGTTAAGTACAAATAAAATATATTTAAATGACACTCGTTGTGTATCTTTTGGACACATGCAAAAAGAATGGTAATGTTATTTTCAACACAATGACCACGAATAATGCATCATCTAATGTGGTTGCAATTTCATGTATTAAAAACTAGGTTACCAAGCTTATTTGGTAATGGTAGATGTCTTCATATTTGACGTATGACGCATGTTGATGGTTTCAACTTTCAAAGCGTAAAAATAACACGATGAGATACGTTAAAAAGTCTCCTGATAGACTTGTAGATTTAATCTTGTGTTGTCTAGACAAAACTCAGTCAAAAGCATTGTTATGGTTTGATTTTCATACTAGACGAAGCTCTACATACAAAAGTTTGAAACAACTTTTGAGAGTAAATCTATTTATTTGAGATCAAAGATCCAAATTTTAAACATGGTCTAGAAAATGATGTTCTAGTCGTATAGATCGGGTTTATGTAAGAAAAGTTACACCTTTATTAGATATAGTTAAAACTTAATAATACAGAGGCTTCAGGTATGTCATATGTAATAGAAAATATCTTTTCAATGAAGTTATGAATATTAATTTTCATTTACATAAATTGAAGAATGAATGAGAGTTAGACTAAATGATTATAACAAATAAAAAATTTGATAATAATTGGGAAGATCAAAAGCAAAGAAATATGTTGTCAATACGATCTTAAATGAATTTGTAACTTGAAAAAAGATGTATGTTTGAAACTCTATAAAAAATAGCGAAATGGATTATGCTTTCACTATAACCATTTTATCTTTATATGTTTATATGATACTTTATTCTAAGTGAATAGATGATAAGTATTTCTTATATATACCACCAAGAAACAAAGATAAAAAGATCAAAACTATAATTTAAATCCAACGTTTATAAAATACATGAATACACATGATCTATGACCATCTGCAATAGAATAAGTATCTGGAGGACATATCATCTATTCACATGGAATAAGTATCATATAAACACATAGAAATTGTGAACATTTTAAGAACATATATGATAAATCGAAAACAAGAAAGTTGAGAATGAAGCTATAACTATAAATCGAAAACAAGAAAGTTGAGAATGAAGCTATAACGACCGCATTGATTTGTATAACAAAGAACATACAGTCATGTACTCAATGCACCAACATATTTCACACAAAATCAGCTCCATGACAACACACCCACAAAAATACAAAAATGAAAAATACTATCGAGTATCACAAGAAAAAAATACAAAAAGAAAAAGTAAACCAAGTACGTTGAGCTACCTCGGACAAGACTCATGAAATGACTAACAATCCGATGGCTCGATATGATGATCCGTTCCTGTATTAAAAAAGAAAAACAAGAACAAAGATGTCAAGCACAAAATCAGTAATTAACATAAGCTCATTAATGACATTAACAATCAATTTTAAGATCGATATTTCAACAATAAGAGTCAAGACAATAAATCTTGTAAAAGAATAAAATGTTATACAGTATCATAAATGGGTCTCTTGTTAGTTGGGCTTGGATATGAGATGATAACTTGATGTAAATGATGATGTTGATGTGAGGCAATGGATCATGATCAGATCTGATCCAAGATCCAACTTGTCAGATCCAGATCAGATCCATGGTTTCATCAATATTAATATTAACACAATTTTATGATAAAAACACAAACTTTCTGTGAAGCAATTTATCCTACAAAATTTTTTTTTATAAAGATCAACTCTCGCATCTTCTAATTCTACTCCTACACATACAAATGCTGAAATGCACTTAACCGTAGTCACTGAATCTAACTTTTGATCATACAACTACCATAAATGCAACTTAAATGATAGATTTGTACCAAACAAGTCCTTAAAGCATCACACTCTTATCTGATTCTTTTAACAAGCACGGAAGAAACAATTTCATGACACTCGAATTAACCAAACATATATAGCAACAAGTGTTAGTGTATACATGTTAACATGTTTTACAGCAAGGGGACTATTCAAACCCATATATATGCAAAATTTGGGTTATGTTGCTGAAGGACCGAAAGGTAAAACAATAATTTTAGCTAAAAACTAACACGCCAAATGGGTTGAATATTCTGGAAGTCACCAAAAGTGTATCAAAGTGTTTACAAGCAGCAAGCTTAATTCTATTCAAAGAAGTTTAAGAATTATTATAATAATAGTTGTTTCATCACAACTAATATATAACAATTTATGAAATCAAAAAGAGATGGAGTAACATAGCATCAACAGAACAATTCGACCCAACCATTTAGAAACATGTTTCTCATCGGGTGCCCAACCCCACAACTAACTCTTTTTAGCACCTATACTTTCACATTATAACTAGCGATCCTACATTGGAAAATGCATAACAATCTTTTAACATTTGACAACCAGATAAAAAGTGAAAAACTTAAAAAGAACCCATTTTGAGATAATTGGAAAATAACCCACCTGATATTACCGCCCAGATCCTGAAAACAACTCGAATATTCCACAGCAACTCTTCCAGGATGTTGTGTTTTGCACTGCTACTGGAAGTGGAGCTGCTGGAGCCTGCATACATTTTGCACAATTTTATACAGCACGCATACATTTTGCACAAATATTACCCAAAACACATTAAACGATCACAAATAAAAAAGGATGATATTTTAAAACGGTAAAGATTATACCTGTCTATCAGAGTGTTCAATTGTCTCAATTTCATTTGCACGATCTGCCCCACTAACGTCAGAAATCTCGTCTTTTGGAGGTGCAGAAGATGATACATGATCCGTTGATTCTGAAGAAGCCTTTTCATCCACCGGCTGCAATGTCTCCTCATCATTTTCCTTTATAACTGATTCAGCAACTACACTAGTGTTTGGGAAATCATCCTTCACAACAGTCTCACAATTAACAACTGTATGTTCTTCTTCAACTACGGGTATCCCCTTCACAACAGACTCCCAATCAACAACTGTCGGTTGTTCTTCAACCACAGGTGTTTCCTCCACAACTAAAGCTTTTTTCTCCTCATTCTCAACTAAATCTTTCTTCTCCTCATTCAAGACTAAACCTTTTTCCTCCTCATTCACGACTAAATCTTTTTTCTCCTCATTCTTTATTTCATCAAACACTTGTGATACTTCTTCCAATAACGAATCAACAGGCTTAACTGGATCAACAATTGGGGAAATCTTTTCAGGTAAAGATTCAACAGCTGGAACTGATTCAACTGGAGCAGATTCAAGAACCACTACTTTCTTCTCAACCACACGAGACTCATCATCCGAACTATCACTAGAACTCGAACTAGAATTTTTCGACTTCGACACTGTTTCAATTTCAACACTACCCTCTTCCTCATTAGCATCTTTCAACACCTTTTCAGACGAACTATCTTCTCTCTTCACAACCTCCACCACTGGATCCTGAGGCGTTGGAGAACTAAGTTCCCCACCATCATTCTCTCCTGCAATCGTTTGATCCATTTGACACAAGTAAGAATCAATCAATCAATAAATCAATCAATCAATTAATCAATCACAAGATCTATGAGCAAACCCACAACGAAATGAGCAACGAAAAGCCCTAAATAGCTCAAATTCGATGAGTGTAGTAGTTAAACAGCTCAAAAGCGTTACAAATTGAACTCAAACTGACGACCCAATACAGATAAGCAAAACCCCACATCCCAAAAATCATATTATTCAAAAACCACTAGATGTAGATGTATGATTAAACGACAGATGCGCGAACACTAAACCCTCAACTTTTTGCAATAAATAATCACTTTTAAGCGAAATTGGGCCACACCCACTAATCGAAATGCATAAAAAAAGGTGGGAATCGTGTTATAAAAGCAAAAGATAAAGAATTAGAGGGTACCTTGATGAGGGTTAGTTGCAGAAGAGTCATGAACCTTCTTCTTCTTGGCAGCTTTTCGCTTCTTAGCACCTGATGGCATGATTGAATTGTGGATATAGAGAATGGGGATTTAGGGGTGGTTGTCTTCTCTCTTTGTCTCTCTGTAAATCGATTGTAGGGCCTTGAGTAAACAACCACCAGATGAATCTCGTGTAATAAAGATTCAAAGTTAAAGAAATACCAAAATAGTGTCACTGGCACTTTTGTCTGGTTGCATAGGGAGTGAGTGAGGGTGTGGTGTTTAAAATAACTTGTAAAATTTTAAAATTTGATATGAAGTATTCACGGGTCTAAGATGTGGATCGATTTTGTGTGTTTCGAGTTGGTATCGGTCCGGCCCAAATGAGAGTATTAGTTTTTTTGGGTTGACACGTGAGATGCTTACAAGAGTGATCATAGGTTAAGTACTTAAGTATCAAACTGATGTGGACCGAATTAGCCTGAGACCAAGGACCAGACCTGTTTGAGTGTTCCGGGTCGGATTTAGTCAGCCCATGGAATTTTCGGTAAAAATAACGATGATTGGGGATTAAATGCATTCAGTAAAAATTAGCAACAGTTGGATGTGTTTTTTAAAGATTATCTATATCAAGTCTTGATTTCTTACAAAATCCGAAGTTTTCTTAATCTTTTATATCAAAATAAAATAATTTTAAGATTGAATTAATCTTTTCACTATAGAGATATAAGTTTACTGGTTTTTTATATTTAATGCATTATTAACGTGACTCAGCCATCAAGTTTCACGACAAACAAAATAGATTCAATTACTTTTGTCTATGTGACTTGCAATGCTTTTGTGGAGAAAATGTATGAAACAGGAAGAAGTATATATTTTATGTGGGATGATAAAAGTAGACACCCCTTTATACATAGAATACAACTATACAATAGATAATAGAAGTATACATATGTTTTTTTATAAAGTTTCAGAACCACAAAATAAGTTCGTGTACAAAAAAAAAGGAGAAATGTTGCACATAGTTGGAGTATTTTGATACAAACTTAAAATATATACATAAAAATAAAAAGAAACAATAATATCATAGATGTGATACGAGGAAGAGATCCACCAAATAACGGGTGTACTTTTTACAAAACATAATTCAACACCATAGATACATGAAATCCCAATTTGTCAAATGATGTATTCTTTAGACTCTCCTACAAAGCCCACACATTTAAAGCACCAAAACCTTACTTTTGACCCAACCCTAACAAAAAGAGCCTCAAATATTGACTAACTTTAAAGGACATCAATGCTCCACACAGTGATGAAGCTTAAACTATTTCGTACGGGGGCGGAGGCGAAATTAATTTTTTTAGTGGGGGCGAATTCGATATTTATATAAAAGTTACACTACCGAGCCAAAAATTTACACTTTCGGGCTAAAATTTAAATCTACGGAAGAAAAATAGAGGGGGCGGCGGCCCCCCGGCCCCTATGATGCTCCGCCCCTGGCTCCACATTAACTAAAATTTGTTGATATTCTAGATCAGTAGATCTAGCGACTAGATGCAACATGTAAGGGTTAGAAAGTCTTATTTTTTAAAAACATTACTCACATTCATTGACGGTATCAGGTATCTCATTTATACTTTGATTTGTCTTGTGGGTCGGGTTATTGGATCCGCTACATGGGTTGCAACTGCTTCATGAACTTCATCCTAGGCCTCATCTACATGGGACAACATGGTTTCCAAGGCCCTGTACCATATCACGAACCAAAGAAAAACGAAGACAAAGCCAAATCCAATGTGTAAGTAAAAGATTTTTCTATAAGGTGTTTGGAACTACGCTACTGAAACAAGATTTCAACCGTGTATACTAAATTTGACGTTAGAGGATTGACTCACACATTTTTCAACCAGTGATAACATATCTATTTTCAAAAGACAAAACAAAACACAAGTAGTATGAAATCAAAGGACCTTATTTGCACATTCAAAAAAGATTAGGCTCGTTTTTCGTTTCATAGGGTGTCAAGATCTGTGATGAACATTCATCATTTTCAGCTTCATACGAAATTTGGGGAATAAATCTCGATTCTTGATCCTTAGTTAGCAATCATCATCATGGACGCTCTAAGGAAGCAAGCAAGCAAGTTTCGAGATCAAGTTGCCAAACAACAACAGGTATTTCAATCATCCGATTCAACTATCTTACTCACTTCAATTTTCAAACTATGTATATGTATGGATTGTGATGTTAAGTGGAAATTTAGATGTTAGTTCATGTTTCTGCGAAGTGGAATTGAGATTTACGTATAGGGTTTTGTTACGATTGGATGATAATGTACTCACAGCGCTTGACTTCTAAACAAACACCCCCAAATCCTCCATGGTTATGAGCTTATTGGAATCGACTTTGATTTGTCGATTTGGGTTCTAGAGAGTAGTGTGAATGAGTTTGAAAGCAGGAAGTTTTGTTACGAGGGGAATTGGGGATTTAGGTTTATGGTTTGTGTGTATTTGGTTCAACTTCCAACATTATCTATTGTGTTCCTTTCTGTTTTTTAGTATTTTTCCATGTTCTTTAAACAGACCTTTGCTTTAATTCTTGGTATCACTGCATTCTTTATGCACTAATCAAGTTTAAGGTTTTAATGAGCACATGAGATTCATCCGTGTTTAGCTCGCTTTTAGGGACAGAGAGGGATTTACAGTAATAATACTTCAACGGTTCATCTGGTGATCACCATAATTTTGATAGTTGAGCACTTGACTATAATTCTTGGTGTTTGTATAGTCTTGTCAGTGTCCTTATAGTAGCACTAAACATAGATCGTATGAATTATTCTACTTCTAACAGAACCATACCAATGGTTGAAGTTTAAGCACCCTTTAGGTTGGATACAATGATTATATGCAAAATCCTTAAGGGAGATTGTTGTTGCTATAGATTTGTTCCACGATTTGGAGGGACTGGACCTTTTAATTTACTCTAATTATCCCCATATGCCCTAGCATCACGAAACAGAAGACCGTGTTCCCCAACATTATTCTTTTGTAATCATCACGCTTATTCTCAAATGGAATAATACAAGCATGAAGCATGTTAGTGTTGCATTATCAACTTGAGGTTTATGGCTTGGCGTTATTGCTGTCCTGATTTATTTATAAAGATGTATAATGTATATGTAAATAGGTGTATTCTCAATTCTGGACATGCCTATATGTTATTTAACATTTTGGATATTGGTTGTTTCAGGCTGTGATAAAGCAGTTCAGTGCGAGTGGGTATGAACATTCAGATGTAATGGTTATCGATGAGCTGGAATTGCAAAGACACCAGCAGTTGGAAAAGCTCTACCGATCAACTCGTTCAGGAAAGGTAACAATGCATATGCTAATCACATTATCTATTAATTTTCCTGTAACATATGTATTGTTTGCCTAATTATTCTTTGTTTTTTCCAGGATTTTCAAAGAGAATTGGTGAAAGCAGCAGAAGCTTTTACAGCCATAGGATATAAACATATAGAAGCAGGTGAAAAGTCCAAACTACTATATTGCATTATTTTTTTTAACATTAATTATGCTATATTTGTTTTATTGGTACCTTCTTATATTATCAAATTAGGAACCAAGTTGTCTGAAGAATGCTGCAAATATGGAGTGGATAATGCTAGTGATGAAATATTGGGTAAGGCAGCATCTATATATGGTGATGCACGTAAACATGTGGAAAAGGAGCAAGAAGATTTCACAAGACTGCTATTTACACAGGTTATTTCATCCATCCTGAATCTTTTTTGTGGAGTATAAAATAATACCAAGAGCCTCTGAAAATGTTGTAATTATAAAATGCTAGTTTTTAAGCTTTTGCCATTCATCAAATTCATTTTAATCGCTGTTGACTTTATGTTTTCTCAAAATTTCAGATTCTAGAACCTTTGAGGGCAATGATAAATGGTGCTCCTTTAGAGGATGCACGCCATCTTGCTCAACGTTATAGTCGAATGAGGCAGGAAGCAGAGACCCAGGTACTCCCTTGATATACAAAATGGGTCGATCCATACATAAGTGGATGTTCCGAAACTGCCACTTCTATTAAAATGCTCAAGTGATTTTGAACTTTGTTATCACATTGATAATGGATTATAACCGAATGTGAAAGCAAACAGGCATCAGAAGTTTCTAGAAGACAAGCAAAGGTTAGAGAAGCTCCAATACCTGAAAACGTGACCAAGTTGCATGCAGCTGAAGCTAGAATGCAGGAACTTAAAGCAAACATGGCTGTACTAGGTAAAGAAGCATCTGCTGCACTGGCTGCTGTTGAATCACAGCAGCAAAGGCTTACTTTCCAGCGACTTGTTGCAATGGTTCGTGTGCATATGATCTTTATGGCTTTTATTATTCGAAAGAATAGATTTTTAATGTTCTAAGAGAAATTTTTAATGAAATTGAAGGTTGAAGGAGAAAGAACATATCATGAGAGAGTAGCTGCTATTCTACACCAGATAGAAGCTGAGGTTGGTGCTCACAATCTGCTTGAGATGCGATTTGACCCATTTATCTATAAGTGGCTCTATTTGGGTCATGCCTCGTCTCTAACAAATCAAATGGGTCAAGCTAAAGGATTTAATAAAATAAGAAAAATGTTGAACAGGTTTAAAGTAATCCAAAGTGTATGAGCCTCCTAAATTACTTTATTAAAGAAAGTTGGTACATTTTTGTAATAATATAGTTTCTCGCTTTGTGATTTGATATTAATTCAAATGGTAGTATAATAAAGTTCAAAATAATGGACCAAAAGGTGTCCACGGTCGCTCCAATCCAATCCAATCTGTTTTGACATGAACCCATTTTGACAGTAACCCAACCCGCCCATTTGGCCACTTCTACTATTCAGAGTTGGCAGTTATCGCATGTTCTGTTTGTCTGATGTTGTGAACTTCTTGATAGATGGTCTCTGATAAACAAAGGAGAGAGTCTGCCCCACCTGCAGTGCCATCTAATCTCGTGTCGGATAAAACTAAGTACTTTTTGGCTGAGGTAAGCTCTCATTTCTCTAATTGCACCATGCTACCATATCAACTATTTGTCAAATATCAAATACTCTTAAATGATGAATAATGAAAGAAACTTGTGGATCCAAATCAATATCACTAATTTAATTTTAATGATGATTAGTGAAACAAATAGGTTTAACCCGCTGACAAAAAATGAATGTTGCAAATTTCATGGGGGACATCACAAGATGGAAAGTGTTGCAGTTCCCATTGGATGGACCATTCTTGTGAATTCCCTTTCTGAAATGTCATGTGAGACCTAAATGTAGTGGGACCTGCGTAATTTAATGAATTGTGTTAATGTTATGCAGGCAATGCATGGGTTTGAAGCTTCATCTGACAAGGAACTAAGCTTGGCAATTGGTGACTATGTTGTAGTGCGAAAGGTTAATAAAGTTTTCCATATCTAGAAATGGGTCAATTTGGGGTGTGATTAACGCCAAACGGGTCAAATAATCTAGCTAAGAGGGGAATGGGTCAAACTGGTTGAAAGTCATCCGGAGTTTTAAATGAATGTAATCTTCTAATCCATTTGTATTAAAACGTTTAATTCATTATGTTATTTAATCTTTAATCATAATCAATGCATTAATAATCCATATGTCTTTTCTAATGGACAAAAAGGTGTTTTAGGGTCAGCCCAACCAATCCTCTGCTCATTTTGTCCAGTACTACATAGGTGACCTGCTTCAACCCGAACTGGTTTGACCCACTGCCCGACCCGTCAACCCTCTCACATTTTTACATCTAGTTTTTAGTTGTGTTAGTTTCTGAAAGCAAAAAGGTATTTTCCTCAGGTGAGCCCTACAGGATGGTCTGAGGGAGAATGCCGAGGTAGAAATGGATGGTTTCCATCGGCTTATGTGGAGAGACGTCAAAGGCTTCCTACCACCAACGGGACACCCGACTTTTACTAATCCACGATCTTATCAAGTTTACAAGGTATATGTTTTTCTCATGTTAATTTCCATTCGTTGCATTTCATTTGTTGTTCCAATTTCATAGGTTATGTATTTTGAGAAGATTATAGCTGATCAATATGTAAGCTAATTGGGCATATGCCGGATTATGCAAATGAATTCTGTTGTGTTTTGTCCAAGAACATTAATAATCTATGTAAAAATGTTTTCTTTATACACAAACCATCACGTGCCTTCACACGACACCTAAGCCGATGCACCCTCGTACCATTGTACCGCATGATGTGCCTTCTGTAAAATGTCCCATTAAGTATAGTGGTCGCTCAAAGCTTTTAGAAGCGTAAAGCTTGATGATTGATTTTCTTGAACGTTGACGCTTGGTACGAAGGTTCATAGATTTTATTCAAAGACCAAGCCTAGAGGTGCATAAATGAAAAAAACCAGTTTTTTTATAAATTAATTCTGGTTTCAAACCAGTTTGTATAGTACTGGTTTCATGTCACAACTGGTTCTGTTCAGGTCGATCGGTTTTTGACGCGTTTTTATTTTTAGTTTGAGCGGTTTTTGACCAATTTGGTTCTGGATCGTTACACAAGGAAATAAACTAGTTACGAATGTACGGTTTATGTTGGTTCTACATCGGTTCGTGTAGGTACCGGTTCCGGTAGACAGTAGTTTAAAACAGGTTTTTTCCCACCTCTAAAGGGTTGTTTGGCAGCATGCTAGCATTTGAATTAACCTCGTAATGTTTTAAACGTCTGAATAGTTCAGCACTTAATGGTTCAGACTGTTTGTTTTGTGAGCAAATATCTGAATGGTTCAGACATTTGCTTCTGAGTGGTTAAACATTATACTATTGCTGAATGGTTAAGAATTTTAATGCTGAATAACTAAGACTTCTTATCTGAATTGTTCAGACATTTGCCTTTGAATAGTTAAGCGATATACCAGCTTCAGTGTTGCAAAATCGGTGCTAGGCACTGATTAATCGGCGAGGAATTGGAAATCGGGAGTCGGCCTTGGCGATTTCATGTAATCGGAGGCAATAAGCGGTAATCGGTCAACGTTGGTCAAAATCGGACCTAGGCGGTCTTAATTGGCTAAAAACCAGTGATTCTTGCGAAATTCCGGTAGGGTTCCGGCGAGTTTCCGGCGACTTCAAAAATTCCGGCCAAAACTTGGAAAATCTGGCAAAAACTTAGAAATTCTGGCCAAATATGTATATTTATATATAAAACTGAACTTTTTTTTATTAAAATTACATATTAAAGTGTATGTTTATATATAAAACTAAAATTATATATAAAAATTCCAATCCAATTAATCCCGATTAATCCCTAGTCCTTACCTCGTCGCCCGACTAGCGTCTAGCGATTTTTATAACATTGACCAGTTTTAATGGTTCAACATTAAGTACAGACATTTTATTGGTTTAACAATTAATCCACGGTCCTTAAATCTCTAACCAAGCCTAGTAACTTTTGGGCTGGATATAATTTTACTAAATTGGATCAGACCAGCAGACCGCCAGACCCTACACAATATGGGCTTAAGTTTTTGAGAGCCTAAAGGCTAAAGCCCGATGCTTCTTTTCTAAATTTTGGGCCGACCCAGTATAAGTGCAAGTAAATATGTGTTCATATCTATGAATATAAAATAGACGCTAACCAATATATGAATTTTCTTTTATATGAATTCCTTTGTTCTTTACCAAAATGTTTGTAAAGAGAAATATAGAAGAAACTGAACTTAAGGTACAACTCCAAGCTATCTATTGACTTCCAAAGTAATCTATAGAGCCTAGAAACTTAAATAATATTGTAGAAATATTTTCTTTTCAGAAAGCTTGAAATAAAAATAAAGTTATATAGATTTTAAAGTCAAACTGATCCACCTTAACATAAAATTTTACGAACATGTGAGTAAAAGTGTCATCATTATGACCACCTAAATTAGTATGATTAAAATGGTGACCCATGTAACATTTTATAATATCTAATGACTAGATGTCAAATATCTTTCTTGATTTACCATATAAAGCTCACAACATTTTATTCAAAAATAATCACTAATCGTACACAATGTGATTAATAGGATAATATGCGTTAACCCAGTCATAAAATGCAAGCACAAAAATTATAATTTATTTAATTATATTTATAATAGGTAAAAGTCAAAAGAACACAACGGACACTTCCATAAATTTATCAAAAAAGCTACGTAATAAATACAATCCTTGTATGTGACTAAAGTAATTAAACAGATTTTGCAACTTTAAAGGTGTAAAATTGTCTCAAAAATCCTTATTGCAGAACAAACAATTGAACCCAGGAAAAGAGCGTATCCATTGGTTAACTTACCTCTTGCTTTGAATAGGGTCAGGGGAGCTGTTGGATTGCCTCGCGATATGATGTACGCAAGCCACAACCTTACCTTACATTTTGTGCACAAGGTTGCTTTTCTCGGCTTGAACTCATCTCAATGTCATAAAACAACAACCTTCTCACAGCTTGAACAATTAAACCTGACCGATACCGTAAATTAAAACGCACACACATTGAGGGGTATGGTTAAAGGTGGAGACCGGAGCTGGGATGGTTCCCATGGTTGTATGTATGGTGAAGGTGGTTCACAGTCTAAATGGGTGGGAGCTAGGTAGTGGTTTACAGTTGGATAGGTCGGTTGACGGTTACCGTTAAGATTCTTAACCGAGAAGATGGGAATTAAAAAATAGTAACAATAATAAAAAAAGTAAAAAAAGTGTAAAGTATGGCTTGTGACAAATTTGACACGTCAAAAAACACAAAACGTTAATGACTCCTAATTAAGAAAAATGGAGTGATCTTCTTTTGAAAATCGCATGGAAGGACGTAGAGTATCTTTAAGTTTTCAATGGTGATGTGTTTGGTTCGTTAAAATGATGTCTTTTAATGGTTCAGTTTGCCACTTAACTATTAAGTGATTAAAACGTGTTGAATGAAGTATATACAAACTTTACCGCGTTTGCCCTACATTACAATCTTCCTCAATCCCCCGCCCCCACCCACTGCACCGTCTGCTAGTGCTCCCACTTCAGCGATCCTCTTCCGTCGACGCCCCCATATCGGCGGCCCTCTTTCGCCGACGCCCCTATATCGGCCACATTCTCCGCTGATATCAACGTCTCACCTCCGCCGACGACCACCACTTTAGGTATGTAAGTCATCCTCCTACCCTCTCTCTTGCTTCACGTACTAGGGTTTTAACTTTGGATTATTATTTTTTGTACAAAATAGTTTAGAGGGGTAGATTAGTAATTATGTATAGTTATTCAGTTGTTCAACCAAATAACACTTATTGGCTCAACACTTACTGACCCAACATTTGGCCTTACGGAGTGGAGATGAGAAAACGTCGGGCAATGCCCGGAAAAATCAGGGCCAACTTGGAGCAGCGCTCCCCGCTTCCGTGGAGCTACTAGGCGGTGAATTTTCACTGGTACACAACCCAACCAATTTTTGAAACAAAAATGGAGAAACGGGAAAAACCAGGATGATACCATATAAAACGAAGGAAACCGGGAAAATGAAGAAGCTGATGTGACGCTGATGTGTCACACGTAGAAAACATGACGATTCTTTTACCCAGTCAGACATCGTTCTGGTTCAGTACTTATTGATTCAGAGATTGCTAAACAACCATGTAGTTACGTGTATGAATACTAATATTTATTTTTATTTGATAACATCATTATTATTACTACAACTATATATGTATATTAGATTTAAAACGCACAAGTTAGTAAAAAGAACACCTTTGTTGTTTTGATTTTAGAAGTTATATGTTTTAAATCCGTGATTTTCTTTCATAAAATGCATCAGTTCTAACATTTGTTTCCGTTAAAAATTATGTCAAGTTTGCGTAGAATGACTATTTTACTTTTTCTATATACCAACTAATTATAGTAGGTTTTTTTAGTGTATGAGATAAGACCTGCAGACACTAAATACTTGAAAACATCATCACTAGGGTTAACCACCCATTAATGCCATCTTTGAAAGAGAAGAACGTAAGCAATAGGTGAACAAATTGGATAAAGATAACCACTAAAGCCAAAAAGATGATTTTGAGAGAGAAAGAAGAATTATATGATTCTTAGCTTGATGACATCCTGCTCTTTGCATATTCAACATCTGAGTACCATGAATATTTTCCTTCATCGATCACCCGATTGGGAGGGGGGGGGGGTGGTCATGTCGCATCCTTCTTCAAGGTGTGATGATTCGATTTCCCATTGCATCATCGAAAAGAGTAGAGCAATGTTTCACTTGTCCTGACCTGCCACATCAACCTCAACTCCATCATCTCTCAGCTTTCACCTTAGCTCATCTTTACCGACTAAAAGATTGACAAATTCCCCATCTATTTTCATACTAGTATACATGTTTAACATCAATGTAAAACATTTTACTATACGTAAGTCTAATAATATTGTAAACAAACGTTTTTTATATATAATATATGTTTTCATGTCACTTTGCGCTTGCTTTTTCTTTCACCTTTTTTTTTATATTTTCTTAATAAACATAATAACTTTCTTTAATCATCAACTTTTGATTAACTTTAATAACTTCTTTGTTATTTTTTAATCAATACCAAAAATGTTTCGCTTACTTTTATTATATTTTACAATAACTTCTATTTCAAAATTACTTTTTATTATTGTCTTTTTTCTAAACATTTAATTTCGTATCTTAATTTAGTTTATAATTTGTTTGAATTTTGTATGTATTATATCATTGTTGTGCTATTTTATTACTTTTAGCTTCATATATTTTTTAAACGGCTGGATGAATTGAAGCATATATTAACCTCTTAGTAAGTTACTAGCAAAAAGACACTAACACCAATACTTTATGCCTTATGGTTTACAAGTCGATGTTAAAATGACACCAGTTGTTCCAATTTACTTCCACTTTACGCTACCGATTTATGATCCAAAGGACCGTGGTTGTCTGAGACTTTTCCAAATTTGTAGGTGATTAAAACGTGTTTACAATAAATATAAACATGTGTTATTTATCTTTTGTTTATCTAGTCAAATTTGTAGGTGATTAAACATTAAACTTATACCATTGATGTATAACATGCTTCTACATATTTTTGAATATGTTACCAGACACATCAAATCTACTTTTTCAAATTCAAGTTACATTTTAATTCCTCAAAAGTTACATTTGCCCACCTCAAGTTTAATTATATCCACACTTTGTATCTTATACTTAGAGCATTCACAGTAGTTTTTTCATTTTAATGTGACTGTTTGTCACATATTATGGGGATGATTGTTAGTGGTTGTGAGTGAAATAGAAAGAAAATTTATGAGGATTGTATTGTGATTTACCATATTTAGTGAAACACAATACAATCCTCATAAATTTTTTAATATTTTCAAAAGTAGTAATGAGTGGAGGAGAGAGAAAATGTAATGATAAAAATATAAAAAATTATTTAGTTGAAAGTAAAAGTAAAAAAATAATGTTTTAATGTAAATATGTGGATGTGGATGAGTAAGCTAGTGTGAATGCTCTATCTATTATGATTTTCTTGTATTTCTCAGATAACTTTTAATATTAAATGTCTTATAAAATTGTGAATATGCGCATATGACGTGTTTATTTTTTTATCTCTATTTCAGTGTATATTTCATTCAAAAGAGAGTTCTATGTTCTAACATACAAGACATCAAAAACAAACAAATAAACTGTCAAAATTTAATTCAAGTTTTGATTTTTTTATGGTTTCTTTTGTTTCCTCCTACAAAACTTTAAGATACGATGTCTATGAAATTCAAATTTGTCATTAACTTTAATATCTTTAGCGGTTTGGTTTTTTGTCGTTCTGCATGCTTATTTGATTTGAAGTGACTTTTTTTAAAGGTTTCATTTTTTATATAGTGTTTCGAATATATATTATTGACGACTCCGCCACACGCTATATAAAATTAAAATGTTATCAACAACGTCAAATGTTTTTTTCTTATATAAAGTTAGGTAGGTTATCAACACCCTCTTCAAATGAACATGACGGGTTTGATGCATAGCGTCGATGTTAGTTTTTCTTCACTGCTATACGCCCACTTCAATAGGCAAGTGCACGACAACGTTTCAACATAAAATTTTCTCACGGTTAGAGGTCTTACTACTAGGTTTGTTGATTAATCAAACATGTATTATATAGATAGATAGATCGATATGCTAAAAACTCATTAATTAAACGGATTATAGTTAGTAATAAAAACGAAAAGTTATAGGATAATATTATAATATAAAATATAATTAAAATTATATATACGTAATAGTTCAATAAATAAAAACAGTATATTAGTTTTTAACTCTCTTATCTAAATAGTTTCTTTTTCAAACACTTTTTAGGATTTTTATAAAAAAGATTATTTTTTATAAAAAATTGGTTTTTTAAAAACTATGGTTTGTAATTATTCAGGTTGTTTTAATAAGACTAGTTTTAAAAAATTCACCTTTTTATAATTTTTTTAAAAACAAAACGATTTAAAATATTTTGTTTAAAACATGTTTAGTGTTTTAGAAGATTTCATGTTATATAATTTTTTTATTGTTTAGATTTTAATTAAAAAAAGTGATTTCTAATTTCCTTAATAAAATTAATTTTCAAAAAAGATAGCTTGATTTTAATAAAATCTAGTTAAGAGAGAAAAATAAATAAATAATTAAAAAATTCAATAAGAGAGAGAAATTTTTATAAGTGTTTAAATTACTATAATAAACTTTTGAAAGGAAAATTAATGTGTTGATGTCTAGAATAAGGACAAGTGATAAGAAATGGGTTAAATTACTATAATAAACTTTTTTATGAGTACTGTAGAAACCAACATGAACTACAAATTTTTTTCACATGCAAATCACATGTTATTTACATATTTATTTTTACAATGTTCATAACTTTTACGATATTATTTTTTCAAAAAAAAGTTCATCATTAATTTCAATATTTTTTATCAACTTTTCTTGAAAATATTATGACGTAAAAAAGTTATGAACGTTTTAAAAAAATAGAATAAATAGCATGTGACTTGCAAGTGATAAAAAATGTGTGGTTGATATTGGTTTATAGAGTTCTAACAAAAAATAATGTTTCTCAAGATAACCCTATTCGTTTAAGCATTCACATCATTTTCTTTCCCTTATTAAAGTTCAATACAATTATCTATTATACACACACACACACATATATATATATATATATATATATACATATACATATATATATATATATATATATATATATATATATATATATATATATATATATATATATATATAATAGATAATTCTATTGAACTTTAATAAGATAAAGAAAATAATATGAATGCTAAAATGAGTATAGAGCTCTTTTAGAAGAAAAAATGATATAAAAAGGTCTAAAAAGATAAGATGTGGCACCCCTAAACATTCTTTTATTATAGGCATTTTAATTTTATAATAATTAAAACAATTACCTATTAATATGACCTATTGGCCAGTAATAATTTATATTATCAATTTGTCCAATAATTATTCTAACTTTTAGTTTTGTTGTCAGGGACAACTTTAAAAGCATAATCCTTTATTGATTTACACTTAATTTTCACTCGATTTACTCATGCTGATGATTATGAACAAAATAAGAAAACGCATAATGAAATGAAAAGAAAATCAAGTGTAAATTAATGATTATTATGCTATTAGGAATGCCATTGACAAAAAAATTAAAGTTTGAATTATTATAAACCAAATTGATAATATAGATTATTACCGGACAATAGGTATACTTTGTATTATTAAAATCCAACTTACCTTATGTGGAGTGAGACAATGATGTGAATCGTAAAAATTAACAGTTAGAGCTTAGAATTTTGGTCTTAATCAAATCTTTAATCGAAGATCACACTCCATAAAGTCTTGATTGCAAGTTAGAAACACTATTTACTCTTAAACCCTTGCATCAACATAGAAAATCTTGAAACCGAACTTTAAAAGATGCATCTTAAGAACCCAAAGACATTAACGTTCTTTGTGGAGTGAGAATAGAATTGATTTATTCATGAATTGACATTAAATATTATTAATTATTAAATTGGGCTTACTAAATTTATAAATTAGCTCATTATCGTATTTTGGTCAGATGTTTTGTTTGTTTTTTTCTTTTTTTTTTAAAAAAGGTCAAGTTCTATTAGGTAATTTAGGCTCATTAGTTAAATGAAATATCATAATTTATAGGGGTAGCTAGTTTTACCTAAGCAATGATCCTTAGACTAAGTGATTAAGATAAGGTATCCATAACATATTAATATGAGAAGATCTTGGTTTAAATCTTACATAGAGTAAAAATGTTAAGGGTTGAGCCAATGAGTTTTCTCACTTGTGGATTTCCTCTCGAGTGGGTTGTGGGTACGGTCCCAGTTAAAAAACAGATAGATGAGTCCAATTAAGATAAACTTATCATTCGAAACATGGTCATATATTTGCCTTTAAAAAACAAGCTAGTATTACCTAAACTATACGATTTTTGTGGATCAAATTGACCATTATCTTGAACAACCAACTAGATCCATCGTCTCCATGAATCAAAGTTAAACCAAATTAAATTGTAATATTATCAAATATAATTCTATATATATCAACTTTTTGAACGAGGGAAGTTTTTGGAGGTTAAATGTAATTGTTAAATTGCAGCTTCATCCTTTTAAATGATATAATTAGACTATTAATTAAAAAAATATCATCATTTTGAATCATACACTTGTTACATTGGGTGGATAACAGCGATAACTTGGCTAGAGAAAATAAATGTTTAAGCTCATCTCAATTTGAGTTTTTAGCGAACCGATTCCAATTGGTACATTAACGGTTCAACTTGTTTACGCCTCTAAACACACCTCTAAGTTATGTGAATCTTGAACATGATTTAGTCCGACCAAGAGAGTAATTTAATCCGAAAAATAGAAGTTAAAAATACAAATGAGAATAAAATATTGAAATCGAAGGGGATGAACCTGACTTTTGACATCTCCATCAAGCATCTTGCGTAAAACTATTAAGAATCTTTTGTTTAAAAAATTATAAGAAGTGTGTAGTCGTATTATTATAAATACTAAACCGAGATGTCTTAGTTTAAACTTGCTATTGACGTGTTCTTCGGATTTGTTATATAAAAGTATTATGTATAAAGAGGTGAAAGAACTTGTTCATCTCATCTTATACTTTAAACACAAACAACCGTATTAACTTAGTTTAAACCGTATTACTATTAACGTTAATTTTCTGTTTTCTTAGGGTAAGCTTTTTTACTTAAAAAATTAGTTTGTCAATTTGTTACTTTATTCATAGCCAATGTCAAGATCACCACCACAGTTTACTAGTTTAGAGGTGAAATAACTTTTTCCTCGGTGCTTCAAGAAAGTTTTAAGAGTTTCTAACAACATAGAACAAAAATGTACCTACATGCACTGCTATATTAATTGTAAAAGCGATAGAAATTTTTGACCAATAAAAACATTCGTAAAGTTAGCGACATGAAACAAATTAGTCTGCTTCTATCGGCCTTTATGTGCAACAGTCCACTAATAGCGGAAGATATGGTTACAGTACATACAAGAGTTTTTCAGTTTTTACGGAAGCTCTTTCTTACCAGTCATGTAGTACATTGGTGATGTAAAAGAATAATAATAATTATTAATAATAGTTTGGTTGAAACAATGGTAGCAAAAGCTTTGAAAAATTTTATAATAAGCCAGTTGCAAAGGAAATAGTTCAAATACAAAGTATTCTAAAACTAAAAAGTACAAAAAGTAATCTCAATCATCCATCTCACTAATCAATGGTTGGGATCAAAATTGTAAGAAAAAGTTTGTTAGAAAGATATTTTAGGAATATCCACTTTTATTGATTTTTTGCAAGTTCTCTCATTTTTTTAAAACGTTCACAACTTTTATGTACCACATTATTTTTTTATAAAAATTACACCAAAAAACGAGCGTTTTTTATCTTTAAAACGAGTACGGTATTGTTATATAAAAGATTAAAATATTTTTACGTTATTAAGCTTATATCTCGTCATTGTGTCTTTAGTGCAGTTAATTGTGTCTTTTTGTTAGTTATTGTGTTTTTTTAATACTATTGCGTTTTTCTAAAATGATAAATTTCAAAAATATAATGATGAATAATATTGTTATGTATCTCTAATATGTAAAATAAAATAATAAATTAACAAATAATTAATCTAATACAATAAAAACAATGACCAAATAAAACAATGTATCATTGTGTCTTTTGATCATTATTGTGTTATCTTTAACAATATGAGTTTTGAAAAATAAATGGATGAAATAACATCATTACGTACTTCTCATGGTAAAACACAATGATAGATAACAAGCCTATATAATGTATTAAAAAATAAATAACAAAAAACAACACATTGTGTTATTTCAACATATGAGTTTAGAAAAATAAATCGGTGAAAGTATGTTATTATGTATTTCTAATTGTAAAACACAATGGTGGATAACACAAAATGACAAAAATAACAAAAAAAATCTAAAACGTAAAACACAAATAATTAATGCACATAACAATTGAAGTAAAATATATGACACAATAAACTTTAAGACACAATGAGCTCATGTATTTAATACTATGACTAAAATACAATCCTCTTTAAAACAATAAAATGAAACTGTGTCAATCCCACAATTATTGTTAGTCTTTTTGAATTAAACATCCTTTTTATTATAACCATATCCAGTTGAAAAAATGTTTATTAATATGAAAATTAAATTAATAATACGGTTGCAAAACAGTCAACATATTTTTAAAATTATTTAAATTGAAAATAAAATAAGTTGGTCACAAAATCTTTGATTATTATTAAAAGAAATAATAATTAAAAAAGTAATCCGCTTGAAAAACGGTCACAAATGTATGTAATCACTTGATAAAATAGAAAATAATATAGTCATAATTGTTTTTTAATATAATAATCGCAGGCAGGTCGGTTATTATAGTAACCACCTACGATTGGTTGGTACAAGTTGAGCTACACAAGGTACAATCCCTTTAATGCACAACTTTGAAATTTTTATAAGTTTGTCTTTATTTTTTTTCTTTAAGTGTTACCAGACTTATTAACTGGCATGCGCATCCCTCCCTATAAATCCAATGGAGGTGATGTGGCTCACTGGGTCACCTAGAGTCAAAACGTGAGGTCCACTATTATCTTCACCACAAAATCACTTTTACGTTCGGACCCTAGTCTGGGCTCTTGATCCACATCGTAGACCGACCACCCGAGATGTTTACTTAGTGGGAATAAAATCCGATGAGAATCCAAGTCACGAACTAATAGACCACCTTGAGATGGTTCTTTGTCTTCATATAAGTTAGAGTTGCAAAACAATTAAAAAAAGAGTTCGGTGCAAAAGGTTGGAGTGTGACGTATAGTGAATTCATTTAGGTTTGATCCCCAACCCAACGACAACCTAGGAATTTTTCTTATGGGTGTTTGGAGTTTTCAACATTTCAATGTTTATTAGGAGTGATTTATTGTCGGGCCAAGTCATTGTAACTTTTTACTAGATTAAGTCGAGTTATTGAAATATTTTGGTTTCTTTATTGCAGTGAATTTGAGGTTTTCTTTTTAATCGTGAATTCAGAAAGTATTTAATTTTGTATAGAACTTCATTGTGTTGACTTTTTTCACAATGTTTAGAGTTATCTAGTTACAATTTATACGTTTTAACAATTAAGTAATAAACTAACACTTAAAGTTAGGGAAATTTAGAATGCTTTTTATTCAACTAGGAACACAACCTTTTCAACTGTCTTTTCTTTTAACAGGTAATCATATTGGTACTTTAATGTGGGGTGGGCTTAAGAAGTATAGATAATTAGGTAATTTGGTAAGTGAACAGATGGGGTAATGTGTAATGAGTAATTATGCAACGGATTTAATATTTAATAGATTATATCTGTTAATTTAAATGTGATTATTACCGACCAATAAGATTAACCTAGTTCGAAATCATCCTACTCGCCTAAAGATGTTCAATTAGATCATTCTGTGGTGCCTTGTGAGTTTCTTGGCTAGATAAGCTTATAAATTTCTGCAAGTGTTGTTGAAATGATGCCAGTGCTCCATTATTGTAACTTTCTTGATCAGGTTCGTGCTCTTCACGGTCCCAATTAATTATAGCATGCCCTTCATCTCCTACAATCATATTATGTAATATAATACTTGCATGTATTATATCACCTAATATTGGTACGCTCGAGGCTCTAGTTGGCCCTCGTATCATTGTTCACCTTGCTTGAAGAACACCGAATGCTCTTTCCACATCTTTTCTTGTAGACTCTTGATGTTTTTTGTACCATTTCATTTTCAAATTATTGTCCAGTGAAAATCTAAAACTTTTTACAAGTATTTGCTCATTTTGGATAAATACCATCTGGAAGATAGTACCCTTTTGTTGTTGGTGAATTGTTGCCGTGATTGTGGTATTTATAGAGAAAAAACTAGCCGCTAGGAAAAAAAACTAGCTGTTAGGAAAAAGCCAAAAAAACTAGCCGTTGGGAAAAAAGACAAAAAAATTGTCCTTAACTAGCCGTTAGGAAAGAGACAAAAAAAAAAACTAGCCGTTATGAAAAATACAAAAAAAATGCCGTTTTTCTAATCATTTTTAAATATGATAATAAACATTTTAACTGTAAACATTTTTAAATATTTTATCAAATATATTAAACCTTTTAATTAACCATTTCTCAAAATAATTTATATATTGTCCGTTGAACGCCCGTGAGGGCGGGCCACGGGTGGCATGCCCCAGCGCAGCCCGTGCCATGGGCGGCGAAGGGCGGTGGCAATGGGCGCTATGGGCGGTCTAATAGGACTATTGTGGGTGCCCCATCACTAATTTAATTGCTAATTTTGAGATAAAACAAAAAAGCATTTGCGACCATTTGTACTTTTGTAAATGGTGTTTTTCGTAGCAAGAAATTCACATAAATTTAAGCAACGTTAACCTACCATTATAAGATAAGTATTTCGCTTTGTAAAGGGTGACATGAGGATAGAACTGTTAAATAAATGGTTTGAGGTTT
>CM046039.1:7460502-7858002 GCA_025215565.1 Flaveria ramosissima
CCTCCTCCTCCTCCTCCTACTCCTCCTCCTCCTCCTCCTCCTCCTCCTCCTCCTCCTCCCCTCCTCCTCCTCCTCCTCCTCCTCCTCCTCCTCCTCCTCCTCCTCCTCCTCCTCCTCCTCCTCTCCTCCTCCTCCTCCTCCTCCTCCTCCTCCTCCTCCTCCTCCTCCTCCTCCTCTCCTCCTCCTCCTCCTCTCCTACTCCTCCTCCTCCTCCTCCCCTCCTCCTCCCCTCTCCTCCTCATCCTCCTCCTCCTCTCCTCCTCCTCCTCCTCCTCCTCCTCCTCCTCTCCTCCTCCTCCTCCTCCTCCTCCTCCTCCTCCTCCTCCTCTCCTCCTCCTCCTCCTCTCCTCCTCCTCCTCCTCCTCCTCCTCCTCCTCCTCCTCCTCCTCCTCCTCCTCTCCTCCTCCTCCCCTCCTCCTCCTCCTCCTCCTCCTCCTCATCCTCCTCCTCTCCTCCTCCCTCCTCCTCCTCCTCCTCCTCCTAATCCTCCTCCTAATCCTCCTCCTAATCCTCCTCCTCCCTGCCTTCTTTGTCTATTGCCTCTGTTCATTTATGAACAAGAAAATATTACTTTTGAGTTTTGTTTGTCTAATGCATAGCTTATCTTTTATCTAATCTTAAAATTATTTGGATTCCTACTTATATAAAATGAATCATCTGTTACTTAATTACTTTTCAATGAAAGTGTATAAGGTAGACAATAAAGAAAAGGTAAAAAGAAATTACTCAAAAGAATGTGAAGTAGTTGTGGTCTTCTTCAATTTCAACGACCATGACAACACCTTCCATAAAATAGAAAAAGAAAACATAACTAAAGCTACGTTTTAGTGTGCAAGGGTTGGATTATAGGGGGGTTTCGGTGTTGCTGTGTGACGAAAATAGGAGTGGTAACAATGCATGAATTATCTTGTATGTTCTTCACGTTTTTGGTGATGGTTGTTAGATGTCTGGAGTTCATATTCTATATAAATAGAATGTGAAATTGCATTCATTTATTTTCTTTATAAATGTTTAGATTTTCGTAGTTAAAAGATTTAATAATGAATATTTGTGTCATTTAAAACTTGTAAATGTAATTAGTAACATAATATTCTTGAAGTTCTTATATAATATTCTTCAAGTTATTAGAATAAATACCAAGTGATTAAAATTTATAGTAAATTACACTTTATATCCTTTAGTTTTATAGCAATTTTTAGGTTTCATCCTTAAATTAAAGAAATTACGGTAAATTTTCTTTACATTTAAAAAAGCTTGGTGGAGGTGGTGGATGGTGAAGATGATGATTATGCGGATTATCATGGAATAATTATAATTTTTTTATGTATTAAGTGGGTCTTATTTATTTTATGGTTTTAATATTTGTATAGGTTAAAATGACTAAATTGCCCTCATGTGCAAAACATATAACTTGATTTAACGAACAAAATTAACACCAGTTAGAGGAAATGATGAAATGTGTAAGTTTTTTTAAACGTAAAGGACGTTTACAATAATTTCCTTAGAAAAATAATGTCACTAGAAAAATAATATAACAATTTAGCTAATATGTTGATTAAAAAAGATCGGTTAAAAGAACTTGATTAAGAATGTGTGATTAAACAATTTCTATCACATAAAACTAGAAAGTAAGTTTATTCCAATGTATTTATACATTTATACATAATATATAGCCTAATACCTTTCATCTGATAATAGTAGAATGAAGATTTATTCATTATAAAATGATTTTCTAATATAAGATATTATTTTTATAAATTTTCTTATTATAACTCTCAATTTTAATTTTTTTGTTATTTATAAAAAGTTTACTTTTAAAAAACTTCAATTAAAAATTATTTCGCAATTTTAAAAAATTGTAAAGCTTTATTATTGTTATTTTTTTACAAAATTTATTTCATTAGAAATAACATTAATGAAAAGATCTTTTTTTTAAACTATTAAAACCTATTTATTAATTTAAAAATGATTAAATAATATTATTAGTAAATAATATAATTATTTAATATGAGAAAAAAGCGAGAACATTATGATGACAATGAATATGTTGTTAACACGCGTCCCCCGTAATTATCTTGAGTAAAAGACATGTTTTTCTAATTTATTATATCTTAATTGGAGAGGTTGGTTTTTTATTCAATCTTAAGTACAATATTTAATATTCTTCGTAGACAAAATGGCATACATTCTTCTCTGTCCAAAAGGTTTGAAGCCTTTATTGTTAAACCCCCCGAGTTCGAATCCAAGCTATGTCAACTTACTTCTTTTGATATGTTTTTTAATTTTTTTTTCATTCATTCTCTATTTTTGTCAAATATATTTATTTGTGGTAATAAAAATCATAACTTGGCTCTTAGCCATTGGTGACGTGAGTTTGACTTCAAAACAAAAAAAACGTTAATTTCATACGTTTCTTTTACTTATTTAACCACATTGTTTCATCGGAGGAAGGAACGTAACAAAGTTTACAGACGTCATCATACAGCTCTGCTGCAACACACGGTTCTATTTTTTTGTTTTTACCTTAACTGTTATTTGATTATTTATTATTTATTAGAAGAGAAATGACCGGTTGGTGTGTCTATAAATTATAACTGTGTTTTATTTGTTATCTATTGAATTTCATGAACTATGAATTGTACCAAAGAAGAATAGATTCCTAGAATGAAGACATTGTTGCGCCAAAATAAAAATGACGACTAAAGACAACGATTTCATAATGTGTCGAACGTGGTTGAATATCCTTGTATCTGATTCTAATATATCGTCAAATGCAAATGATACAAAAAATGTTAATGTAACCTATACATACTATACGTAGTTGTTTTTTTTCTGAAATGTAAATGCATTACCCTACTTTGAAAAATATGTATTAGTTTATTCGTGCCCATTTATTCATTTTCAAGTCGTGACCGCACCCCCAACCCACTCAAAAGGCAATCCACAACTTGAAAAAAATTACTGGCTCAACCCTAAGTATTTTTGTTAGAGTGAGACTTGAACTTGTGACCTCGCTATATTTACATGTTTTGAATAACTCATTTTAAGCAATGATCCTTAGTCCAACTGGTTAATGTGAGATACTCATGACATGTAAATATTGGTAGGTTATAGTTGAGCTAGGGAGTTCTCTCAGTGAAAGGTTATACATGTTTTGAATAACTCATCACTCTGAGTAAAATGCTTATAGTTGAGCTAGGGAGTTTTTTCAGCGAAAGGTTATACATGTTTTGAATAACTCATCACTCTGAGTAAAATGCTTATAGTTGAGCCAGTGGTTTTTCTCAGCGATAGGTTACCTGCTAAGGGGGTTATGGGTGCAGTCCCGGCTGAGAAACGAATAAGCGGACCCGATTAAGATAACACATTTAAATCGAATTAGGGTTACACATTTGTCATTCAAAAAAATATAACAATTCACCTTAACCACTTGAGCTAATAATCATTAGTAACAGAGTGCATGTAGTTGAATGAATCATTACAAAATGGTTCGTTTGCCCTTGCCAATGCATGTTTTAATGTCTCGCGTTGGAATCCATAATTTGTAAGCAAACACCTATACAACATTACTAATCACACATGTTCCATTAAGAGAATAGAAAGTTTTACCAAAATGACCTATTGACGTATCAAATTTCTTAAATAGCCTTTGGCCAATGTGCTTTTCAATTTAGACTGTGACAACGATTTTATTGAAACAATCCCAACCCAACATGATAAAACCCTAAGAACAAGATGTCGATTACAAGAACAAAAAAGCAAATTGGTAACACTCAAACAAGACATAATTAAATCATCACTGTGATGCATAAGGCGAAACATTAGAACACTATCAATCACCAATAATCGGTTCATCTACTTGATGAAACCCTAAAGAATGTTCAAGAGAATAACAATGCTGAGAGAGTTGAGAATTGTGCTTTTTCAGGAACAGCCCAGCAACAGCTTCGAGCCCAACAGCAACACACAGCTACAAGCCCAATAGCACACTAGAAGCAGCCCAAAAACATGAAACAAACCACATAAACCCAACATTAGAAATAATAAGATGAAATTATATTAACCGGATAGAGATGTACCTTCTTTTAACACCCCCTTTCAACTCTATCAGGCAAATGCATCAAAAAGAGCAAGTTGATCACATAAATTAAGAGTTTGTTTTTTTGTTAAAGTTAATAAACCCAAATCTAATAACCTTTCAAGTTTATTTTGTATTAATTATACTAAGCTTTTCTTATTTAACTAAAAGCCTAATTTATTTTTCATTAACCTATTACCAATCTTTTATTTCATAATTATCTCTATAAGTTTACCTAAAAGTTTCTCCTAATTAAAGAGACACCATTATGAAATGTCGTATATGAAGAAAATATTAGCAATTTTAACTGAAGATTAGCAAATTGCAAATCCTGCTTTGGTGATTTGTGTGGCAACGAATCATACGATCAAGTTTTTCTTTTAGTTTTTTAAATGAATAATAAAAATAACTAATTGAATATATATTATAATAAATTAATTAATTTTAATTTTAAGATATAGGGAGAGATTTTAATGTTAGTCCTACCATCATCGTCAAGTGGTATTCATGAAAATTTTGATCTACAACATCCTTTATGAGATCCTTTCTAACATAAACTAATTAACTTTTATTTATGTGTCCCGACTTGACAAGAATCAAAATTTTCAACATCAAGTTGAGGTACACTCGAGAACCAAAAAAACAAGGTTCACCCTTTGTTGTACATAAAAATGATGTGAGACAAGTCTCATGCCTAACAATAATTCTAGTCTGCAACATTCGACTCTCCTTAAGGGTCCACCTCCTCATAGGTCATGAATGGTTCTCTTCATTACTCCACTCTACGAGTCACCACTTTGAGTTTGACTTTGATACCATTGTTGCTATACGCACTAAACAAAATAACTTATCTCAAAAGATTGGTCTGGTGAACAATTGTAATATAAATTTTCTTTTACTATATTTAATGAAGTTTATCGCTTATATTTTTTATGTTGTTTGTTATACCGATTATTTCGGCACCCACCAAATAAAAGTTCTGGGTCCATCACTGAATGGCCTCTTAAAATTTTCGAGCCCTATGAAAAAAATTTCCGGATATGTCACTACATACAATATACGTGACACAACTCTTATACTTCACGGTGATTTTAGTTCGCAACAAAATATAGATGCTCCCTATATATGTTTGCAAATTACAACCACACGTATCCTGTGTTCTATCAAATTACAACCTAGAGGCCCTCTGTAGAATATTTGATGTAACCGACAGGGCGTTGTGTAATCCAAGCGTTGGATATTGAAGTGAAGGGGTTGTGTTGAAGTCAAGAGTTAGTAACAGGTCTTTAAGAAATAAATCCACATCATTAATATTTAGTCCGTATCACCTATATATTAAAAAATACAAAATAACGTAAGCTTTATAAAATTGAAACACTTAATAAAGTCTGAGCGATTTTCTCATATATATATATATATATATTATATAGATATATATATATATATATATATATAGATAATCCATTATATACAGATATATAGATATATATATATATATACATATATATATAGATAGATATCCTATATCTATATATATCTATCTATTCTCTATATCTCTATATCTATGTCTATCTAGATCTCTCTCTCTATCTCTCTCTCTCTCTATATCTCTGTATCTCTCTCTCTATCTCTCTCTGTCTCTCTCTATATCTCTCTCTCTCTCTCTCTCTATCTATATCTATCTCTCTATATCTCTATATATATATATATATATATATAAGGTTTGAACGATGGTAATAGAACACTTAGAATTTAGTTTCTACGTAAATCAGGGTTAAAAACAAGCCAAGCTAAGCCGCGCCGAGTTGGGCTCAAGCTCAATGTGTTTACAAAACGGGCTGAGTCGAGCAAAGTCTTTTATCTTAACGAGCTAATATGGTGGACTCAGGCTTGGGCATGACTCGTTTACAAATGATCTAAAACCAGCCCACGAGCCAGCTGTTTGTTTAAAAAAATAAGGTTTAACGACGGGATTTGTTATAGGTACACCCACTATGTTTTTTTTTCTCTTTCTATACATACATATAGATACATAGCGAGAGATAGAGAGGTATGAGGTGTCCGAATAATAATATTGAATGTTCGTATAACTCAAGACTTGATGAAAATTTAAAAATATTGGATATGATTAGGAAACAAACATAATAAAAGAGTACTAAAGATATAACTTGATGAGAATTTGATAAATGGATGTGTATTAAAAGCCGTGTACGAAAATTTATGAGAAAGTTTTGAGAATAAATTTTGGGTCCTACACACATACCCATATAAATCGACACTCATTGTACGTCACATACGTCCCATATGATCAGATTGGTAGTTTAATTTGACTTTTGGATCTTCATGGCTTTTGCCTTTTTCAACCAGAAACGGAATTCTTCCTTCAAAAGGTATGATGTGGAATATGTGTGATGATTACTTGTGGACCCCACTGACACTATACCCTACACCCAATGAAGCAGCCGCCAATCAAGATGGTCCTACAATTATATAAAACAATAAATAATAATGAGTAAATTACTATTTTCGTCCCTGATGTTTAACGAAAATCACGGTTGCAGTTCAATAGTTTATTTATTATACTGCAAGTCCAATAGTTTTAGCATTTGTTTCAATTAAACCCGAACCGTTAACAGCGTTAATGTTTGTTTAGTTAAATCATATAAAAAGACTTTTATACCCCTGAATTTTTTTAAATACCCTCCCATATCCCCACCCACTTCCATGTCTCTTCTATTTCTCTCTTTCTTCACATACACTCACACACACACACACACACACACACACACACTACTTTGTCTTTCGGGATTCCAGCACCACCGTTACCACCTCTCTCTCCCTCCTCCCATCGTATTCTACCAAAACCAACACCATCACCCCAGCCCACCATTTGAACCATCGGCAACCACCCATCACCATCGAAGACCAAATTGAACCCACTACTCATCACCACCACTTAAAATTCGTCGTCCATCACCAAAATCCGCCCACACCGTCATCCTAAAACCCTCCAGCCACCACTTGAATCACCGGCTACCACCCACTACCACTGAAAACCAAATGTATCACCACTTCCTACAATCACCACTGTCATACTATCATTATCTTATGGTTCTCAGATATGTTTCTAATATCTCAAATATTAGATCTATAAGAATAGATCTAGTTTAGGGATGGAATGGAGTGGGGGAAGCGGTGGTTTGGGGGTGGACGCCGAAGTGGTGGTCAGAGAAGCTACAAATATGGCACCGGAAAGAAGGGTCGGAGGTGGTGGCTGGTGGTTATTGAGATGAGAGAGAGAGAGAGAGAGAGAGAGAGAGAGAGAGAGAGAGAGAGAGGGTGGAGGAAGAGGAGAAACTGGGTGTAGGGCTGTTCACGAACCGAACCGAACCGAACGCAGCTTCGCTCGAACTCGGTTCGGTTTTAAACCGAGCGGCTCAGTTCGGTTCGGATTTACAAATTCGAGCGCAAACTTCATGCTCGAACTCGGTTCGGTTTTAAACCGAGCGCTCGGTTTCGCTCGGTTTTGCTCGGTTTTGCTCGGTTTTGTGTTACAATGGGTCGCGGTCGGAGATGGGTCGCGGTCGCAGATTTGCGGCTCGCAGCAGGGTCAGAGACTCGCGGTTGCAGGTTCGTAGATTCGGGCAGCAGGGGTCGGAGACCGGTCGCAGGTTCGCAGATTCGTGCAGCAGGGGTCGAAGACCGGTCGCAGGTTCTCAGATTCGAGTAGCGCCCTGGTCGGCGGCCGCAAGGGGAGGCCCGAAGGGTGGAAGCTGCTGGAGAGTGGAGAGTGGAGAGTGGAGAGTGGAGAAGGGAGAGTGATCGCAGGTCGCTGGAGGCTGGTGGCTGGATTGCTGGAGGAGACGAGGAGTGGACTGTGGAGGGTGAGGAGTGATGACTGAGGTAATGAGATTTGAATGTATTGGTGTATTAGGGTTTTGAGCTTTATACTAAAAATTTAAAATATTTGTAATTAATAAATAACTAAATAATAATAAATTAACATATATAATTATATATAATATATAAAAACTAAACTAATAAATAATTCGAGCGAAACCGAGCGAGCGACGAGCGAGCGACCCTTCGCTCATGCTCGGTTCGTTTTGAAACCGAACCGAGCCGCGCGGTTCATTTACAATCGAGCGGAGATTCGAACGAGCAAAATTCCGGCATTTTTCGAACGAGTTCGAGCGAGTTTCGAGCGTCGAGCTATTTGAACAGCCCTAACTGGGTGTGATGTTTAATATTTGTCTTTTTATTAGAGTAAATTAGTAATTTAATTTTTTTATTTTTTGTTATTCATGGGGGTAATATTGTCAATTACTATTAAGTTAACAGAATATTTTTAACGGTGTTAGTGGTTTTGGTTTAATTGAAATAAATGCTATAATTATTGGACTGTCAATGTAATAAATAAACTATTGGACTGAAACCGTGATTTTTATTAAACCACAGGGACGAAAATAGTAATTTACTCAATAATAATATTAGTCACGAAGATAATTTGCTAAATCCCTCATAAATTTGCGAATATTATTTTAAACATATTAGAAGCCACTCTAATCCCAAATTATAATAACCCCATTTACGGTCGTCCTCAAAAGATGACTTGATGTAATTGACGTATTCTTTAAGAACCAAGCAAATAACTATAAGTTTAATTCTATATTGTGCAGATTTGATAATTATTTTAGTAATAATAGTATGGTTCTTAAAATAAATATAGTTATGATGTTATTTAATTTTCACTTTATGGCTCATTAGTTTAAAAGCTTTAAGCAAGACGACGCCCTTTATGTCCCCAACTAATTTGCAACGTTACTCGTTCCAACTCTTAAACCACAAACGTACACACAAGAGACTCACTTCGATGGCTTTTTCAACACCCCTACCGTTACCATGGTATGATACCTTCCTAATGATTTATATGCAATTAGAACTCACACTTCCAAATAGAACTCTAACTAAAACCTTAATTGACAACTAAAACTACATTATTAAAGATGCTGTAATTCTTAATGATTCTTTTTCTCCTGATAATTTACATGTAACAACAATCTTCTAACTGTATTTTTATTTGTGGTGAATTAGTTGATATTTAAACTTACATATCTATAAGGGGACAAGATTATTTTTTTTATGATTTTAATTACCTTAATTATCTCTAATTATGGGATTATTATACATACAATATTATAATGTATTTTAGAAGGACGGAACTATGGTTTTACACTAAATTTTAAAAGTTTAAGTGGATAAAATTGACCACCTTAACTATCTCTAATTATGTGATTACAATTATTGATTTTTAAGTCAATATTACTCATGATTTTTAAATTGCTATAACATTTTTATAAGTTAATTTTTTAAATAAAAAGAAGTTACACTAAAAAAACTAACATTTATTCTCTTTGATTTACATGTGGTATTGATATAGTTATTTTTTAGTTAAAAACTAATTATTGTGTTTCATGGTGCATTACGCAGGCACCTTCAAGTTTTTTTCTTTAACAACGAATGTACGAACCAGTTTCGAATAATAGATGTTAATTTTAATCGGCTCTGCATATTTATTTTCTAGCAGGGACTGCATCCCCAAGCCCCCAACCCTTTTAGAAAGAAACCAACAACTAGAAAAATCCTCTTACTCAACCTTAAGTTTTTTTTTTGCTTAAAGTAAGATTTGAACCCAATAATTCCTTATTTAATTGTCTTTTATACATCAACTTAACCACTTACGACAAAGATTATTGATAGTCATCTTCTTGTAGAAGTTAATTTATATTTGATTGATATTCTTCCATATGGTTAACTTCATGGCCGGGGGTGTGGTTCCGATTTCCGAACCTCATGCATTCCCATGTTTTGCTTTTCCCAAACTCAACATATAAGGCCGGGGCACCAACGCCGGAACCCAACGGCGGTGGGCGGTGATGTGCTACCCATCCTCCGCCAGTGGTCTTTCGGGTGGTGGGGCATACCATCGTGCTACCCATGTGGCTTTGGTATTTTTGGATAGCCATGGGAACACCGCTACAACCGTTGCAGGGTTACACTTAATTTTTGACCTTTCAAATGACGTAGGTGTTTATTTGTTGCGGGTTGAAAGCCCCTCACTTTTGTATAGTTTAGAATAAAATAAGGTGACTATATGGTTTGTTGATAGTCCGGATAGTTTAAGGTATTTTTTATACAAACATCGAGACCGGTCTCAAGAATTCTCAAGAAAACTTTAAGCCCGAGGCGAGAACAAAAAATGGGTCCCTCAAATACGATATATAAAAAAGTATAAACTGAATAACTTGTATAAAAAAATTTTATAATACGACGATAATTGTTATAACAATAAATTAAGTATTGTAGCAAAATTATTTAATTTACTTAATTGAGCGAAACGGAAGGCTTTACTAGTGTTTTTGATATTATTATATAAAATTAGGTTTAGATTAGGTAAATGTTATTTGACTAAATTATTTAAAATGTTAATCGGCTCTTAGGTAATATTTAATGGGCTAAAATAATCCCAATTTTATTGGCCTTGTTAATGAATTTATAATTGTTTATACATCTAAAAAATACAAACATATATATAATATATACAATTTTTAAAAAATATACGCCCCTGAGAAGATTGGCCCTTGGGCGGTCGTACGTTACAGCGTGTTAATTCTCAAAATTTAGACCGAATGTAAAACGAAAAGTTTGTAAAAAATGAAAGTATAGGGGAGCAAAGTTGAAAGTAAAAAATTGTAGGGGTTAAATTATAAAAGATGTAAATATATTTTGTTAAAATAAAAAAATCAAAAGGCTTGGTGTATTGTATAGTTGGGCTCGCGTCATTCGAGTTGATTGGTTTGCGTGTTGACAAAAACATAAACATCAAAGCATCAGGGCCCAAAATTAGGTACCCAAACTTACTCTTCAGTAGGGGCGTACACTCATGGTGTGATCTTGTTCAATTACAACGGGAATATTGGCATCCTGTCTGTCTATCTGCGAGGCTGGTGGAGGAATGTTTTGGGTGAAGAGTGCTAAAAACCTTAATTCAGAACAAACAAACGAGTTAATGAAAAAAAAGTTATAGAAGAAAACAAAAACGATGATAATATAATTGAAAGTTAATTTACGATGCGAGGTTTGGATGATGGGTGGGATATTGGTGTTGGTGTGTGAGGGAAATGGGAAGCACGAGTCCTGATGTTGGGATAACAATGCTTGAACTACATTCTTCTATATTCTCCATGCTTTTTAACTTAAAATCAAAGAGAAGATTAATCAACAATATTATTCAAGCAGTAATCACAGAGGTAAGTTCTTCTTGTGATATATTTGACACACACACGTTACGATATATTTGAGGAGCATGGGATTGTCTTTTTTATATTGATATTTAAGAGCTTAAGAGAGAAAGGTATCTTTTATGAATTTGATTATTGTAATTATTATTTACACACGTATGGCAATTGTATGTATTAAAAAATAACTAAATATAAGTTAGTTATACTACAACTTGAATTTTGTAGTTATCACAACTAATAATAAAATTTCTTCCGAATCTAATTATGAATAAAATTAAATTTCTTTTTTAACTAAATTCTCAAGATCATTCTTATTTTATAAGAATTCATATTATTCAATTTTAAAAACTTAAAAAAAACGATCAAATTAATCTATATGATAATTCGTCAATTAATTGTTCAAGCATTTTACTAGTGTTTTTGTTAGTATGTTAATCAGTTAATGTATCGCACGGGCAACCCTCATGTGTGTGTCTTTGGACCATTTGTGGAGTAGCATAAACAAGTTGCGAGTCCCTATGACCTCAAATAGTTACACACATATATATAGGATGTTTTGAACGTACACTAGTGACGATTAATCTTTGAGAAATACAAAGTAGGTAGATAAATTTAATCACGGGTAATTTGGATGGAAATAAATCGATTGTTTTAATATGGAAATCAAAGACTACCTTTTGCAAAGGATTATAAATGAAAAATGAATAGTGAACTAATAAATGGAAGGAGCAAAATGGGACAGAATCTTACATGGTACATTTTGTCAAAAAAGAACAACCAAATAAGAGGAGGCACAATGGGACCATACATGATACGATACATATTAGGCACAATGTCGAAACCCCTTTCTTTCCTTAGATCTTTCTGCGTTATTTCTATCCTTCTGGCTAGCCTTCCTAAAAGCATTCACAATCAGTTTTTTTTTTTTTATTTTTATGTAAGTGGATGCTTTATATTATAAACGATGGTTGTGAGTAAATGAGAAAGAAAATTTATAGGGGTTGTAACGTGATTCCTTATATTTGGGAAATCACGGTACAACTCCTATAAATTTTTAATATTTTTTAAAGTGGTTGTGAGTAAATGATAGGAAAATTTTAATGATAAAAGTACGAAAAAATATTATTTAATTGAAAGGGATAGAGAAAAAATAGAAGTTTTTACTGTAATTATAAGGATTAAGATAAGAGATGGATTGTGAATTCTATAAGACGATCTATTAAACTATAAATAATTTGTATGTGTTTGTAAATCTCATGACGGACTTAGTAATTTTCTAAATGGGGGTCGTATACTTTTAGGTCCCGTTGTATATTGTTAAATATTGATTTTTTTTCCAGTTTGGTTCTTTTCAGGTCGGGGTCACATAATAAAAAGATAAAACAAGATTATATTTTACCCGCATAATATAGTTGTATAGAATCGGGTTTGAAAGGAGGGTGTAACGGTGGACTGAGGGGTAACAAGTAGTTTTAGATTTAATACCCTTTTTACTATAACTACCCATGTAATAAACACTATATCAACCAATGTTGTAATGAACAGTTATTTTGGTTTACTTTTCTTCCTTTATTTGTTTTCTCTGCCTTGTTCTTCCTTTGCGCTATGTTCCCGAGTTTAATAAACGAAAGAAAAGAAAAGAAAAGAATGGAAATGAAATTAGCGTGGGAAAAGAAATAAAGAGAAAGGAAACTAAGGAGAGAAAAGAAACGGAGAGACTTTGTGTTCCAGAGTTCTAAGGAAATGAAAAGAAAATAAGAATTTTATGTGTGTAATTTGTTTTCTTTCCATTTCCTTTCATTTTGGAAGGAAAGTTAGAAGGGAAATTTCTTAAAAATTTCCCTTTCATTTCTTTTCTTTAAAAAACTCGGGAACACAAAGTTTTTTTATTTCCTTTCATTTTCTTCTTAAAAAAAAACTCAAGAACACAATTATTTTTCACTTCCCATCCATTTCCTTCCATTTCTCTCCTCAACTGAGACTCGGGAACACAACATTGAGACGGGTTCTTTGGCGTTGTCGCGGCCATGGTATGTCTCTGCCTCCTGGTTAACTTTGGTTCCTTTTGGCCTCTCTGCCCTTTTCCGTGCTCATTAGTGGTGGTCATGATTGTTAGATGTGTTAGATATGTGGTGATGTTGGCAGCTGGCTGCTTCCTCTTTGGGGGGTTTAGTAGGGTTGATGGTCGTCTTCTACTGGTCAAGGGCAGCGGCGGTGGTGCGACCGCCATTGTTGCCACTTCGTTGTAGTGACTCTCCAATACCTAGTTAGGGTTTCCTTGTGTGCTTTTATTTGGCTATTGACTGTTTTTGTTGACGGTTACCCCTGTTATACTTCTTATAGAATTCATTATTTGATACTTGAAAGTCCACATATGACACTTTATGATTTATGAATCAAGAAAAGTTCTAAAGTTCTCTTCTTCATCTGTATTAGGGGTTGTTTGAATGTGTTATTTTAGAGTAATTATTGAAATATTAAGATTGATACTAAATAATCCTTAAGTTGCTAAGGTCTAATTGAGTCCATAAGTCCATCAAATTAAACTATTATACCCTTGCACTTAGTGTAAATTATGACAGTTGAAGTATTATTTGAAAGTTGTGGATGAAATTAATAAATGTTGTGTCCCATGATTTAAAATATTATACTCTTGCACTTACCGTAAATTATGACAGTAGAAGTATTATTTGAACGTTGTGGATCAAATTAATGTATGTTAACCACTCCATTATATTAAAAAAAAACTAGATTTAGTAAGCCCGTGTATTACTCCGTTTAAATAAATAAAATATTAATATAATAAATTTATTAATTAAACAATGATATTCTAAGTATGATATGACTGAAATAAAAAAAAAAATATCAACTTTTTAAAATTTTGTTTTTAAATTTCTTTTATTGAAAATAAATATTTTGTTTTAAAACAAATCGTATTAAAAATGTCATTTTTAAAAGTTTTCTTATTACAACTCCCAAAATTTGATAATATAAAAATAGTAATTTATTTAGATATAACCTTAATAAAAAGATTTCTTTCCTAATTTATTAATTATTAAGAAGTATTAAAATAATATTATTAGTAATTAAGGTAATAATTAAGGTAATTATTTAATAGGGGAGAGAGACGGAAAAATTTTGATAAAGATGATTGTAGTTCTGACACGTGTCATCCAAATGATTGTGGTGCTGACAAGTGGCACCCCATTTACCATTTTATTAGAGTAGGAAGATATACGTTAAATTTTAAGTAGAAATCAAAAACATAGTTGATCATAGCTTGAATGTAATTAGATCGAAATAAACCGATTGTTTAATATGCAACGCAAATGCTTGTAAGATAAACTATTGAAGTCAAAGAAAATTGATTTCTAGCCGATTGTAATGCCTTATGCAAGCAGACCCCGCCATAAATGCTTGTAAGGTATCCCTGGAGTTTCTTCTAGGGTTGTCAAAATTGTTTGACGTTCGAAACTCGATCGAAACATACTCAGATTTCAGCTTGTTCGATTTTGGTTCGGTTGTAAACGAGCTGAGCACCTCGGTTCAGTTTGTAAATGAATCAAGTATGAGTAAAGGTGAGCTCGTTCGTTGCTCGCTTGTTTTTGCTTGAATTATTATTTATATATTTACTTTATACATATATACATAAATATGCTTATATATATGTGTATGTATGTATATATGTATGTATGTATGTATTATATGTATTTATTTAATATTTTTATTTAGTATCTTTACTCTTGAATCTTGTCCCTTTAGTATTTTACCTCTTTTGAAATTAGCCTAGATCTAGCTGGAGTCGTGCAAAGTAAAAATTTTCTAAGTGTGATTTAAATTTGTATTTTGTTAAACATATATTATTATTTATTTAAAGTTGTAACTCCTGAATAGTAGAAATAATGATAATTTGAAACTTTTACTAAATTTTAATTTGAACCGAACCATACTGAGCGAAACCGAGCGCTCGGTTATAAACCGAACCGAGTTCGAGCGTAAATATTCTGCTCAATTTCTTAAATTCGAACTGAACTGAGCGGCTCGGTTTGTAAGCGAACTGAGTTCGAGCGAGCTTTTGTTCGGCTCAGCTCGGTTCATGGAGAGCCCTAGACAAGACTCAAGAGTAAAGACTTTCTTCAAACTAATATTACGTTAATTAAATAAATGAAAAGTGAAATGATTTGAAATTAATGAACATCATATATGTGATTCTTATCTTAAGCAGTGTCGTTATTAAGAAACTGATTATTTAAACACAAGTTTGAATGAACGTGCTCAAAAGTAACTATTAACACTATACCAAATTAGTGTATTATCAAAAAAAAATTAACTATGGTGTGCTCTTTTAAAATAAAGCTAAGTGGTTGAAAATGAACAAAACAAAGTTTCTCATGAATAGTAATTAGTAGTTTTAAATCCTTTTGAGTTTTCAAAACCAAACGATTTATTTGTCCCTTTAGTTGCCGAGAAATATGCCCCTTTCACTAGTTTATGAAATCTAGAAACATACGTGTGTTCAAACACCCCTAGCTCCTTAAAGCTATTAATAATATTCCAACTTATCAAGATGATGGAGAGCAACTTATATGACTGTCATCAATTTCAAATTATGTGTCCACACATCCCTCAAACTCAAATACATAAATTCTCTTTTAAGGATATATCAACTCTAACATGAATAAAAAAACAATTATATATCACTTTAGTATGGAGTTTCAAACAAGGTACATTAACAATAAACAAATACAAAAATGATAGCACTCATGTGTATGTCACTTATTATTTTACATATTAAATCGTCTTGAATATGAAAATACCCTAGGTTGGGTTATGAGAAAAACACCCAAGTGACATGCAACTGCACCCAATCTAGTGGTGATGAAATTGGGGATGGGGGCTTGGCGATGGCGGTGGGGGTGGAGGCAGGGGGCTGGGATTGAGGTTGATGTCGGGGATTATGAACACCGGCAAAAGCAAGAGATAAGCAAAATGCACAACATGTAATAAACGTATATTAGGTTATTGAATAGGTATGGGGGCAAGTTTTGATTAGCTGAATTTGAGCTCCTCAAGCACTCATGAATAATGAGAATTATAGAAGCCATGACAATTATAGCAATTGAGATCTTGAAACAATAATAGGCGAGACGATTGTGTATTCCCCCAAGATACTTCATGGCGACGGGTACAAGACATGTTAAAAACATAACAAGCCAATTTGCAACATTTTTTGGATCCGAGTTAATATGTAACCTGGAAAGCAAAAAAGAACATATATAATCAAAGTGTAAATTTAACGATGAATATCTGAATTAAAATCGAGTATCATATACTTTATATTTATCAAACAATAAAAAAAAGTGTTATCAAAACACTTGAACATATATCTCAAAGTTTTGTTGAATTTACCTGTTAGAAGGTTGTTCATCTCTTGTTGGGATACTCGGATCCTCATGTTCTACAGCAACCGTCGTCGGGGAAGTTAATTCAGGCCTGGTTTGATATTGGAATACAATACCCGTAAAGATACAATTAGAGCATAGGATATAGGGATGTATGATAATTCAATAAATAAAGACTCAAGCTTCTTCTGAAATGAAAGAAAAAGTAAAGGTATTCAAATTACTCTATAGGCGGAGGATTCTCTCCTGGTTCTTCTTCATCTTCTCCTATGCTTGTGGATTCACCAGAGATTTCTTCATCTGGAGCTATTAACCTTCAACAACAACTTGACATTAATCAAAAGGAACATAATTGTACAGATTTTGGCTAAATTCAATCCTCCAAGAGAGAATGAAACTTACTCTGTAGAAGTAGGAGGGGGAGTAGATGGTGGATTAGTGGCGTCGTCTTCTTCAGTTCCATACAGCCGCTTGAGTAGATGCTGATTTTGGATGATGCGACGTAAAACCCTTGGAAAACACAAGGAAAACGAATCATAAACAAAGTTTCATGGCTAATAGATTGCAAAAATGAGATACTCAATTGGAAAGTCGTCTATTTAATGAAAAGACTTGATGAAGAAATCAAATAACGAATTAGTCAACTATTTAACATCTTATATATATTGTGCGCTTGTGGCCATCGCATTCACACCCACCTGCTCCACCTGTGTAAAAGCCAAAAAGAACCACAAGTAAAATCTAATAAAAGTACCTTAAAGTCTTTTGTCCGTTTCTTGTTAGGATACTTGAACCAGATCCCAGCTGGAACTGACTGTTGAGAGATTCAATACTTGAAAAGGAAAAAAAACATTAAATAAATCCATGGATTCTTAAAAAACATATAAATATCTAGAATCAATAAAACCGAATGTGTGTGTGTATATATATATATATACTCTGTAGTGGGATAAATCTCTGCGGCTTCTTCTTCATCACCGGTTGCTGTGGATTCAGGCAAGTCTTCCCTAATGGGAACTATACACCTTCAACGACAACAAAAGATATAAAAACAGAGGATGTATAAAAACAGGGGATTTAGTCATTCTCAAAAAAGCATGCAGAAGAAAGAAAAATGGAACTTACTCGGTCGGAGGAGCAAGTAAATTAGGGTGGGTGAGACCTGAAACCCTTCAAAAACGCAAGAAGCATGTATTACACCAATCCGAAAACGTTAAACTCAAACCTTCAAGTAAAAGAAATCGAAAAGTAATTACCCCGAGGTCTGCTGATCATCTTTTCTGGTGTTGACAGATTCAAACCATAGAGCAATCATGATCATCTTGTGAACAACAGTCCACCACCAGTACTTGAAGCTCCATGCCCACGATCTCAAAATTCTGAAAAAAAAAAAAGAGACACGGTGAGTTCAAAAGTTATCATCTCTGAATTTGAACGAAAAGAAGCAAAAGGGTAGGCAAACTTACTCGATACTAGGTCGATCTTGTTCAATTTCGACCCGAATGGAACCCGACCCGACTGCTTGGGTGGGATGTTGGACGGAAATGGGAGGGCTTGAACCCTGTTCTATATCCTCCATCATTTCCATTTTCCGACGATCGCATTTGCAGACACTCTCGCACTCTCTCTGGTGTAGTGGCCTTTGTGAAGCCTATCTGTGTGGCAGTCAGGCAGTATATGTAATAGAAAAACACACGGCATGTCACGTGCGGGGTCACGTGACTAGGCCAGCCACCAAGGCCGATAGATGCTTCTTACTTCTTAGTAATATTTTCATGTTCCTAACATTTAAAATTTAATCTTGACTAAATTATACGAAGTGGGGAGGAAAATAATAGACCTGATTTCTAGTGGTGTTTGGAACCCAATTGCAAAGGGATGTATAATAAACCATCGTCTTCTTTCGTATATCGTGATTGTTCATACTCGATTATGGTTATGTAATTGTGGGATTTTGTTTTGCATTTTAAAGGGTAATTTTTTTAATATCATGTTTCATTTTAAATTAATGAAGTTAAGGTTTTTTGGATAAAAATGATAATTTTTTAAAACCTTAGGGAGTCAAATATTAAATAAATAAACCTGCCAACTCTTTATGTAATAAATTTGAAAGATCGTATTTATCTAGATTCAAGTCAATACGCGACGTGATAATGCATGAACTACAATTAACCCGACTTGTTTCCGAACTAAATATACGTTCCCAGTTACGTCCATACGTAAACTGACTCGAATTTATACCAACACGTATTAAAAAAATATGAACATAAGAAATTTTTTTTTTAAGTAAATTGTAAGAGTGAACCCAAAACTTTAAAAACTAGAGGAGATTAAAATGATATTTTACAAAGTTTTAAAAAGGTTTTAGGGGGTGATAGTCCAAAGGTTGAAAATAAAACGTATATAAAAATAGGCACATAGGTTTTTTATATTTAACCGAGTCAATTCGGCTTTAAATAAAATACATATAAGTAAGAAATATGAAATTAAGTTGTTGTAAGTAAGACCGTATATAAAAGTAGGCACGTAGGCGTTTTATAATTGCGAGTCGTTTCCGATTACGTCCAAACATAGACGGACTCAAAATTATAACGACACACACGTAAAAATACGAACGTAAGAAATATAAATTGAGGAGTAAACCGAAACTTTATAAACCGATGAGGTAAAAATGACAAATTACAGAGTTTAAAAGTAAAAATACTCCAAAGATTTATGTCGTGGGGTTCGAGAACCCACGACCTATAAGACAGAAAATGTGACTTTAACCACTGCACCAAATGCACAATTCAGTTTAATCGCAGAAACTCGCTTCTATAAACACATAGTAAATGCGGACAAAGCATAAAAAAAAGAAAAAAATACTTGAAATCACCAATGGCTATGTGACACGTGGCAGGCCGGTGGGCACCCCACCGACATAATATAACGGAAGTCTATTAGTATAATGAAATACAGTTTTAACATTTATCTGACATACGAGTGTATTATAATAAAAGATAAAAAATTGATTTAATTGGCATGTGATCAGATTGTACTTTGACTCTGTTTGGCTTTTCGTCTTTTACAACCAGAAATGAAAGAAATTTCAATAGTATGATGTTTATGATTATGATGTTGTATATATGACATCAGAGATGGTACGTATACAAATACAAATATGTAATATAAAACCAACAATGATAATTATAAGTGAAACTAGAATTAAGCCTTTCGCGTTACGCCATGGACGTAAAACCGTATCATGTAACACCAATATCAGAATACCGTCAGCGATCACCAACACCGGAAAGCTAAAACGAAAAACATAAAACCGAACGGAAAGTAGACGTAAAAACATCGAACCTCGCACGTGAAACGTAAAACATTAAAAACAATAACTAAGACGATATTGGACCCGTACGTTGTGACGTGGACGTTAAACCGGAAAAAAATAGACGCAACAATGTTGACGTGTAACTTTAAAAATTTATACCAAAATGTAAACGAAAATTTTGTAAAATATGAAAATTATAGGGGAAAAAAATTAAAAGTAAAAAATCATAAGGGTTAAATTGTACAAATGTAAAAATATTTGGGTTTGAAATAAAATTTTACAAAAAGTTAGATTGTTGTACCATGTGCGTTAAAATTTGTACATAAATGTTGGTAATTAGAATATATATGATGTTTAAATACGAAATCTTTTAAAATTAAAAATTATAAAAATAATTAAAATGTTAACACGTGTCATTTAGATCAAATTTAGGTTGTAGGCAAAATTGTTAATGTTCACTCTTCTCAAGTTTTAATTTTTTTTTAAACATTCATAACACAATATTATATTTTTTTTAATTACACTATAAAACAAGCATTTTTAATCTTTAAAACGCTTATATTGTTGATATAAAAAATAAAGTTTTTAAAGCATTGTGTAATTTCGTTAGATCATTGTGTAATATTCGAATTGATGAAATTTACAATTATTTGATTGTCATATCTAGCCCCTCACACCAACAATATTGTCTGCTTTGCCCACTAGGAGCTCACGGATTTGTTTTTGGTTGCACGGGTGAAAACTTCCCAGGAGGTCACCCATCTCTGGATTGCTCCCACCTGAGCACGCTTAATTGTGGAGTTCTCCTCTCATCCACAGCCAATATGCCCAAAACGCGTTGTTGATATTAGAGACCGTACATTCCTTATGGACCATGAATCTCTCATGTCCACGACCGATGTGGGATATATGTATTAATCGTTAGGCACTAGTCGGGCGGTAAGGTACTGCCTAGCGATTAATCGGGATTAATTAGTAGTAATCGGATTAGAATATTTATATATAAATTTCAGTTTTATATATAAATGCACAAATTTTCATATGTATATTTTAATAAAAATGTTCAGTTTCATATATATGCACACATATTTGGCCGAAATTTTTTTAAGTTTTCGCTGGAATTTCCAAGATTTGCTTGAAACTTTTTTACAGTTTATCAGAATATCATCAGAATCTTAATTTTTGGCTGACTAGGACCGCTTGGGTCCGATTTAACCATAGTTGACAGATTACCGACTAATTGACCGATTAGATCAATATTTTATGGTGAGGTAGCTATTAGCGATTAATCCAGATTTTTATAACACTAGTAAAATTTATTTCATCCATCTAATTTATTAACCTAATGAGCTGTGTCATCCTGTTTCGTTGAAATGGTTTTAAATGTTTTTATGTTAGGGTGATGACTTAAATGTAACTGAAAGGGATGATTCGGATTAACCAATTTGAACCCCACGAATCCAAATTCGTGATTATAATAATCACTCTCTACATTTTACAGTATAGGTTATAATTAAAAAAACAGTCACTTGTTATTATTTATTAAAAACTCTAGTTATTTGTTAATAACTAATTTAATCTATTACAGCAATTTCATACAACACATACATATATTATATAATAAGTTATTTATATCTCTTACCAAACAATTTTTTGTTAATAGCTTATTATTTTTTATGTTTTTATACAAATATAATCAATGGGTTAAGACTTAAGAGAGTGGGCTAACGAGAAGCTAAATCAAATCGAAACAAGCATAAAGATTCAATATATAAAAATTTGGTGTTTGAACAGTCTTGTGCATTAAGAGAAAAAGTATTTCTGGCCCACAGTGTCGGGAGTATGTTTGAGATTGAGGTTGACTATATAAAATTAAAGTATGACTCACTTGCATTTTCTAAGGAAGGGCAAAGGAATTTTTATACCGAAGAATTTTCAAGCAATAAACCATTAAATCATCATTTTTTATACTAGTGTATAACATCGTATATTACACTTGTTAAATAAAAAAATATTTAATCTTTATTGATAAAAAGTTAGAAACTGTAAAACCTTATTTCTATATAAGATATAACTAAAATTACGTATGAGTAATTACTTTAGTTAATTGATAAAATATTTTTATTATTTCTAAAACTTTCATTTTAAAAAATAAATGCTTTGACCAAAAATTATTTTTTATCAATATTTCATTGTTTAAAAACTCTAGGTTTATCTTGTAAAATTTTTTTATATAAAGCTTTTATTTTATAAAAATAATGATTTTAAAATAATTTCATTAGTTGAAAAAACTTTGTTGTTTTAGAAAAAAATCATAGTTTTAATTAGAAAGTTTTGTTTTTAAAAAGTATATTTTTTAATCAGAATACTTAGTGTTTATTTAATGAAAGATGTTTTTTTATAATATTGATTAAGGAAAAAATTAGTTATTTGATTATTTTAATGAAATTAATAGTTTAGGTGGAAAAATAAATGAGAAAATGAATATGGAAATACCATGTGTCAAAAATATAAATGATTATTAAGATAAATATTTTTTATCACACATATACATAATAGGAGATAATTGGATCTAAACCAACGTTTTAAGCATTTGTATCAATTGAATCCCTAGTTTAATTTTTTATTGATAAAATATTTTTTTTGTTTGATTTTCATGTTATTGTAATTATTTTACTTCTATTATTCTAATGATTTAAATTAAATGTTACATGTGAAATAAAAACACAAAATTTAAAAATTAAGGAAACGGGTAATGTGATGTGGCATGTGAAGAAACTATAGAAAACTAAGACTGACTCCCTAAAAATCAGAAAAATATGGGGAACACAGGAAACTAAATTGATGGTGAGACGATGTTGATATGGCAGATGAGGAAAACTAGGATGACTCTTTATGCACCTATATCAACGAACATTTTAAAACTAGACAAATTATATGACAAATTAATTATAGAGTAAATTATATTTTTCGTCCTTTAGTTTTGTACCAAATTTTAGGTTTCATCCTTAAACTAAATAAATAACAGTAAACGTCTTTTACGTTTAAGAAATTAAGTTTGCATCGTCATTCCTTCTAACAAACGTTAATTTTGTCTGTGAAGTCAGATTATACATATGATGGTAAATTGGTCTTTTTACCTCGATTAAAAAAAATCCATCCCACCCTTATATCTTTCACACACACACACAAACACACACACTTTCTCTCCCTACACAAAAACAACCACGATCAGCCACCACCACCATCCAATTGTGGCTGCCTCCACCCACCACCGACATCTTCGACCGCCTCTGTCCTCCGTATCCATCTCCGACTAGGGCTATGCATGTCGATCAAACCCGCCCCAATCAGGAGTACCAGAGCTGATACCGAACCTGAAATAAGGGGCTCCGGCGAGCATTAAACGCCTTGTTCTTCTTCATACTCTTTAGGGCTTGGATCAGAATTTCTTTGCCACCATTACTAAGTTGAAGAAAATAGGTTTTCTTTTGGAGAGATGGGATGGTGTTTTCTCATAGTAGACTAAAGTTTAAATATTTTACTTAAATGATTAAATTGCTAGTGAATTGGTACCGAAGGCTTTTGATGTTAAGGAGTGAAACTTGGTGTATTATTACTATAGACTTTGATCTTATACTTGATCTTCAAACAAATGTCAATCCTCTTCATACTTATCTGAATTTTATAAGAAATTGCAGAATTCAACCAAGAACAACAAAGATTGGATAAAAAAGAAGATAGGGGTGCGTGGAGAGAGAGTATGTGACTAATTTTGCTTTATATAATTTTAATCTTTAATTTACTTGGTTTGATTCCATCTGATGTATTTAACACCACAACAACTTGATAAGCAATCAAAACCAATCATTAAATCATCAAAAGACATTCATTAAACCAATAAAAAACAATCATTGAACCATTAAAGGCATTCATTAAAAACTAATTAAGGCTATGTGTTGCCAGAGCCGCGAACCTGGACGCGAGCCACATGGCCAGCCACCCTGGTCACGCACACCACAATCAATGGGCGAAATCAGGGGTGATCGCGAGGGCGTGAGTGAGGTCGCCAGGCGTGAGTGAGAGCTTTTGATCACCTGATCCATAACATGGGTAGGCTACTTAAAACAAATAAAAAATTTTATTAACAAATGTATTTACTCATACGTAATGTCAATCAGTTTTATATCAAAATAACGTTTCATAGTTTCCTAACTTTTTATTGATAAATATTTAATATTTTTTTATTTAACCCGTATAATAGGTCGTAACAACAGTGGTTTATGCATGTGATTACCTTGGCAAAGAATGAAGCGGGTCCACAAAATATGTGAAGGAACTCACACTTAACCCAAATACTATATGATATCTCTTATGAAAACAAGAAAGAAAAAAACTAAATAAGTCTTTCAAAAAAACAATAAACATGATAATAATGTGAGTCCTAAGCTGTGTTTCTTGAAATTAATCGTGGATACTTTATAAAAAAAGTTGTTTATATATATATATATATATATATATGAATTTACTAGTACGTACAACTATAATTAATCATACAAATTGTTCCTATGGCCGGCTTGTCTCTCCACACGAACATAACAACAAATTTACAATGATCATATCTAGTATAAAAGACACTTCCTTTGAATAGTTCTTCCTCAGTCCCTCACCTTCACTTAGAAGATTACCGGACCTTAGATTTAATGTTTCAAACCAACATGCATCCCGGTTAAAGAGATTATCAATTCTAGGTAACTTTAATATATTATTGATGACCATTTGTTCATATCATAAAAATCAACTCATATGTGGATGCTTTTGACCTTTTTTTGATAAATAAAACTGTTGCAAATTATCTGAAGTAACATTCTTTATTTGGTTACAATTGCTCTGAGAATGCTCTTCACTACTTGATAGGGTTGTAAACGAAATCAACGTTTAGCAAACAATTCGAGGTGACACATTTGTTTATGTTCGTTCGTTTAATAAAATAAGCGGACACTAACAAGAATTTTCGTTCGTTAACTAGTTAACGAACATGGACAGAGATCACGTTCATTCATTTTTGTCCGTAAACATTTGATAATATGTCCATTTATTCATTTAAAAGTTATTATATTTTATATTTTTATTTTATCGACTTTAATTGTTTTTTCAATGAAACCCTAATCATAATATACACTTCTTCCAACATCTCCCATTTGAACAATTCAATTTCCTTCTGCGTTAATTTTAACAAACCTTTTTAATTTGGTTTGAGTTATGTTTTATAATAATTAGATTATGTCAAGTTTCAAATAAGATCAAATAACTTTTATTATCTTTGTTTAAAATGGGGTTCAAGCCATTTTATACAGTCTTTTGTACCGGTGGTGAAGCCAATTTTCTTTTCTAAGAGATACTATTTTTTTGGTGCTAGATTTCTTAAAATCCGAAATTAAAATTTTTGGTTTGAAACTTCGAATGGTTTCCATGTTTGGTAATTTCAGTTATTTTCAATCACCATCAATTTATAAAACGAATAGAGAACTACTTAATCAATCACTTTGTATAAAAAAAACAAATAGACCTTTGATACCCCTCAAATTAAACGCAAGTTAACTTCAACTGTCAGTGATTTCCAAGTTTGGTAACTTTAGTTATTTTCAATGATTGTGCGCAGAAGATCTGAGCCATCAAAAGATTATGGAAAAAAGTTATGTATTAGATGAAAAGGCTATGAAAGTGATAAGTATGTGCGAAAATTATATGATTTCTTTCCTTCTATTTTTATATCTTATATTGTCAATTTGATTGGTTCCCTTTAAATATTACAGCTTGTTATTTCTGCTGATGGGCTCGAGGTATTGCTGGGCTGTGTTGTGCTGATGGGCTGCTGATGGGCTCAAGTCATTGCTGATTAGTGAGCTGTTTAGGGTTCGGTCAAATATATATTCGTTGTTGGTGATGTAGCTGCTCATACAAGCTTTCTCCTACATCTCTCTTCTCGTTCATCCCCTCATCTACTTTCTAGGGTTTCTGCAATATTTCCCTTTTGCTTTTGTATTGTCTGAATCATCTTACTAATGATTCAGATTGTTTGATACTGATCTTCAAGGTTTGTATTGGCTTTGATATTTTGACATGGTATCAGAACCCGGCTCTGATATCCTTTGATTCTGGTCTTCCGCTGGTTGCTCTCTCGGAGATATCTGGGTTTCTTGTCTCGGAAACCCCCATTGCTTTTATACCGAAGATTCCCTATTATCGGTTCTCAAATCAGTTTATAGATCTGTAATTTGGGTTTCTTATCTCAAACCCTTAAGATCTGAAGTGGTTTCTCATCTCGGCGGCACTCTGTGGTTCGGTGGGATCTCCCTCGGAACCCATCATGTTTGATTCTGTGCTGCGAAGAAGTGGATCCTGCTGTTCGTGTGGATCCCTTGCTGCTGTGAAGGTCGGTTTTCAGTGATTCTGTAACCCTAAGTGAAGGTTACAGATCCTTTTGCGAAGAAGAGAATCTTGTTGTTCGTGTGGATCTTTTGCTGCTGTGAAGGTCCTCTTTCAGTGATTTTGTAACCCTAAGTGAAGGTTACAGATCCTGTTTTCTTCTGCCCTTGGATTACCCTAACTTGGGTGGCTTTAGTGAGATCTTTCCTACTTATTGTCTATCTTGTTTCTTTTTCCCGATTATCTTGTCTAGGCATTTTTGGCTGGGTTAGGAGTACCAGCTTCTGGTTATATCTGCAGGGGGAGCCATTCCCTGCTTATTTGTTGCATATTTTTTTCTGCATTGTTGTGGTTTTGTGCTTGGTTTGTTGTGCATCACTTGTGTGACACTATATCTGAATTGTTCTGTGTGTTTGCATTATCAACTCTGACTAATCCTTTATCTGCCATCAAGAATGGTGTGAAAGCCTGGCTCTGGTCTGAGTTGATCTTTTATGCGCGTGATTGTGTGCCTTCATCATTACTTGTTTTATACTGGTCCATCATGGGTGAAACTCCTGATACTGTTGTTACTACTGAAACGCTTATTAGTAAACTTGATGCTAGCGATCCATTATATTTACATGCTAGTGACTCTAGTTGTCTAACTGTTGTTAACATTAAACTAAAGGGAAATGAAAATTACACAGTTTGGGCTAACTCTATGCTTCTAGCTTTACAAGTAAAAAACAAAGTTGGATTCATTGACGGAACCTGCAAAAAACCAACTAATAATTCTGTTCTTTCGACACAATGGGAACGATGCAACTCTGTTGTGCTTACTTGGCTATTGAATTCTGTTTGTGAAGAGTTGTATGTTGGTCAAGTATATTCTAAGTTAGCTTCTAAGGTCCGGAAAGATTTAAAAGAAACATATGATAAGGTTGATGGGTCGGTGGTATTTAGGCTTTATCAAAAAATGAATTCTGTTAAACAAAATGGTTCTTCTGTATCTGAGTATTACAACAAATTGACCTCAATGTGGAAACAGTTTGATGCAATGGTGCAATTACCTGCCTGTACTTGTCAAGCATCTAAAGAATTTAATGATTTTAACCATTTAATCAAACTAATGCAATTTTTAATGGGTCTAGATGATATATATCAACCAGTAAGGACCAATCTCCTAACCCGAGATCCACTACCCACTATAAAAACTGCGTTTTCAGTAATATCACGAGAAGAGTCTCATAGGGGTTCAAGCCCCTCTACAAAAAATCAGAATGTTAGCTTTGTTTCAAAAACAAATCAATCTTTTGAAAATAAAAAGAAATTTTCCCGTGGTCCTAACCCAAACCTTAAGTGCACTCATTGCAACAAATTGGGCCACACGGTTGATAGATGTTTTGAGGTTATTGGGTATCCTCAAGGATACAAAACTCGTACCGGTCAGATGAATAACCAATCAAAAAAATCTGTTGTGTCTAACAATGTTTCTTCGTCTAGTCCTCCTTCTTTGTCTGCTGAGCAGATTTCAAAGTTGCTTGGTCTGTTAAATGAGAAAAATGATGACGTTCCACAAAACTCCAATTTTGGAGGTATTTCATCTAACGTCGTATGTTTTACTTTTCTTAATGTTCCTGTTTTTAATTTTGCATGTCAGTCTTCCCTATCTTCAACAAGATGGGTTGTAGACTCGGGGGCTAACCAGCACATGGTTATGGATGACTCATGTCTAGAAAATAAAATTGATGTATCTGGTTATGATTTCAAAGTTAAACATCCAAATGGAACTGATGCTTTAGTAACAAAAATTGGGAGCTTAAAATTAAGTGAAGGGGTTGTTTTAACTGATGTGCTAGTTGTCCCAAATTACTTTGTGAATCTAATGTCCGTGCACAAACTTGCTAAAGAAAACAAACTGGAAGTTGTCTTTAATGAACATAAATGTTTTATTCAGGATTCTCTCACAAAGAAAGTTATGGTGATTGGTAATCAAGTTGATGGTTTGTATCTATGTGGTGACTCATCTAAATGTGCTAAGGTGTGTTTTAATAGCAGTAGTGTTTCAAACCTTTGGCATTCTCGTCTAGGTCATCCATCCGATAAAGTCTTGAGTGTCCTCAAAACTGATTTAAATCTGAAAAATCAAAATGATCTTGCTCCATGTGATATTTGTCATAGGGCTAAACAACATAGAGAACCTTTTCCTTTAAGTGACCATAAATCAAAAAACATAGGCGATCTGATTCACTTAGATGTTTGGGGTCCATATCGGGTCCCTAGTCGAGAAGGTTATAGGTTCTTCTTATCTGTTGTGGATGACTATACAAGATCTGTTTGGGTATACTTGTTAAAAACTAAAGATGAGGTTTTTTCAAACATAGAGAGTTTTTTTAATCTCATAAAAACACAATTTGGAAAAACTGTAAAAATTCTTAGAAGTGACAACGGGACTGAGTTTGTTAATAATCAAATGGCAGATTTTGTAAGGAAAAATGGTATTATTCACCAGACATCATGTGTATACACTCCACAACAGAATGGCATTGTAGAAAGAAAACACCGACACCTGCTAAATGTTGCTAGAACCCTATTATTTCAAGGGGACATTCCCCTTTGTTTCTGGTCTGATTGTGTGTTAACTGCTGCTTATCTAATTAACAGGACTCCCTCCTCCGTTCTAAATGGTAAAACCCCGTATGAACTTATGTTTGGCTTTAAACCCTCTTTAAATCACCTTAAAGTGTTTGGCTGCCTGTGTTTCTACACAATCTTGAATGATAAAAATAAATTTGGAAGTCAAGCTGAAAAATGTGTTTTCATTGGTTACTCGGTGTTTAAAAAAGGATATAAATTGTGGAGCCTTGAAAAAAAACAAGTTGTTTTTTCTAGAGATGTGAAATTTTATGAAAATGTCTTTCCTTTTAAAAAAGATAATGTTTCTGATTTTGTTGAGCTTAAAAATGATCACGAGTCAAGTATTAACAATCTGAATTTTTTTGATATTTTTGAACCCAGTCAGTCGAATGTCTTTAATGGTGAAACACCCGATGATGAAAAGAGGGTTAATATCAATGAGAACTCTACTGCTGTGCAGACCAGTTGCAACACTCCGGATAGTGGTGAGGCTGCTAAATTTCAGCAATCTCCTAAATCACCTGTTGATTTAGGACATGGTATGGCTGAAATTCAGCAACCACCTATTCAAGGTGATGGCACCGAGGAGGCAGGCAGTAGCATGTCAATGAATGACAAAGATAATACCTCTGAGGGTGTTAATGATCCTTTCGTTCAAACTAGAAAGTCCAATAGAAACACCAAATTTCCAAAAAAGCTTGATGATTTTATTGTGGAAGGGAAGGTTAGGTATGGTTTAGAAAAGGTTATAAATTACTCCAAACTGTCCGTTGATAACAAATGCTTTTCATCCATCCTAAATAATACTGTTGAACCCCGAAATTTTTATGAGGCAAAAAATGACCAACGGTGGGTTAATGCTATGAACGAGGAGATGGAGGCCCTAAATAGGAACAATACTTGGACCCTTGTTGACTTACCTCTAGGAAGGAAACCAATTGGGTGTAAGTGGGTTTTTAAAATAAAGTATAAGTCAACTGGTGAGGTAGAGAGATATAAAGCCAGGCTTGTCGCAAAGGGCTTTAGTCAAAAAGAAGGGATTGATTTTGATGAAACGTTCTCACCGGTGGTTAAAATGGTGACTATTCGTTGTGTTATTTCTTTAGCTGTTCAGAAAGACTGGCCTCTATGCCAATTAGATATTAACAATGCTTTTTTATATGGTAATTTGAATGAGGAAGTGTATATGTGCTTACCTGAAGGGTATTTCTCTGAAAATGAGTCAAAAGTGTGTAAATTGAATAAATCATTATATGGTCTCAAACAAGCTCCAAGGGTGTGGAATGAAAAATTAGTTGGTGTGTTATTAGATCTAGGCTTTTGTCAAAGTAAATGTGATCACTCGCTTTTTATAAAATCGAAGAATAATGTGTTCATTGTCCTGTTAGTATATGTGGATGATATTGTGCTTACTTGAAATGACAACTATAAAATTGAAAAAATAAAAAGGTTTTTAAATTCTAAATTTTTAATTAAAGATCTTGAACCGTTGAAATATTTCCTCGGTATTGAAGTTTTAAGATCTGATTTGGGTGTTTGTCTTACTCAGAGAAAATATTGTCTTGATCTCCTTGCTGAATTCAGTTTAAGTGGATGTAAACCGGTTGCAACACCAATTGAGCAACATTTTTTAGTCTCAAACTTCTGTAAAAAGGATGAAACCATTTTGAAAAATGTAACTGGCTTTCAAAAACTAATTGGAAAATTAATTTATCTCTCACATACTCGACCTGATATATCCTATGTTGTTCAATTTCTAAGTCAATATATGCATTCTCCCACGAATTCTCATTTACAGCTTGCTCTTCGGTTGTTGAGATATTTAAAAGGTGCCCCGGGTAAAGGAATTCTCCTTTCTAAGTGTAGTACGTTTAATATTTCTGCCTATGCAGATTCTGACTGGGCAAAATGCCTTAGTTCTAGGAAATCTGTTACAGGGTTTTGTGTGTTTATTGGTGATTGTTTGGTGTCCTGGAAAAGTAAGAAGCAGTCCACTGTCTCTAGGTCTTCAGCTGAAGCTGAATATAGAGCAATGTGTGCTGCCTCATGTGAAATTATGTGGTTAATCAATCTCTTGAGGGAATTGGGTGTCGATGTTGATCTGCCTGTCGTGTTACACTGCGACAACAGCGCAGCCTTGTCAATCGCTGCCAATCCTGTTTTTCATGATAGAACGAAACATTTTGAAGTTGATTTATTTTTTTTGCGAGAAAAAATTTCAGAAGGCATTATAAAAACTGTTTCTACAACTTCGTCGAATCAAGTGGCGGATATTTTTACAAAGGGATTACTTGTCCAACAACATGGGGTTTTAACTACAGCTTTAAAAATGGTTGATATGTTTTCACCATCAAATTGAGGGGGGGTGTGAAAATTATATGATTTCTTTCCTTCTATTTTTATATCTTATATTGTCAATTTGATTGGTTCCCTTTAAGTATTACAGCTTGTTATTTCTGCTGATGGGCTCGAGGTATTGCTGGGCTGTGTTGTGCTGATGGGCTGCTAATGGGCTCAAGTCATTGCTGATTAGTGAGCTGTTTAGGGTTCGGTCAAATATATATTCGTTGGTGGTGATGTAGCCGCTGATACAAGCTTTCTCCTACATCTCTCTTCTCATTCATCCCCTCGTCTACTTTCTAGGGTTTCTGCAATATTTCCCTTTTGCTCTTGTATTGTCTGAATCATCTTACTAATGATTCAGATTGTTTGATACTGATCTTCAAGGTTTGTATTGGCTTTGATATTTTGACAGTATGAACATTATAGTTAGCCTAGCCTGGAAACCCTTGTCGAATGTTATGGCATGCAAGGGCGAAGTCATGTTCCTTAGGAAAAGGAGCGTCGAATAAATTCCGGATGGACTTTACACTGGGAGCATAGTTAAGCAAACTACGAAAAAAAGTCAACTACTTTTACAATTTATTAAAAAAGTCCTACCAATAAAGAATACAGGAAAAGCAAGAGGATAGTTACCTCAAGAAGAATGTGAGTGTTTACCAAGAAGATAACCTTTTACCATCGTGAATGCTATAAATAAAGGCAGGATGTTCAGAGATAATTAGCCAACTTCATACACTCTCATCCACACTTATATCTGATACCCTTGCTTGGTTTCCTGATTCTCACGCCGAAGGTGAATCGCAGAAGGACCCCGGCCTATATGTGTTTGTTATTAATTGTACATATTGTTTTTAACATGTTAAGAGTAGGAAGTAACCAGAATGTGATGAGTGTCTTGAGGCAAGGGTATATGCGTTAATGTAAATTCACTCTAGTTAATTACCTGTGCCACTCCATTCACATTGCTCACACCACAACACGTTATAATTGACATTTTTCTTTAGAAATTCCGGATTTTTTTAGAAATTACAGTGGGATTACTATATATAGAATTCTCATCTTGATTTTGATCAATAGACTTTTTTCATGTATTTGACTTGTTTTTAACTTATTAAAACGACGTGGGAATTCTCAACATACATACATGATACATAATAAGCCATTTAAGGATTTGGTGGTTTTAAATCTTACGATTTTTTTATGTTTTTAAACATTGTTGATTTCAGGCGGTTTCAATGGGTGTATTCGTGTGTAGAGTGGTAACTTTTGTTAAGCTTATGCTATCCTATTTTCTTAAAAAAACAAACTAATTGTGATTCTTAAAGTTTAACCCGGTAATTATGAATTGAAATATAGTGGATATATTAAAGATGCAGCATCGTCATCCTTTTTAAATAACAGGCACAACAGGGTATAAAAGCATGGGCTTTGGAATTCTTAAATAACACACATCTAAATTAAATTATTGTCCTAATCCTACCATTACAAATGTGAAAAGTGATTGATCCTACATTATATAAAAACATATTGTTGTATCTAATTCTACTTTTAGAAATGTCTCTTTTCACCGATTAAATCTAAAATAATGAATTCCAAATTAATAATCATCCAACTAATTAGTAATTATATACACTCTATTGTATAGTTAGTCATCAATTGCAACATGGGATATAAAACAGGGAATCTTGAACAAAAAATGTTCTCAAATGACATGAAAAGAAGAAAAGGTAACGGATTTTACTTGGTAGGAGGTGATCTAGTGGTGTGATCGTCTTTAATTGCAACGTCCATCTAGGTGCAAGGCTGGTTGAGGCATGTTTTGGTTAAAAAGAGCAAAAAACTTTTAGTAGAAGTATAATTTCAGGGCCGGCTCTGAGGGGGGCGGGGTGGGCGACCGCTCAGGACCCGATCTCCTTAAGGCCCGGAATTTTAAATTTATATTGTATATATTTTTTTAGAAAGTCCATTGTTAAAACCTCAACTCATTAGGCTCACCAAACTTGTTAACATTTTAGTTATTTTAAGGCTGACAAACATTATAGCCCATAAATATTTTATTTATTTTAGCACACTACAATTTATCTATTACAAGCTTTTCAAACCCGATTTAAAACTCAAACAAAATAACTTGTAATTTGGGGAGAGACGGTAAAAGAACTATCGGAACGCAGGCGGTTCAAACGATCGACTGTCCGACCACCAAACCAGTAAGGCGTCCGGTTCGACGTCTGATCTGATTCTAGAAACATTGGGTAGGATGATTTCTTGGCCAGGCACGTTGTGTGCGGACTCCTAACACACCAGTAGGAATTAAGAAATTAGACTATAGAGTCTAGTTACTTCTAAACACGTAGAAATCTTAAAAACCTAATCAACCACATGAAGATGCTAATATAGTCGATACAAAGTTGTTTTCTTTGAAAAATACCAATCAAATTCATATAAAATCAGCTTCTTTAATCACAATAAATAAACTTATGAACTTATAGCAACTAAAATTTTAATTTCTATAATAGTCAAGGATAAAAAATTGTTTCACATGAAATAATCGTTAATTTAAAAAGCAATTAGAGACCTAATTAATTGATCACTTTGAATGATCGAATATGACCCTACCTTTGTTGAATATATACCAATCTTTGAATGTATTTTTGTTTTTGTTGAAATTCTTGTTATTCAACATTGCCTATACAATTAAATGTATTTCTTGAATGGATAATCTCTTATAAAAGATGCATTACTTATTTTATACAATATAATAGTTGGAATTTTTTTTTCCTAAAAAAAAACTTCCTGAAAAGTTAGCACACGGTTGAAAAAAATACGGGCAACAGATATTCTTAAGGATTCTAGCACCAAAATCTTAAGAAACATCCCTCAACTGTCAAAGTATTACAGAACATTCCCTCAATTATCAAAATATTACATAAAATCCCCTCAATTATCAAAATCTTACGAAACATCCTCATGTGGACTTTACATAACTAAAAAACTTATTCTTTTGGTTCTTTAATTCTTTTAGTTGCTGGGAAAAAAATATGATTGTAAGTTTATTAAAGTTTGATGAAGTTTTATTTGGATATCGCTTGCTCATTTCAATTAACATATAAACTATACTCTAACATGAAAATTATTTACAAAGTGCGCCTAATCAAAATGATGAAAAAAAGATAAAGTTTTAAAAACTCCTAACACTCCAACCTTCACATAAATTATGTTTCAATACCATATCAGTTATAACATCAACAAAAGAACTTTTACATATCACTTTAATTATCAAGTTTACATAAAGTATACGTAGTACTATAGGAAGCTCTTACAACGGTTTGAACACTTGCAACAATAACCACAATATAAGTTCACAATGAAAACGACATGCAAAATACTATTCACAATCTAGTGCCGGTGGTATCTATGGTGAGGGAGAGGGGGAGAGGGCGAGAGGAGGGCTAGAGTGAAGGGTTAATAACAATGGCAAAAGCGTAAAAAATGCAAGAATGCACAAGATGTAATAAACATCTTTTAGGATCCTGTAAGAGTTAAGATATAAGTTTTGATGATATGAGTTTGAGTTGTTTAAACACTCATATATCCAAGACAAAATACAGAGATCTAGAAAAGCCATGGCATAAGCAACGACGGAGATGATTATAAAGGGATCGGCAATGGGAAAATGAGTGTGTTTTTCTCGTATAAGCTTTAATAAAACGAGTCCCAAAAATGCTAAATACATACCAAGCAAGTATGCGATGTTTTTAGGATTTGAGTGATGGTGTGACCTGTAAAGAAGAAAAAACAAAAGCGGATGTGATCAGTGCGTATATTGACCCTATATGAACATCTCAAAAGGAAAGTATTATGTACTCTAAGTTCATCCTATAATTATAACAAAAGTGTATTTCACACCAACATGAACCATCCTTTTTCTCTTCATTTTTCCATGTTCTTCATATTATACACATGATTAGCGATTTGGACAAACATATATGTAGATATTTGTTTAACAAAGGGGATGATAGATGTTAATATATTGTGGAAATTAACAATGAGTTGGTGTAAGCAACTAAGCAGGAGAGGAAAAAATCTATATCTCATAAATAAGGGATCCAAGCTTCAAAAGGATTTATATATGTCACTTACAGGATTACGAAACCCCTTAATATGGGTCATGAATATCACTCGTTTTAGGGTGAGCATGAGTCGATTTGGTTACGTTATCGGCTTAAACTTCGGTATTTATATCTTCCTAACCGATTGGTGCAGTTATAAATGGTTTAGTTAATTCAGTTATTGAAAACGATGGTACATTTCAATGAAGTCAAGCAAGTTAAAATAATAAATCTAATTACATCTACAGATATAAATATATTAGCCATCAATGTAGTTTATTAACAAGAATAAGCAACAACTAGTATATTATTTATAAATAATTATAATAAAAGTTTTTGACATATAATATATTATTTCTAGAAAATAGAAAACATAAGAATATAATTAATATTGATTTGGTTCGGTTAAGTATATACGTATAACCATTATCAAGCTATAAAAATCGGTTATATAAAATTGTATAACCAAACCATTGGTCTCTCATTTGTTTCATATATTCTAGTTTGTTTTATGTGCACTTACTTGTTTTTCGGTGATCCCTAACTAACTCAATGCGTCTATTTACGTTAACTAATAACAAGAAACTAGTTAACACAAAAAAATTACCAAGTATGGATCATCAAGCAGTTTATATTCTATTTCTAGCTAGTTTATCTTAAATGAAGTGAAAACTATATATATGATATATCACAGCCACATCAAATTCAGATTAGCTTCCAAGTGTGAGGGCGATTGATAGTCAAAAGGTGCATATCTCAAAAAGTTGTTGAACAAATGAAAAGTTAGAGAAATTGAATTGGGTCTTAAGACAATTTGACAAAACTCAAACGTTGAGTAAAGAGTAATGGAAATTACCTAGTAGTGTGTGGTTCATCTGTTGTTATCAGGACACTTGACCCAGAGTGTGGATAAACACTGCTCATGGACGTCGATTCAACCTGGATTTGACAGTTTGGAGATACGGACATTCAAAAGAAAAAAGGAAAAAACAAAAAAAAAACATTGGACGATCACATCACTTTTAAGACAAAATTCTCTTCCATCAAGTCCTAATCATCATGCAATAAAGGATATAAAAGCACGGATTCTTGAAAAATAAAATGGTCCTAATATAAAAACACTTTATATTATAAATTGACACCCTTTATACGTCTCGTATGGCATCATACGCGACGTATAAGAACGAAAACACTGAAAATGAGGAAAATCCAGGGGATGTAAGATGGCTATACGTCTCATATAGCCCAATACGACCCCATATACGACACATATAGGGTTATACGTATAACAAATTTCGAAACTGACTACGAGGAAAATTCAAGAGGCTGCAGATGGGCTATAGGTCTCGTATAGAACTATATGACCCCCATACGACATGTATTAGGTTATACTTTTGGAGTGTTAATTTATAATTATAGGGTGTCTAAATATCTATTTCCAAATACAAACATAGATATGTCTAAAAACAAATAAATAAATCTTAATAAATGAAACGAAAGTACTCTGTAGGAAGAATCTCGTTGCGTTCTTCTTCTTCTTCTTCATCACCTGCTGTTGTGGATCCAGGTAAGTTTTCACTGATGGAAACCGTAAACCTTCAACAACAAGAACAAAAAATTAACAAATTAAGACATAAATCAAATCTTCAGAGAAAAAAATATAATAAAAAGAAGGAATCCATGTCATCTGAAATTTGTCTGCAACAGCATCGTCGATTTGAGAGAGAGAAACGACAAGGGGTGGTGGTGGAAGAGTGGTTGAACACCGGGGAAGGATTGATTTAATTGATATTTGTAATTGTAATTAATTCAGGCATATTTATTATTAGAACTATTAATTATATCAACTAATTTTGAAAAGTGAGCCATAAGTTTTTTTAAGGGCTCTTTTAAATAGACACCCTTATATTTTTAAATCAACACCCCAAAATTTCTATACGTGTCGTATAGCCTCATACGCGTCGTATAGAGGGGGGTCGTATAAAGCTGTATGTGTCGTATAGGGCTATATGTGTCGTATAGGGGGGTCGTATGGGGCGTATAGCTCTCTAACAGCCCCCCTGAATTTTTCCTCGTAGTCAGTGTCAAAATTCGCTATACGCATCGTATAGCACTATATGCGTCGTATATGGGGTCGTATAGGGCTATATGGGGTGTATAGCTCTCTGACAGCCCCCCTGGATTTTTCTCGTTTTTAGTGTATTCGACTCTATACGCCGCGTATGGACCCATACGCGACGTATAGGTGAGTGTCGATTTATAAAATGGGGTGTCTCTTTATTAGGATCCTTTTTTAATTTACTTTTTGTTTTTTTACAGTTACTCTCCAGAAGAATAATAATCATTTCACTCAAGTTGAACCGAAATTTTGAACATCCATCCAATATTTTAATGAGTTAGATTATATAATAATATAAAAAGTATTATTTATGTGATTTAATATATCTACATATACGTAAAGAACAACAAAAGTGTTTTTTTTTCAAAATAAAGTTAACGAATTGTCTTGTGAACCGGCTCGGCTTGACTCGGATCATTTATAAATGAGCCGAATGTAAGCCTACAAATTTAAGCTAGTTGAAAAATAATGTTAACCGAGCCCAAACCCAACTTGGCTTGATTTGGTTCGCTCGTTTACAACCCTACGAGCAAACATGCATCGCAAGGGAATTAATCACATGGATAAAACAATGCGCAAGTCGCTATCATCAAATAAATTCTTTTCCCTCTATTTAAAAGAGAGGTTGCACATCATACGAGTATATATCGATCAAAAGTAGGAGTAGCAATCAAAAGGCTCGGTCTATTGTATAGTTGGGCATGTGTAATTAGAGTGATTAGTTAGCTTGTTCACAAATCTATAAACAACAAAACATGAGGGCCCAAAAGATATGAAACAGTGGATCTTGAACAAAAAGGTGACCAAATTTACTCCGTACGGAGTAGACCCGTTGTGCGATCTTGTTCAATTGTAACGGGAATATTGGCATCCTGTCCATCTCTCTGTGGGGCTGATCGAGGCATGTTTCCTTTGAAGATAGCTAAAATCCTTAATTCAGAACAAACAGATAAGATTAGAAAAAAATTAAAAAAACAAAAACGATCATTGATCATATATGAATATTTACGATGCAAGGTTTGGATGATGGGCGGGATATTGGTGTCTGATCGAGATGGGAGGCGTGAGTCCTGATGTTGGGATATCAATGCTTGAATTATGTTCTTCTATATTCTCCATGCTTTCTAACTTACAATAGTACCTATATAACTATATTTGCTTCATCCTGTTGAATAATCGATTGAGAATATGAACGCGGAATAACAATCAATCCAAAGATGATACCAGAAAGAATAAACGTGAACAAGAACTTTTAAATGATTATTATTAATTCAAAGATTTCGGATCCCTCTACCTGTCACACCCCAACCTTGACGGCGGAAACGTCGAGGAGTGAGAGTTAAGATCGTTCACAACCACATAACGCTATTAATAATCCAAATATAATTTAAACATAAGTTTCAATTGTAACATTACAAGCATAGTCTCAAAGAAATTAAAAGCATAACATAGATTGTAACAAATCATTCTTGTTTCATTTATTTATCTAGGTCCATTCCTAGATGTGCAAGCTTCAAAGAGTAGATATCATACTTGGGGTATTCCTGAAACATGTTTAAAATAAAAGGTCAACATAAAAATGTTGGTGAGCATTCCATAGTTTTCAATACATAAGTATATAAAAGATGGCAATTCAAGTCATAAGTTAGTGAATAAAGTGATTAGGGATGTTATGAACAATGCAACAATCAAACCTCGACAAAGTTTTACAAGTCTCAAACGTTAAAAGTATATACGATCAACTAAGTGTACTTGGATCAACCAAGCAGGCTTGTCTTACCCATAGATCTATGACTTCGCTGGGCTAGCAATAGTTAATGATTGTACATATAACGCCATAACATGGTAACCACAAAAGTTCAACTAACCACAACTTTACAAGATGAATTGCCATAGGTTTACAAGTCTCAAATAAGTTTACAAGTGCAATGATAATAAGTTAACATGTTTCACCCCAAAGTGTGAAAATAAGCAAAAGGGGTATGGAAATACTCACTTGGATATAGGCATTACAAGATGATGTAAAAGATTAAAGTAAGATCCAAAAGATAAATCCAAAGTATCCATTACAAGCACCTAAATATATAATTTACAAGATAAAGATTAAGGTTAACAGTAATATTAACGTTCAAACAAGGATTAGAGTTTTGATAGAATTATGGGGTTTTTTTTAATAAGTAAAAAGTTTTTAAAGTAATTATTTATGTTTTGATTCAATTAAAAGAACTATATATGTAAATTTGAGTATTCTAGAAATGAATTTAAGTATAATTATTGATAAGGTTCAATAATACTGGAAACGATCAATTAAATAAAGAATTATAGCGAATGATTCAATAATCAAATTTATTGAATTATCATGATGTGTGAAAAGAAATAATTAATTTATTAATTATTTAAAAATTTGATAAAGGTACTTAATTAAATATTTATTTAGATGACTTTAAAATTAACTTAAATCGTTTTATATGGTTTAAACTTCTAAACGATTTATTGTACACAAATTTTAGTATAAGTACAATATATATATGTTTCACAGGTTTCAAGAGTTTAAGTAATAGTTTAATGAATAAATCTTTAAACTAATTATCATATAATATAGTTAAAAGATTAGATAAATACTAATTATTTAAATGATTATTTAAATAACTATTTAAATAATTATTCATTTAACATATTGATTTATAAAATAAAATCATAATTAATCTACCGCCGGAGAGGTGGCCGGAACTTGGCCGGGAAATCGCGAGGGGGGGGGGGGGGCGGTTTGGGTTGTTTCTGAAATTTACACAAGTGGTCCCTGAGTTTTCCAAGTTTGTTATTTTATGTTTAATCTTTAGAATTAGAGTTTCTAAATTGATATTATACCCCCTAGCCTTTTAAAGCCAAGTTGTATTCATGTTTAATTCTTACAAATTATTAATAATAATGTCATTGCCATTATTCTTAGTTATAATTATTATTAATGATATTAATAATAATAATAATAATAATAATGTTATTATCATTATTATTATCAATATTTATCTATTAAGTAATAATTAACATTAATAACTTTCAAACTAAAAATTTAACAATAAAATAAGCATAAATGGCCCATAAGTTTCACAAATGGCAACAATGACCCTTACAAGTTTTAACAATGTTAACTTATAATTTAACGAAAAATATGAGATGTCACACTACCAATTACAACCCGGCTTTATTTATAGCATGAAACTAACTCTAACTAACTCTCAACACATATTGAGAATTTACACAAGAGACCCTATATTATATCTTCCAAACGGAAGTAACCCTTCGGAATATTCCCTACTAAACATATGTATACTTCGGAAGAAATCCAAAGTACACAATAACATACTTCCGAAGCAAACATAACCTTCGGAAGATATCAACTTAGCTTCGGAAGACTATGTTAAGCTTCGGAAGAAAAAACTTAACCTTCGGAAGTACACTTGTTTTGGGTTTTATACTTCACAATCTCCACCTTAAAATCCAAAACAAGATTTTAACCAACTCCCAATGCATCCAAGCAAAACTTGAACTTTCCACCAGGCAGAGATTTTGTAAACACATCCGCTGGATTCTCTAAAGTAGACACCTCCTCTGAGTTTTACAATGGTACATTTAAAATAAAGCTAAATGGTTGAAAATGAACAAAACAAAGTTTCTCATAAATAGTAATTAGTAGTTTTAAATCCTTTTGAGTTTTCAAAACCAAACGATTTATTTGTCCCTTTAGTTGCCGAGAAATATGCCCCTTTCACTAGTTTATGAAATCTAGAAACAAACGTGTGTTCAAACACCCCTAGCTCCTTAAAGCTATTAATAATATTCCAACTTATCAAGATGATGGAGAGCAACTTATATGACTCTCATCAATTTCAAATTATGTGTCCACACATCCCTAAAACTCAAATACATAAATTCTCTTTTAAGGATATATCAACTCTAACATGAATAAAAAACAATTATATATCACTTTAGTATGGAGTTTCAAACAAGGTACATTAACAATAAACAAATACAAAAATGATAGCACTCATGTGTATGTCACTTATTATTTTACATATTAAATCGTCTTGAATATGAAAATGCCCTAGGTTGGGTTATGAAAAAAACACCCAAGTGACATGCAACTGCACCCAATCTAGTGGTGATGAAATTGGGGAAGGGGGGGTGGCGACGACGGTGGGGGCAGGGGGCTGGGATTGAGGTTGATGTCGGGGATTATGAACACCGGCAAAAGCAAGAGATAAGCAAAAATGCACAACATGTAATAAACGTATATTAGGTTATTGAATAGGTATGGGGGCAAGTTTTGATTAGCTGAATTTGAGCTCCTCAAGCACTCATGAATAATAAGAATTATAGAAGCCATGACAATTATAGCAATTGAGATCTTGAAACAATAATAGGCGAGACGATTGTGTATTCCCCCAAGATACTTCATGGCGACGGGTACAAGACATGTTAAAAACATAACAAGCCAATTTGCAACATTTTTTGGATCCGAGTTAATATGTAACCTGGAAAGCAAAAAAGAACAGATATAATCAAAGTGTAAATTTAACGATGAATATCTGAATTAAAATTGAGTATCATATACTTTATATTTATCAAACAATAAAAAAAAGTGTATATCAAAACACTTGAACATATATCTCAAAGTTTTGTTGAATTTACCTGTTAGAAGGTTGTTCATCTCTTGTTGGGATACTCAGATCCTCATGTTCTACAGCAACCGTCGTCGGGGAAGTTAATTCAGGCCTGGTTTGATATTGGAATACAATACCCGTAAAGATACAATTAGAGCATAGGATATAGGGATGTATGATAATTTAATAAATAAAGACTCAAGCTTCTTCTGAAATGAAAGAAAAAGTAAAGGTATTCAAATTACTCTATAGGCGGAGGATTCTCTCTTGGTTCTTCTTCATCTTCTCCTATGCTTGTGGATTCACCAGAGATTTCTTCATCTGGAACTATAAACCTTCAACAACAACTTGACATTAATCAAAAGGAACATAATTGTACAGATTTTGGCTAAATTCAATCCTCCAAGAGAGAATGAAACTTACTCTGTAGAAGTAGGAGGGGGAGTAGATGGTGGATTAGTGGCGTCGTCTTCTTCAGTTCCATACAGCCGCTTGAGTATATTTAATGAAACCCTTGGAAAACACAAGGAAAACGAATCATAAACAAAGTTTCATGGCTAATAGATTGCAAAAAATGAGATACTCAATTGGAAACTCGTCTATTTAATGAAAAGACTTGATGAAGAAATCAAATAACGAATTAGTCAACTATTTAACATCTTATATATATAGTGCGCTTGTGGCCATCGCATTCACACCCACCTGCTCCACCTGTGTAAAACCCAAAAAGAACCACAACTAAAATCTAATAAAAGTACCTTAAAGTCTTTTGTCCGTTTCTTGTTAGGATACTTGAACCAGATCCCAGCTGGAACTGACTGTTGAGAGATTCAATACTTGAAAAGGAAAAAAAACATTAAATAAATCCATGGATTCTTAAAAAACATATAAATATCTAGAATCAATAAAACCGAATGTGTGTGTGTATATATATATATATACTCTGTAGTGGGATAAATCTCTGCGGCTTCTTCTTCATCACCGGTTGCTGTGGATTCAGGCAAGTCTTCCCTAATGGGAACTATACACCTTCAACGACAACAAAAGATATAAAAACAGAGGATGTATAAAAACAGGGGATTTAGTCATTCTCAAAAAAGCATGCAGAAGAAAGAAAAATGGAACTTACTCGGTCGGAGGAGCAAGTAAATTAGGGTGGGTGAGACCTGAAACCCTTCAAAAACGCAAGAAGCATGTATTACACCAATCCGAAAACGTTAAACTCAAACCTTCAAGTAAAAGAAATCGAAAAGTAATTACCCCGAGGTCTGCTGATCATCTTTTCTGGTGTTGACAGATTCAAACCATAGAGCAATCATGATCATCTTGTGAACAACAGTCCACCACCAGTACTTGAAGCTCCATGCCCACGATCTCAAAATTCTGAAAAAAAAAAAAGAGACACGGTGAGTTCAAAAGTTATCATCTCTGAATTTGAACGAAAAGAAGCAAAAGGGTAGGCAAACTTACTCGATACTAGGTCGATCTTGTTCAATTTCGACCCGAATGGAACCCGACCCGACTGCTTGGGTGGGATGTTGGACGGAAATGGGAGGGCTTGAACCCTGTTCTATATCCTCCATCATTTCCATTTTCCGACGATCGCATTTGCAGACACTCTCGCACTCTCTCTGGTGTAGTGGCCTTTGTGAAGCCTATCTGTGTGGCAGTCAGGCAGTATATGTAATAGAAAAACACACGGCATGTCACGTGCGGGGTCACGTGACTAGGCCAGCCACCAAGGCCGATAGATGCTTCTTACTTCTTAGTAATATTTTCATGTTCCTAACATTTAAAATTTAATCTTGACTAAATTATACGAAGTGGGGAGGAAAATAATAGACCTGATTTCTAGTGGTGTTTGGAACCCAATTGCAAAGGGATGTATAATAAACCATCGTCTTCTTTCGTATATCATGATTGTTCATACTCGATTACGGTTATGTAATTGTGGGATTTTGTTTTGTATTTTAAAGGGTAATTTTTTTAATATCATGTTTCATTTTAAATTAATGAAGTTAAGGTTTTTTGGATAAAAATAATAATTTTTTAAAACCTTAGGGAGTCAAATATTAAATAAATAAATAATCTTTTATTGAATAAAAACGATACTTTACTCCTACGAATAATTTAAACGAGTTTTTATGATCTGCGCGTTGCAGCGGAGGAATAAACCCGTATAAAAAGCTAATGTTGAAACGTTGGTGTAATCTCACACATTGAAGGAAGCTTTGATAGTATACGTAATTTAAATGTAAAGAAAAGTTTATATTTGATCTGTTTTACCAAACCATTGATAAAGTGAAACATTATGTTTTCTTATGGAATTCTTATTACGAACTCATGCGTTACAAATCTTTAAATCATGAAACATAACAGTGTTTTTGATTATCTATATAAAGAAGAAAAATCTTTACGTAAACTTACCTCGTTGATGCGCAATCAACGGTGAACACTAAACATTTTCGATAACCTATCGTAAACTCACATGTCATATAAAAGCGTCACATAATAACGTCAAAATCTTGAAAGACAAATTCTTTTAATCAGTTGATCTGTGAAACTCGTTTGCACATTGTGTAGTGACATTAATGTGATTACGTACGTAGAAGAAACGTATGAAGTTAGTACGACACAATTTTCGAATTCTACAACACAGATATATTTATCGCACATTATGATTTTATAATTAAAATTTTGTAATTTAAAATGAAAAGAATATAAGTAATCATAAAGAAAAAACCCAAAAAATGTCATGGATTGAAGAGAAGAAAAAATGAACCTGCCAACTCTTTATGTAATAAATTTGAAAGATCGTATTTATCTAGATTCAAGTCAATACGCGACGTGATAATGCATGAACTACAATTAACCCGACTTGTTTCCGAACTAAATATACGTTCCCAGTTACGTCCATACGTAAACTGACTCGAATTTATACCAACACGTATTAAAAAAATATGAACATAAGAAATTTTCTTTTTTAAGTAAATTGTAAGAGTGAACCCAAAACTTTAAAAACTCGAGGAGATTAAAATGATATTTTACAAAGTTTTAAAAAGGTTTTAGGGGGTGATAGTCCAAAGGTTGAAAATAAAACGTATATAAAAATAGGCACATAGGTTTTTTATATTTAACCGAGTCAATTCGGCTTTAAATAAAATACATATAAGTAAGAAATATGAAATTAAGTTGTTGTAAGTAAGACCGTATATAAAAGTAGGCACGTAGGCGTTTTATAATTGCGAGTCGTTTCCGATTACGTCCAAACATAGACGGACTCGAAATTATAACGACACGCACGTAAAAATACGAACATAAGAAATATAAATTGAGGAGTAAACCGAAACTTTATAAATCGATGAGGTAAAAATGACAAATTACAGAGTTTAAAAGTAAAAATACTCCAAAGATTTATGTCGTGGGGTTCGAGAACCCACGACCTATAAGACAGAAAATGTGACTTTAACCACTGCACCAAATGCACAATTCAGTTTAATCGCAGAAACTCGCTTCTATAAACTCATAGTAAATATGGACAAAGCATTAAAAAAAATACTTGAAATCACCAATGGCTATGTGACACGTCGCAGGCCGGTGGACACCCCACCAACATAATATAACGGAAGTCTATTAGTATAATGAAATACAGTTTTAACATTTATCTGACATATGAGTGTATTATAATAAAAGATAAAAAATTGATTTAATTGGCATGTGATCAGATTGTACTTTGACTCTTTTTGGCTTTTCGTCTCTTACAACCAGAAATGAAAGAAATTTCAATAGTATGATGTTTATGAATTATGATGTTGTATATATGGCATCAGATATGGTACGTATACAAATACAAATATGTAATATAAAACCAACAATGATAGTGAAACTAGAATTAAGCCTTTCGCGTTACAGCATGGACGTAAAACCGTGTCATGTAACACCAATATCAGAATACCATCAGCGGTCACCAACACCGGAAAGCTAAAACGAAAAACATAAAACCGAACGGAAAGTAGACGTAAAAACATCGAACCTCGCACGTGAAACGTAAAACATTAAAAACAATAACTAAGACGATATTGGACCCGTACGTTGTGACGTGGACGTTAAACCGGAAAAAAATAGACGCAACAATGTTGACGTGTAACTTTAAAATTTTATACCAAAATGTAAACGAAAATTTTGTAAAATATGAAAATTATAGGGGAACAAAATTAAAAGTAAAAATTCATAAGGGTTAAATTGTAAAAATATAAAAATATTTGGGTTTTGAAATAAAATTTTACAAAAAGTTAGATTGTTGTACCATGTGCGTTAAAATTTGTATATAAATGTTGGTAATTAGAATATATATGATGTTTAAATACGAAATCTTTTAAAATTAAAAATTATAAAAATGATTAAAATGTTAACACGTGTCATTTAGATCAAATTTAGGTTGTAGACAAAATTGGTAATGTTCACTCTTCTCAAGTTTTAATTTTTTTTTAAACATTCATAACAAGATATTATATTTTTTTAATTACACTATAAAACAAGCATTTTTAATCTTTAAAACGCTTATATTGTTGATATAAAAAATAAAGTTTTTAAAGCATTGTGTAATTTCGTTAGATCATTGTGTAATATTCGAATTGATGAAATTTACAATTATTTGATTGTCATATCTAGCCCCTCACACCAACAATATTGTCTGCTTTGCCCACTAGGAGCTCACGGATTTATTTTTGGTTGCACGAGTGAAAACTTCCCAGGAGGTCACACATCTCTGGATTGCTCCCACCTGAGCACGCTTAATTGTGGAGTTCTCCTCTCATCCACAGCCAATATGCCCAAAACGCGTTGTTGATATTAGAGACCGTACATTCTTTATGGACCATGAATCTCTCATGTCCACGACCGATGTGGGATATATGTATTAATCGTTAGGCACTAGTCGGGCGGTAAGGTACTGCCTAGCGATTAATCGGATTAATTAGTAGTAATCGGATTAGAATATTTATATATAAATTTCAGTTTTATATATAAATGCACAAATTTTCATATGTATATTTTAATAAAAATGTTCAGTTTCATATATATGCACACATATTTGGCCGAAATTTTTTTAAGTTTTCGCTGGAATTTCCAAGATTTGCTTGAAACTTTTTTACAGTTTATCAGAATATCATCAGAATCTCAATTTTTGGCTGACTAGGACCGCTTGGGTCCGATTTAACCATAGTTGACAGATTACCGACTAATTGGCCGATTATGTCAATATTTTATGGTGAGGTAGCTATTAGCGATTAATCCAGATTTTTATAACACTAGTAAAATTTATTTCATCCATCTAATTTATTAACCTAATGAGCTGTGTCATCCTGTTTCGTTGAAATGGTTTTAAATGTTTTTATGTTAGGGTGATGACTTAAATGTAACTGAAAGGATGATTCGGATTAACCAATTTGAACCCCACGAATCCAAATTCGTGATTATAATAATCACTCTCTACATTTTACAGTATAGGTTATAATTAAAAAAACAGTCACTTGTTATTATTTATTAAAAACTCTAGTTATTTGTTAATAACCAATTTAATCTATTACAGCAATTACTTCCAACACATACATATATTATATAATAAGTTATTTATATTTCTTACCAAACAAATTTTTGTTAATAGCTTATTATTTTTTATGGTTTTATACAAATATAATCAATGGGTTAAGACTTAAGAGAGTGGGCTAACGAGAAGCTAAATCAAATCGAAACAAGCATAAAGATTCAATATATAAAAATTTGGTGTTTGAACAGTCTTGTGCATTAAGAGAAAAAGTATTTCTGGCCCACAGTGTCGGGAGTATGTTTGAGATTGAGGTTGACTATATAAAATTAAAGTATGACTCACTTGCATTTTCTAAGGAAGGACAAAGGAATTTTTATACCGAAGAATTTTCAAGCAATAAACCATTGAATCATCATTTTTTATACTAGTGTATAACATCGTATATTACACGTGTTAAATAAAAAAATATTTAATCTTTATTGATAAAAAGTTAAAAACTGTAAAACCTTATTTCTATATAAGATATAACTAAAATTACGTATGAGTAATTACTTTAGTTAATTGATAAAATATTTTTATTATTTCTAAAACTTTCATTTTAAAAAATTAATGCTTTGACCAAAAATTATTTTTTATCAATATTTCATTGTTTAAAAACTCTAGGTTTATCTTGTAAAATTTTTTTAATATAAAGCTTTTATTTTATAAAAATAATTATTTTAAAATAATTTCATTAGTTAAAAAAACTTCATTGTTTTAGAAAAAAATCATAGTTTTAGAAAGTTTTGTTTTTGAAAAAGTATATCTTTTAATCAGAATACTTAGTTTTTATTTAATGAAAATTGTTTTTTTATAATATTGATTAAGGAAAAAATTAGTTATTTGATTTTTTTAAATGAAATTAATAGTTTAGGCGGAAAAATAAATGAGAAAATGAATATGGAAATACCATGTGTCAAAAAATATAAATGATTATTAAGATAAATATTTTTTATCACACATAATACATAATAGGAGATAATTGGATCTAAACCAACGTTTTAAGCATTTGTATCAATTGAATCCCTAGTTTAATTTTTTATTGGTAAAATATTTTTTTGTTTGATTTTCATGTTATTGTAATTTTTTTACTTCTATTATTCTAATGATTTAAATTAAATGTTACATGTGAAATAAAAACACAAAATTTAAAAATTAAGGAAACGGGTAATGTGATGTGGCATGTGAAGAAACTATAGAAAACTAAGACTGACTCCCTAAAAATCAGAAAAATATGGGGAACACAGGAAACTAAATTGATGGTGAGACGATGTTGATATGGCAGATGAGGAAAACTAGGATGACTCTTTATGCACCTATATCAACGAACATTTTAAAACTAGACAAATTATATGACAAATTAATTATAGAGTAAATTATATTTTTCGTCCTTTAGTTTTGTACCAAATTTTAGGTTTCATCCTTAAACTAAATAAATAACAGTAAACGTCTTTTACGTTTAAGAAATTAAGTTTGCATCGTCATTCCTTCTAACAAACGTTAATTTTGTCTGTGAAGTCAGATTATACATATGATGGTAAATTGGTCTTTTTACCTCGATTAAAAAAAATCCATCCCACCCTTATATCTTTCACACACACACACAAACACACACACTTTCTCTCCCTACACAAAAACAACCACGATCAGCCACCACCACCATCCAATTGTGGCTGCCTCCACCCACCACCGACATCTTCGACCGCCTCTGTCCTCCGTATCCATCTCCGACTAGGGCTATGCATGTCGATCAAACCCGCCCCAATCAGGAGTACCAGAGCTGATACCGAACCTGAAATAAGGGGCTCCGGCGAGCATTAAACGCCTTGTTCTTCTTCATACTCTTTAGGGCTTGGATCAGAATTTCTTTGCCACCATTACTAAGTTGAAGAAAATAGGTTTTCTTTTGGAGAGATGGGATGGTGTTTTCTCATAGTAGACTAAAGTTTAAATATTTTACTTAAATGATTAAATTGCTAGTGAATTGGTACCGAAGGCTTTTGATGTTAAGGAGTGAAACTTGGTGTATTATTACTATAGACTTTGATCTTATACTTGATCTTCAAACAAATGTCAATCCTCTTCATACTTATCTGAATTTTATAAGAAATTGCAGAATTCAACCAAGAACAACAAAGATTGGATAAAAAAGAAGATAGGGGTGCGTGGAGAGAGAGTATGTGACTAATTTTGCTTTATATAATTTTAATCTTTAATTTACTTGGTTTGATTCCATCTGATGTATTTAACACCACAACAACTTGATAAGCAATCAAAACCAATCATTAAATCATCAAAAGACATTCATTAAACCAATAAAAAACAATCATTGAACCATTAAAGGCATTCATTAAAAACTAATTAAGGCTATGTGTTGCCAGAGCCGCGAACCTGGACGCGAGCCACATGGCCAGCCACCCTGGTCACGCACACCACAATCAATGGGCGAAATCAGGGGTGATCGCGAGGGCGTGAGTGAGGTCGCCAGGCGTGAGTGAGAGCTTTTGATCACCTGATCCATAACATGGGTAGGCTACTTAAAACAAATAAAAAATTTTATTAACAAATGTATTTACTCATACGTAATGTCAATCAGTTTTATATCAAAATAACGTTTCATAGTTTCCTAACTTTTTATTGATAAATATTTAATATTTTTTTATTTAACCCGTATAATAGGTCGTAACAACAGTGGTTTATGCATGTGATTACCTTGGCAAAGAATGAAGCGGGTCCACAAAATATGTGAAGGAACTCACACTTAACCCAAATACTATATGATATCTCTTATGAAAACAAGAAAGAAAAAAACTAAATAAGTCTTTCAAAAAAACAATAAACATGATAATAATGTGAGTCCTAAGCTGTGTTTCTTGAAATTAATCATGGATACTTTATAAAAAAAGTTATTTATATATATATATATATATATATATATATATATATATATATATATATATATATAAAAATTCATAAGGGTTAAATTGTAAAAATATAAAAATATTTGGGTTTTGAAATAAAATTTTACAAAAAGTTAGATTGTTGTACCATGTGCGTTAAAATTTGTATATAAATGTTGGTAATTAGAATATATATGATGTTTAAATACGAAATCTTTTAAATTAAAAATTATAAAAATGATTAAAATGTTAACACGTGTCATTTAGATCAAATTTAGGTTGTAGACAAAATTGGTAATGTTCACTCTTCTCAAGTTTTAATTTTTTTTTAAACATTCATAACAAGATATTATATTTTTTTAATTACACTATAAAACAAGCATTTTTATCTTTTAAAACGCTTATATTGTTGATATAAAAAATAAAGTTTTTAAAGCATTGTGTAATTTCGTTAGATCATTGTGTAATATTCGAATTGATGAAATTTACAATTATTTGATTGTCATATCTAGCCCCTCACACCAACAATATTGTCTGCTTTGCCCACTAGGAGCTCACGGATTTATTTTGGTTGCACGAGTGAAAACTTCCCAGGAGGTCACACATCTCTGGATTGCTCCCACCTGAGCACGCTTAATTGTGGAGTTCTCCTCTCATCCACAGCCAATATGCCCAAAACGCGTTGTTGATATTAGAGACCGTACATTCTTTATGGACCATGAATCTCTCATGTCCACGACCGATGTGGGATATATGTATTAATCGTTAGGCACTAGTCGGGCGGTAAGGTACTGCCTAGCGATAATCGGATTAATTAGTAGTAATCGGATTAGAATATTTATATATAAATTTCAGTTTTATATATAAATGCACAAATTTTCATATGTATATTTTAATAAAAATGTTCAGTTTCATATATATGCACACATATTTGGCCGAAATTTTTTTAAGTTTTCGCTGGAATTTCCAAGATTTGCTTGAAACTTTTTTACAGTTTATCAGAATATCATCAGAATCTCAATTTTTGGCTGACTAGGACCGCTTGGGTCCGATTTAACCATAGTTGACAGATTACCGACTAATTGGCCGATTATGTCAATATTTTATGGTGAGGTAGCTATTAGCGATTAATCCAGATTTTTATAACACTAGTAAAATTTATTTCATCCATCTAATTTATTAACCTAATGAGCTGTGTCATCCTGTTTCGTTGAAATGGTTTTAAATGTTTTTATGTTAGGGTGATGACTTAAATGTAACTGAAAGGATGATTCGGATTAACCAATTTGAACCCACGAATCCAAATTCGTGATTATAATAATCACTCTCTACATTTTACAGTATAGGTTATAATTAAAAAAACAGTCACTTGTTATTATTTATTAAAAACTCTAGTTATTTGTTAATAACCAATTTAATCTATTACAGCAATTACTTCCAACACATACATATATTATATAATAAGTTATTTATATTCTTACCAAACAAATTTTTGTTAATAGCTTATTATTTTTATGTTTTTATACAAATATAATCAATGGGTTAAGACTTAAGAGAGTGGGCTAACGAGAAGCTAAATCAAATCGAAACAAGCATAAAGATTCACTATATAAAAATTTGGTGTTTGAACAGTCTTGTGCATTAAGAGAAAAAGTATTTCTGGCCCACAGTGTCGGGAGTATGTTTGAGATTGAGGTTGACTATATAAAATTAAAGTATGACTCACTTGCATTTTCTAAGGAAGGACAAAGGAATTTTTATACCGAAGAATTTTCAAGCAATAAACCATTGAATCATCATTTTTTATACTAGTGTATAACATCGTATATTACACGTGTTAAAAAAAAATATTTAATCTTTATTGATAAAAAGTTAAAAACTGTAAAACCTTATTTCTATATAAGATATAACTAAAATTACGTATGAGTAATTACTTTAGTTAATTGATAAAATATTTTTATTATTTCTAAAACTTTCATTTTAAAAAATTAATGCTTTGACCAAAAATTATTTTTTATCATATTTCATTGTTTAAAAACTCTAGGTTTATCTTGTAAATTTTTTTAATATAAAGCTTTTATTTTATAAAAATAATTATTTTAAAATAATTTCATTAAAAAAAACTTCATTGTTTTAGAAAAAAATCATAGTTTTAGAAAGTTTTTGTTTTGAAAAAGTATATTTTAATCAGAATACTTAGTTTTTATTTAATGAAAATTGTTTTTTTATAAAATGATTAAGGAAAAAATTAGTTATTTATTTTTTAAATGAATTAATAGTTTAGGCGGAAAAATAAATGAGAAAATGAATATGGAAATACCATGTGTCAAAAAATATAAATGATTATTAAGATAAATATTTTTTATCACACATAATACATAATAGGAGATAATTGGATCTAAACCAACGTTTTAAGCATTTGTATCAATTGAATCCCTAGTTTAATTTTTATTGGTAAAAATATTTTTTTGTTTGATTTTCATGTTATTGTAATTTTTTACTTCTATTATTCTAATGATTTAAATTAAATGTTACATGTGAAATAAAAACACAAAATTTAAAAATTAAGGAAACGGGTAATGTGATGTGGCATGTGAAGAAACTATAGAAAACTAAGACTGACTCCCTAAAAATCAGAAAAATATGGGGAACACAGGAAACTAAATTGATGGTGAGACGATGTTGATATGGCAGATGAGGAAAACTAGGATGACTCTTTATGCACCTATATCAACGAACATTTTAAAACTAGACAAATTATATGACAAATTAATTATAGAGTAAATTATATTTTTCGTCCTTTAGTTTTGTACCAAATTTTAGGTTTCATCCTTAAACTAAATAAATAACAGTAAACGTCTTTTACGTTTAAGAAATTAAGTTTGCATCGTCATTCCTTCTAACAAACGTTAATTTTGTCTGTGAAGTCAGATTATACATATGATGGTAAATTGGTCTTTTTACCTCGATTAAAAAAAATCCATCCCACCCTTATATCTTTCACACACACACACACAAACACACACACTTTCTCTCCCTACACAAAAACAACCACGATCAGCCACCACCACCATCCAATTGTGGCTGCCTCCACCCACCACCGACATCTTCGACCGCCTCTGTCCTCCGTATCCATCTCCGACTAGGGCTATGCATGTCGATCAAACCCGCCCCAATCAGGAGTACCAGAGCTGATACCGAACCTGAAATAAGGGGCTCCGGCGAGCATTAAACGCCTTGTTCTTCTTCATACTCTTTAGGGCTTGGATCAGAATTTCTTTGCCACCATTACTAAGTTGAAGAAAATAGGTTTTCTTTTGGAGAGATGGGATGGTGTTTTCTCATAGTAGACTAAAGTTTAAATATTTTACTTAAATGATTAAATTGCTAGTGAATTGGTACCGAAGGCTTTTGATGTTAAGGAGTGAAACTTGGTGTATTATTACTATAGACTTTGATCTTATACTTGATCTTCAAACAAATGTCAATCCTCTTCATACTTATCTGAATTTTATAAGAAATTGCAGAATTCAACCAAGAACAACAAAGATTGGATAAAAAAGAAGATAGGGGTGCGTGGAGAGAGAGTATGTGACTAATTTTGCTTTATATAATTTTAATCTTAATTTACTTGGTTTGATTCCATCTGATGTATTTAACACCACAACAACTTGATAAGCAATCAAAACCAATCATTAAATCATCAAAAGACATTCATTAAACCAATAAAAAACAATCATTGAACCATTAAAGGCATTCATTAAAAACTAATTAAGGCTATGTGTTGCCAGAGCCGCGAACCTGGACGCGAGCCACATGGCCAGCCACCCTGGTCACGCACACCACAATCAATGGGCGAAATCAGGGGTGATCGCGAGGGCGTGAGTGAGGTCGCCAGGCGTGAGTGAGAGCTTTTGATCACCTGATCCATAACATGGGTAGGCTACTTAAAACAAATAAAAAATTTTATTAACAAATGTATTTACTCATACGTAATGTCAATCAGTTTTATATCAAAATAACGTTTCATAGTTTCCTAACTTTTTATTGATAAATATTTAATATTTTTTTATTTAACCCGTATAATAGGTCGTAACACAGTGGTTTATGCATGTGATTACCTTGGCAAAGAATGAAGCGGGTCCACAAAATATGTGAAGGAACTCACACTTAACCCAAATACTATATGATATCTCTTATGAAAACAAGAAAGAAAAAAACTAAATAAGTCTTTCAAAAAAACAATAAACATGATAATAATGTGAGTCCTAAGCTGTGTTTCTTGAAATTAATCATGATACTTTTATAATACTTATATATATATATATATATATATATATATATATATATATATCTATATATATATATATATATATGAATTTATAGTACGTACACTATATTAATCATACAAATTGTTCCTATGGCCGGCTTGTCTCTCCACACGAACATAACAACAAATTTACAATGATCATATCTAGTATAAAAGACACTTCCTTTGAATAGTTCTTCCTCAGTCCCTCACCTTCACTTAGAAGATTACCGGACCTTAGATTTAATGTTTCAAACCAACATGCATCCCGGTTAAAGAGATTATCAATTCTAGGTAACTTTAATATATTATTGATGACCATTTGTTCATATCATAAAAATCAACTCATATGTGGATGCTTTTGACCTTTTTTTGATAAATAAAACCCGTTGCAAATTATCTGAAGTAACATTCTTTATTTGGTTACAATTGCTCTGAGAATGCTCTTCACTACTTGATAGGGTTGTAAACGAAATCAACGTTTAGCAAACAATTCGAGGTGACACATTTGTTTATGTTCGTTCGTTTAATAAAATAAGCGGACACTAACAAGAATTTTCGTTCGGTAACTAGTTAACGAACATGGACAGAGATCACGTTCATTCATTTTTGTCCGTAAACATTTGATAATATGTCCATTTATTCATTTAAAAGTTATTATATTTTATATTTTTATTTTATCGACTTTAATTGTTTTTTCAATGAAACCCTAATCATAATATACACTTCTTCCAACATCTCCCATTTGAACAATTCAATTTCCTTCTGCGTTAATTTTAACAAACCTTTTTAATTTGGTTTGAGTTATGTTTTATAATAATTAGATTATGTCAAGTTTCAAATAAGATCAAATAACTTTTATTATCTTTGTTTAAAATGGGGTTCAAGCCATTTTATACAGTCTTTTGTACCGGTGGTGAAGCCAATTTTCTTTTCTAAGAGATACTATTTTTTTGGTGCTAGATTTCTTAAAATCCGAAATTAAAATTTTTGGTTTGAAACTTCGAATGGTTTCCATGTTTGGTAATTTCAGTTATTTTCAATCACCATCAATTTATAAAACGAATAGAGAACTACTTAATCAATCACTTTGTATAAAAAAAAACAAATAGACCTTTGATACCCCTCAAATTAAACGCAAGTTAACTTCAACTGTCAGTGATTTCCAAGTTTGGTAACTTTAGTTATTTTCAATGATTGTGCGCAGAAGATCTGAGCCATCAAAAGATTATGGAAAAAAGTTATGTATTAGATGAAAAGGCTATGAAAGTGATAAGTATGTGTGAAAATTATATGATTTCTTTCCTTCTATTTTTATATCTTATATTGTCAATTTGATTGGTTCCCTTTAAATATTACAGCTTGTTATTTCTGCTGATGGGCTCGAGGTATTGCTGGGCTGTGTTGTGCTGATGGGCTGCTGATGGGCTCAAGTCATTGCTGATTAGTGAGCTGTTTAGGGTTCGGTCAAATATATATTCGTTGTTGGTGATGTAGCTGCTCATACAAGCTTTCTCCTACATCTCTCTTCTCGTTCATCCCCTCATCTACTTTCTAGGGTTTCTGCAATATTTCCCTTTTGCTTTTGTATTGTCTGAATCATCTTACTAATGATTCAGATTGTTTGATACTGATCTTCAAGGTTTGTATTGGCTTTGATATTTTGACATGGTATCAGAACCCGGCTCTGATATCCTTTGATTCTGGTCTTCCGCTGGTTGCTCTCTCGGAGATATCTGGGTTTCTTGTCTCGGAAACCCCCATTGCTTTTATACCGAAGATTCCCTATTATCGGTTCTCAAATCAGTTTATAGATCTGTAATTTGGGTTTCTTATCTCAAACCCTTAAGATCTGAAGTGGTTTCTCATCTCGGCGGCACTCTGTGGTTCGGTGGGATCTCCCTCGGAACCCATCATGTTTGATTCTGTGCTGCGAAGAAGTGGATCCTGCTGTTCGTGTGGATCCCTTGCTGCTGTGAAGGTCGGTTTTCAGTGATTCTGTAACCCTAAGTGAAGGTTACAGATCCTTTTGCGAAGAAGAGAATCTTGTTGTTCGTGTGGATCTTTTGCTGCTGTGAAGGTCCTCTTTCAGTGATTTTGTAACCCTAAGTGAAGGTTACAGATCCTGTTTTCTTCTGCCCTTGGATTACCCTAACTTGGGTGGCTTTAGTGAGATCTTTCCTACTTATTGTCTATCTTGTTTCTTTTTCCCGATTATCTTGTCTAGGCATTTTTGGCTGGGTTAGGAGTACCAGCTTCTGGTTATATCTGCAGGGGGAGCCATTCCCTGCTTATTTGTTGCATATTTTTTTCTGCATTGTTGTGGTTTTGTGCTTGGTTTGTTGTGCATCACTTGTGTGACACTATATCTGAATTGTTCTGTGTGTTTGCATTATCAACTCTGACTAATCCTTTATCTGCCATCAAGAATGGTGTGAAAGCCTGGCTCTGGTCTGAGTTGATCTTTTATGCGCGTGATTGTGTGCCTTCATCATTACTTGTTTTATACTGGTCCATCATGGGTGAAACTCCTGATACTGTTGTTACTACTGAAACGCTTATTAGTAAACTTGATGCTAGCGATCCATTATATTTACATGCTAGTGACTCTAGTTGTCTAACTGTTGTTAACATTAAACTAAAGGGAAATGAAAATTACACAGTTTGGGCTAACTCTATGCTTCTAGCTTTACAAGTAAAAAACAAAGTTGGATTCATTGACGGAACCTGTAAAAACCAACTAATAATTCTGTTCTTTCGACACAATGGGAACGATGCAACTCTGTTGTGCTTACTTGGCTATTGAATTCTGTTTGTGAAGAGTTGTATGTTGGTCAAGTATATTCTAAGTTAGCTTCTAAGGTCCGGAAAGATTTAAAAGAAACATATGATAAGGTTGATGGGTCGGTGGTATTTAGGCTTTATCAAAAAATGAATTCTGTTAAACAAAATGGTTCTTCTGTATCTGAGTATTACAACAAATTGACCTCAATGTGGAAACAGTTTGATGCAATGGTGCAATTACCTGCCTGTACTTGTCAAGCATCTAAAGAATTTAATGATTTTAACCATTTAATCAAACTAATGCAATTTTTAATGGGTCTAGATGATATATATCAACCAGTAAGGACCAATCTCCTAACCCGAGATCCACTACCCACTATAAAAACTGCGTTTTCAGTAATATCACGAGAAGAGTCTCATAGGGGTTCAAGCCCCTCTACAAAAAATCAGAATGTTAGCTTTGTTTCAAAAACAAATCAATCTTTTGAAAATAAAAAGAAATTTTCCCGTGGTCCTAACCCAAACCTTAAGTGCACTCATTGCAACAAATTGGGCCACACGGTTGATAGATGTTTTGAGGTTATTGGGTATCCTCAAGGATACAAAACTCGTACCGGTCAAATGAATAACCAATCAAAAAAATCTGTTGTGTCTAACAATGTTTCTTCGTCTAGTCCTCCTTCTTTGTCTGCTGAGCAGATTTCAAAGTTGCTTGGTCTGTTAAATGAGAAAAATGATGACGTTCCACAAAACTCCAATTTTGGAGGTATTTCATCTAACGTCGTATGTTTTACTTTTCTTAATGTTCCTGTTTTTAATTTTGCATGTCAGTCTTCCCTATCTTCAACAAGATGGGTTGTAGACTCGGGGGCTAACCAGCACATGGTTATGGATGACTCATGTCTAGAAAATAAAATTGATGTATCTGGTTATGATTTCAAAGTTAAACATCCAAATGGAACTGATGCTTTAGTAACAAAAATTGGGAGCTTAAAATTAAGTGAAGGGGTTGTTTTAACTGATGTGCTAGTTGTCCCAAATTACTTTGTGAATCTAATGTCCGTGCACAAACTTGCTAAAGAAAACAAACAGGAAGTTGTCTTTAATGAACATAAATGTTTTATTCAGGATTCTCTCACAAAGAAAGTTATGGTGATTGGTAATCAAGTTGATGGTTTGTATCTATGTGGTGACTCATCTAAATGTGCTAAGGTGTGTTTTAATAGCAGTAGTGTTTCAAACCTTTGGCATTCTCGTCTAGGTCATCCATCCGATAAAGTCTTGAGTGTCCTCAAAACTGATTTAAATCTGAAAAATCAAAATGATCTTGCTCCATGTGATATTTGTCATAGGGCTAAACAACATAGAGAACCTTTTCCTTTAAGTGACCATAAATCAAAAACATAGGCGCTCTGATTCACTTAGATGTTTGGGGTCCATATCGGGTCCCTAGTCGAGAAGGTTTAGGTTCTTCTTATCTGTTGTGGATGACTATACAAGATCTGTTTGGGTATACTTGTTAAAAACTAAAGATGAGGTTTTTCAAACATAGAGAGTTTTTTTAATCTCATAAAAACACAATTTGGAAAAACTGTAAAAATTCTTAGAAGTGACAACGGGACTGAGTTTGTTAATAATCAAATGGCAGATTTTGTAAGGAAAAATGGTATTATTCACCAGACATCATGTGTATACACTCCACAACAGAATGGCATTGTAGAAAGAAAACACCGACACCTGCTAAATGTTGCTAGAACCCTATTATTTCAAGGGGACATTCCCCTTTGTTTCTGGTCTGATTGTGTGTTAACTGCTGCTTATCTAATTAACAGGACTCCCTCCTCCGTTCTAAATGGTAAAACCCCGTATGAACTTATGTTTGGCTTTAAACCCTCTTTAAATCACCTTAAAGTGTTTGGCTGCCTGTGTTTCTACACAATCTTGAATGATAAAAATAAATTTGGAAGTCAAGCTGAAAATGTGTTTTCATTGGTTACTCGGTGTTTAAAAAGGATATAAATTGTGGAGCCTTGAAAAAAAACAAGTTGTTTTTTCTAGAGATGTGAAATTTTATGAAAATGTCTTTCCCTTTAAAAAAGATAATGTTTCTGATTTTGTTGAGCTTAAAAATGATCACGAGTCAAGTATTAACAATCTGGAATTTCTTTGATATTTTTGAACCCAGTCAGTCGAATGTCTTTAATGGTGAAACACCCGATGATGAAAAGAGGGTTAATATCAATGAGAACTCTACTGTTGTGCAGACCAGTTACAACACTCCGGATAGTGGTGAGGCTGCTAAATTTCAGCAATCTCCTAAATCACCTGTTGATTTAGGACATGGTATTGCTGAAATTCAGCAACCACCTATTCAAGGTGATGGCACCGAGGAGGCAGGTAGTAGCATGTCAATGAATGACAAAGATAATACCTCTGAGGGTGTTAATGATCCTTTCGTTCAAACTAGAAAGTCCAATAGAAACACCAAATTTCCAAAAAAACTTGATGATTTTATTATGGAAGGGAAGGTTAGGTATGGTTTAGAAAAGGTTATAAATTACTACAAACTGTCTGTTGATAACAAATGCTTTTCATCCATCCTAAATAATACTGTTGAACCCCGAAATTTTTATGAGGCAAAAAATGACCAACGGTGGGTTAATGCTATGAACGAGGAGATGGAGGCCCTAAATAGGAACAATACTTGGACCCTTGTTGACTTACCTCTAGGAAGAAAACCAATTGGGTGTAAGTGGGTTTTTAAAATAAAGTATAAGTCAACTGGTGAGGTAGAGAGATATAAAGCCAGGCTTGTCGCAAAGGGCTTTAGTCAAAAAGAAGGGATTGATTTTGATGAAACGTTCTCACCGGTGGTTAAAATGGTGACTATTCGTTGTGTTATTTCTTTAGTTGTTCAGAAAGACTGGCCTCTATGCCAATTAGATATTAACAATGCTTTTTTATATGGTAATTTGAATGAGGAAGTGTATATGTGCTCACCTGAAGGGTATTTCTCTGAAAACGAGTCAAAAGTGTGTAAATTGAATAAATCATTATATGGTCTCAAACAAGCTCCAAGGGTGTGGAATGAAAAATTAGTTGGTGTGTTATTAGATCTAGGCTTTTGTCAAAGTAAATGTGATCACTCGCTCTTTATAAAATCGAAGAATAATGTGTTCATTGTCCTGTTAGTATATGTGGATGATATTGTGCTTACTGGAAATGACAACTCTGAAATTGAAAGAATAAAAAGGTTTTTAAATTCTAAATTTTTAATTAAAGATCTCGGACTGTTGAAATATTTCCTCGGTATTGAAGTTTTAAGATCTGATTTGGGTGTTTGTCTTACTCAGAGAAAATATTGTCTTGATCTCCTTGCTGAATTCGGTTTAAGTGGATGTAAACCGGTTGCAACACCAATTGAGCAACATTTTTTAGTCTCAAACTTCTGTAAAAAGGATGAAACCGTTTTGAAAAATGTAACTGGTTTTCAAAAACTAATTGGAAAATTAATTTATCTCTCACATACTCGACCTGATATATCCTATGCTGTTCAATTTTTAAGTCAATATATGCATTCTCCCACGAATTCTCATTTACAGCTTGCTCTTCGGTTGTTGAGATATTTAAAAGGTGCCCCGGGTAAAGGAATTCTCCTTTCTAAGTGTAGTACGTTTAATATTTCTGCCTATGCAGATTCTGACTGGGCAAAATGCCTTAGTTCTAGGAAATCTGTTACAAGGTTTTGTGTGTTTATTAGTGATTGTTTGGTGTCCTGGAAAAGTAAGAAGCAGTCCACTGTCTCTAGGTCTTCAGCTGAAGCTGAATATAAGCAATGTGTGCTGCCTCATGTGAAATTATGTGGTTAATCAATCTCTTGAGGGAATTGGGTGTCGATGTTGAGCTGCCTGTCGTGTTACACTGCGACAATAGCGCAGCCTTGTCAATCGCTGCCAATCCTGTTTTTCATGATAGAACGAAACATTTTGTAGTTGATTTATTTTTTTTGCGAGAAAAAATTTCAGAAGGCATTATAAAAACTGTTTCTACAACTTCGTTGAATCAAGTGGCGGATATTTTTACAAAGGGATTACTTGTCCAACAACATGGGGTTTTGACTACAGCTTTAAAAATGGTTGATATGTTTTCACCATCAAATTGAGGGGGGGGGGTGAAAATTATATGATTTCTTTCCTTCTATTTTTATATTTTATATTGTCAATTTGATTGGTTCCCTTTAAGTATTACAGCTTGTTATTTCTGCTGATGGGCTCGAGGTATTGCTGGGCTGTGTTGTGCTGATGGGCTGCTAATGGGCTCAAGTCATTGCTGATTAGTGAGCTGTTTAGGGTTCGGTCAAATATATATTCGTTGGTGGTGATGTAGCCGCTGATACAAGCTTTCTCCTACATCTCTCTTCTCATTCATCCCCTCGTCTACTTTCTAGGGTTTCTGCAATATTTCCCTTTTGCTCTTGTATTGTCTGAATCATCTTACTAATGATTCAGATTGTTTGATACTGATCTTCAAGGTTTGTATTGGCTTTGATATTTTGACAGTATGAACATTATAGTTAGCCTAGCCTGGAAACCCTTGTCGAATGTTATGGCATGCAAGGGCGAAGTCATGTTCCTTAGGAAAAGGAGCGTCGAATAAATTCCGGATGGACTTTACACTGGGAGCATAGTTAAGCAAACTACGAAAAAAAGTCAACTACTTTTACAATTTATTAAAAAAGGCCTACCAATAAAGAATACAGGAAAAGCAAGAGGATAGTTACCTCAAGAAGAATGTGAGTGTTTACCAAGAAGATAACCTTTTACCATCGTGAATGCTATAAATAAAGGCAGGATGTTCAGAGATAATTAGCCAACTTCATACACTCTCATCCACACTTATATCTGATACCCTTGCTTGGTTTCCTGATTCTCACGCCGAAGGTGAATCGCAGAAGGACCCCGGCCTATATGTGTTTGTTATTAATTGTACATATTGTTTTCAACATGTTAAGAGCAGGAAGTAACCAGAATGTGATGAGTGTCTTGAGGCAAGGGTATATGCGTTAATGTAAATTCACTCTAGTTAATTACCTGTGCCACTCCATTCACATTGCTCGCACCACAACACGTTATAATTGACATTTTTCTTTAGAAATTCCGGATTTTTTTAAAAATTACAGTGGGATTACTATATATAGAATTCTCATCTTGATTTTGATCAATAGACTTTTTTCATGTATTTGACTTGTTTTTAACTTATTAAAACGACGTGGGAATTCTCAACATACATACATGATACATAATAAGCCATTTAAGGATTTGGTGGTTTTAAATCTTACGATTTTTTTTTATGTTTTTAAACATTGTTGATTTCAGGCAGTTTCAATGGGTGTATTCGTGTATAGAGTGGTAACTTTTGTTAAGCTTATGCTATTCTATTTTCTTAAAAAACAAACTAATTGTGATTCTTAAAGTTTAACCCGGTAATTATGAATTGAAATATAGTGGATATATTAAAGATGCAGCATCGTCATCCTTTTTAAATAACAGGCACAACAGGGTATAAAAGCATGGGCTTTGGAATTCTTAAATAACACACATCTAAATTAAATTATTGTCCTAATCCTACCATTACAAATGTGAAAAGTGATTGATCCTACATTAAATTAAAACATATTGTTGTATCTAATTCTACTTTTAGAAATGTCTCTTTTCACCGATTAAATCTAAAATAATGAATTCCAAATCAATAATCATCCAACTAATTAGTAATTATATACACTCTATTGTATAGTTAGTCATCAATTGCAACATGGGATATAAAACAGGGAATCTTGAACAAAAGATGTTCTCAAATGACATGAAAAGAAGAAAAGGTAACGGATTTTACTTGGTAGGAGGTGATCTAGTGGTGTGATCGTCTTTAATTGCAACGTCCATCTAGGTGCAAGGCTGGTTGAGGCATGTTTTGGTTAAAAAGAGCAAAAAACTTTCAGTAGAAGTATAATTTCAGGGCCGGCTCTGAGGGGGGCGGGGTGGGCGACCGCTCAGGACCCGATCTCCTTAAGGCCCGGAATTTTAAATTTATATTGTATATATTTTTTTAGAAAGCCCATTGTTAAACACTTCAACTCATTAGGCTCACCAAACTTGTTAACATTTTAGTTATTTTAAGGCTGACAAACATTATAGCCCATAATATATTATTTATTTTAGCACACTACAATTTATCTATTACAAGCTTTTCAAACCCGTTTTAAAACTCAAACAAAATAACTTGTGATTTGGGGAGAGACGGTAAAAGAACTATCCAAACGCAGGCGGTTCGAACGATCGACTGTCCGACCACCAAACCAGTAAGGCGTTTGGTTCGACGTCCGATCTGGTTCTAAAAACATTGGGTAGGATGATTTCTTGGCCAGGCACGTTGTGTGCGGACTCCTAACACACCAGTAGGAATTAAGAAATTAGACTATAGAGTCTAGTTACTTCTAAACACGTAGAAATCTTAAAAACCTAATCAACCACATGAAGATGCTAATATAGTCGATACAAAGTTGTTTTCTTTGAAAAATACCAATCAAATTCATATAAAATCAGCTTCTTTAATCACAATAAATAAACTTATGAACTTATAGCAACTAAAATTTTAATTTCTATAATAGTCAAGGATAAAAAATTGTTTCACATGAAATAACCGTTAATTTAAAAAGCAATTAGAGACCTAATTAATTAATCACTTTGAATGATCGAATATGACCCTACCTTTGTTGAATATATACCAATCTTTGAATGTATTTTTGTTTTTGTTGAAATTCTTGTTATTCAACATTGCCTATACAATTAAATGTATTTCTTGAATGGATAATCTCTTATAAAAGATGCATTACTTATTTTATACAATATAATAGTTGGAATTTTTTTTTCCTAAAAAAAACTTCCTGAAAAGTTAGCACACGGTTGAAAAAAATACGAGCAACAGATATTCTTAAGGATTCTAGCACCAAAATCTTAAGAAACATCCCTCAACTGTCAAAGTATTACAGAACATTCCCTCAATTATCAAAATATTACATAAAATCCCCTCAATTATCAAAATCTTACGAAACATCCTCATGTGGACTTTACATAACTAAAAAACTTATTCTTTTGGTTCTTTAATTCTTTTAGTTGCTGGGAAAAAAATATGATTGTAAGTTTATTAAAGTTTGATGAAGTTTTATTTGGATATCGCTTGCTCATTTCAATTAACATATAAACTATACTCTAACATGAAAATTATTTACAAAGTGCGCCTAATCAAAATGATGAAAAAAAGATAAAGTTTTAAAAACTCCTAACACTCCAACCTTCACATAAATTATGTTTCAATACCATATCAGTTATAACATCAACAAAAGAACTTTTACATATCACTTTAATTATCAAGTTTACATAAAGTATACGTAGTACTATAGGAAGCTCTTACAACGGTTTGAACACTTGCAACAATAACCACAATATAAGTTCACAATGAAAACGACATGCAAAATACTATTCACAATCTAGTGCCGGTGGTATCTATGGTGAGGGAGAGGGGGAGAGGGCGAGAGGAGGGCTAGAGTGAAGGGTTAATAACAATGGCAAAAGCGTAAAAAATGCAAGAATGCACAAGATGTAATAAACATCTTTTAGGATCCTGTAAGAGTTAAGATATAAGTTTTGATGATATGAGTTTGAGTTGTTTAAACACTCATATATCCAAGACAAAATACAGAGATCTAGAAAAGCCATGGCATAAGCAACGACGGAGATGATTATAAAGGGATCGGCAATGGGAAAATGAGTGTGTTTTTCTCGTATAAGCTTTAATAAAACGAGTCCCAAAAATGCTAAATACATACCAAGCAAGTATGCGATGTTTTTAGGATTTGAGTGATGGTGTGACCTGTAAAGAAGAAAAAACAAAAGCGGATGTGATCAGTGCGTATATTGACCCTATATGAACATCTCAAAAGGAAAGTATTATGTACTCTAAGTTCATCCTATAATTATAACAAAAGTGTATTTCACACCAACATGAACCATCCTTTTTCTCTTCATTTTTCCATGTTCTTCATATTATACACATGATTAGCGATTTGGACAAACATATATGTAGATATTTGTTTAACAAAGGGGATGATAGATGTTAATATATTGTGGAAATTAACAATGAGTTGGTGTAAGCAACTAAGCAGGAGAGGAAAAAATCTATATCTCATAAATAAGGGATCCAAGCTTCAAAAGGATTTATATATGTCACTTACAGGATTACGAAACCCCTTAATATGGGTCATGAATATCACTCGTTTTAGGGTGAGCATGAGTCGATTTGGTTACGTTATCGGCTTAAACTTCGGTATTTATATCTTCCTAACCGATTGGTGCAGTTATAAATGGTTTAGTTAATTCAGTTATTGAAAACGATGGTACATTTCAATGAAGTCAAGCAAGTTAAAATAATAAATCTAATTACATCTAGAGATATAAATATATTAGCCATCAATGTAGTTTATTAACAAGAATAAGCAACAACTAGTATATTATTTATAAATATTTATAATAAAAGTTTTTGATATATAATATATTATTTCTAGAAAATAGAAAACATATATAAGAATATAATTAATATTGATTTGGTTCGGTTAAGTATATACGTATAATCATTATCAAGCTATAAAAATCGGTTATAAAAAATTGTATAACTAAACCATTGGTCTCTCATTTGTTTCATATATTCTAGTTTGTTTTATGTGCACTTACTTGTTTTTCGGTGATCCCTAACTAACTCAATGCGTCTATTTACGTTAACTAATAACAAGAAACTAGTTAACACAAAAAAATTACCAAGTATGGATCATCAAGCAGTTTATATTCTATTTCTAGCTAGTTTATCTTTAATGAAGTGAAAACTATATATATGATATATCACAGCCACATCAAATTCAGATTAGCTTCCAAGTGTGAGGGCGATTGATAGTCAAAAGGTGCATATCTCAACAAAGTTGTTGAACAAATGAAAAGTTAGAGAAATTGAATTGGGTCCTAAGACAATTTGACAAAACTCAAACGTTGAGTAAAGAGTAATGGAAATTACCTAATAGTGTGTGGTCCATCTGTTGTTATCAGGACACTTGACCCAGAGTGTGGATAAACACTGGTTATGGACGTCGATTTAACCTGGATTTGAGAGTTTGGAGATACGGACATTCAAAAGAAAAAAGGAAAAAACAAAAAAAAACATTGGACGATCACATCACTTTTAAGACAAAATTTTCTTCCATCAAGTCCTAATCATCATGCAATAAAGGATATAAAAGCACAGATTCTTGAAAAATAAAATGGTCCTAATATAAAAACACTTTATATTATAAATTGACACCCTTTATACGTCTCGTATGGCATCATACGTGACGTATAAGAACGAAAACACTGAAAATAAGGAAAATTCAGGGGATGTCAGAGGGCTATACGTCTCATATAGCCCTATACGACCCCATATACGACACATATAGGGTTATACGTATAACAAATTTCAAAACTGACTACGAGGAAAATTCAGGAAGCTGTCAGATGGGTTATAGGTCTCGTATAGAACTATATGACCCCCATACGACATGTATTAGGTTATACTTTTGGAGTGTTAATTTATAATTATAGGGTGTCTAGATATCTATTTCCAAATACAAACATAGATATGTCTAAAAACAAATAAATAAATCTTGATAAATGAAACGAAAGTACATTGTAGGAAGAATCTCGTTGCGTTCTTCTTCTTCTTCATCATCACCTGCTGTTGTGGATCCAGGTATGTTTTCACTGATGGAAACCGTAAACCTTCAACAACAAGAACAAAAAATTAACAAATTAAGACATAAATCAAATCTTCAGAGAAAAAAATATAATAAAAAGAAGGAATCCATGTCATCTGAAATTTGTCTGCAACAGCATCGTCGATTTGAGAGAGAGAAACGACAAGGGATGGTGGTGGAAGAGTGGTTGAACACCGGGGAAGGATTGATTTAATTGATATTTGTAATTGTAATTAATTCAGGCATATTTATTATTAGAACTATTAATTATATCAACTAATTTTGAAAAGTGAGCCATAAGTTTTTTTAAGGGCTCTTTTAAATAGACACCCTTATATTTTTAAATCAACACCCCAAAATTTCTATACGTGTCGTATAGCCTCATACGCGTCGTATAGAGGGGGGTCGTATAAAGCTGTATGTGTCGTATAGGGCTATATGTGTCGTATAGGGGGGGTCGTATATGGGGCGTATAGCTCTCTAACAGCCCCCCTGAATTTTTCCTCGTAGTCAGTATCAAAATTTGCTATACGCATCGTATAGCACTATATGCGTTGTCACACCCCCGCTAAAAGCGGAAACACGGGGATGTAACGAGACCGAGATCGTCATAACACATGGTAAGCGATAGAGTGCAATATAAATAAATGATGACGTGCGTGTCATGACGACACCCGACAACAAGGGGACTTGTGTCGTGTTTAGTCAATGTCCACGACACATAGCCATAAGCAACATGATAATGATAACACATATACACATATGATGAAAATGTAAATGTTAATTCCCACAACCCGGGAACAAGTTCAAAAGTTGATAATTGTTTACATGCGATATCATTGTTCAAAAAGATTGTTTAACAAAACATGAGCTAAGTCCCAAAAATGCATCCTAGGGTCTCCACTAAGGCAGCACACCTAGATTCCTGGACTTGCATGATCACCTGAAAAGATATGCTTAAAACGGTCAACAAAATTGTTGGTGAGCTCACAGGTTTATGTAATAAAAATGTAAGTGATGCTGTAATAGATAAGCGCGTCGGAATACCGTGAATACAGTTATTACACAAGTAAATATCACATGACATGAGCTTTGCAACCAAACCTAGCGACGTACACAAAGAAATTGTCGGCATATATTCACCCAAGGGCCCGTTCCTGGCCACTGATGGTACCAACTAGTATACCATCGAACGAGGGTGGGGGTGTCAACCCAGTAGTACTACCAATACCTAACCGTCGGTTCCCACACTGGAATTAAATAGTTGCAAAGATAGAACCACACAGCAGACCCAAGCATGTATCAAATAGTACTTGCAACACAGTATCACGTTGATTCCTTGTATGTAAAATGTATGTAAGTGTACATCATAAAAATATGTAAGCATACTTTTCCCCCAATTTGTAAATGATTGAAATATTGTATAAGCGTAAAAAGGGACCACGAAACTCACTTGTTAGGTGGTAAGTATGTATGATCGATGTATCCCAAATGTTGAATGCAAATAAACAGTCAAACACCTATTGACAGTTATTGTATAGCATTAATGATATGATATATGTATAAGCGCGCAATAATGATGGGTCGGTTCGGGTCGTATCGGATGGGTCGCGCACAGCACACACAGACTGACACACGTACTAGACCTTATGTAGATCCAGGTACAAGACATTGTCGCCACTAATGATGATGTTTAAGTAAAAGTATCGTTGTTTATTGAAGTAGCATTGAATAAGTGTCAATAGTTATAAGTCAATTTGGTCGTTATAAAAGCGTTAGTTTAATTTGCTCAAAATAGTTTCTGTGCCCTTTCTCACGTTGACTTTAATATTTGTGGCCAAACAATGGCATTATTGTGTTAGTGTTACCTCGACACCACACGACATACTCACGCCACGCACAAGGGGTCAAACACAACAATTTCAATCGCATAACAAGGTCAGACGCACGACTCAACCTCCATTCGTGCGAATCAACCCTCAATCGTGCGAATCAGCTTCATTCGTACGATTGAGCCTTCATTCGTATGATTGGCCTTCAGTCGTACCACACAACACCCAATCGCACGACTCAACTTCCATGCGCACGAATCAACCTTCAATCGTGCGAATTAGCTACTTTCGTACGACTGAACCTTCATTCATGCGATTGGACTCCAGTCGTGCGAATCACATTCATTCGCACACATTCATTCAGTCACCTGACTCAATCGCACACAATCACTCAATCGCATGACTCATTCGCATACACTCAATCGCACACAGGACTCAATCGCACACAGACACTCAGTCGCACGACATGCCTAGTCGCACAACTCAGTCGCGCGATTGACTCAAACGCATGATCCAGTCGCACGACCCACTCAGTCGCACGACTTAATCGCATGGATGACCCAGTCGCCTGATCTGCAGAATCGCGACTGTGGTCGGGAGGAGCAGCCCCCGAGCTGCTCTAAACACGGGTTTTACACCACAAGGACCTCCAGAAACACTCAACAAACATACACAAGCATGAAACACAAGCAAAGAGACCTCACACGCACCCATACGACCTTGTGTGTTCGGGTTGAACCCGAACACCCGAAACCCTAGTTTGGACAGCCGTGAAAAGGCTAGAAAACGGACAACCAAAGACAACTACCTGTTAGAAAGAAGTAGCCTAGGCTGTAGACGGTGTCAAGACGAAGAAAACAAGACCTCTCGGGTTGGATTTGGTGCAAAAATGGAGATTTGGTGTGTGAAGAAGATGAAGATGAAGAAGATGGTGAAATGGGGATTAGGGCTGGTATGAGGGTATTTATACCCAGCCCAAGTTTGCAAAATTACAAGTTTAGTCCCTGCACTTAACCCCCGAGTTTTCCCAAATTTGGTTCGGTTGAAAAACGACTTTGTTAGGTGTTTTATATTAATTGTAAAAGTATATTTAATGTTATTATGACTTAAGAAATGGTTATATTAAAACATTTATTATATTTATAAAATGATATATTTGACGTTTTCAAAAATGAAAGTTTTAAAGGTCTTTTTAAGGTTAACATATGGTTGTAACGAATGCACACACAACGATAATATTGCACACATGATATCCACATAAAGAGTCAAATAGAGATGAGGAATGACCAAACACAGAAGAGATAACGGACGAACACGTTAATTGACGGACCTTAAAGTGACGGATGTCACAGTATCCCCCAGTTGAGAGAATTTCGTCCCGAAATTCAGCTGGAGTTAGGTCCAAGAGTGTCATCCTCGAAAAGATGTGGATATTTGAGTTTCATCTGATCTTCACGTTCCCATGTAAACTCTGGCCCTCGTTTTGAATTCCACCTTACGCGAACAATAGGTATCCTACTGCGCTTCAGTTGCTTGACCTTTCGATCCATGATCTCAATGGGTTCCTCAACAAAATGAAGCTTGTCGTCAATCTTGATTTCCTCAATTGGCACGTGAAGGGATTCATCGGCCAAACATTTCTTGAGGTTTGACACGTGAAAAGTATCATGCACACCGCTAAGCTCTTGTGGCAACTTTAACCGGTAAGCCACTGGACCGATCCTTTCAGTGATCTCAAATGGTCCAACGTATCTCGGGGCTAACTTCCCTTTCTTTCCGAATCGAACGACTCCTTTCCAAGGGGAAACTTTGAGTAACACACGATCCCCAACATTGAATTCTAGAGGCTTCAGACGATTGTTGGCATAGCTCTTTTGGCGATCTCGCGCGGCTTTAAGTCGATCTTTGATTTGGAAAATCTTGTCTGTTGTTTCTTGGATGATCTCTGGGCCTGTCAGTTGACTTTCACCAATTTCGGCCCAACAAACGGGAGATCTGCATTTCCTTCCATACAACGCTTCAAATGGAGCACATCTAATGCTTGTATGGTAGCTGTTGTTGTAGGAGAACTCAATCAACGGTAAATGAGCATCCCAGCTACCTCCAAAATCGATTACACACGCTCGCAGCATGTCTTCTAGCGTCTGTATAGTTCGTTCACTTTGGCCATCTGTTTGAGGGTGATAGGCTGTACTCATGTCTAACCGAGTGCCCATCGCTTTCTGTAGCGTCTGCCAAAAGCGTGAAGTGAATCGGCTATCACGGTCGGATATGATTGACACTGGCACCCCGTGTCGCGTCACGACCTCTTTGATGTACAATCTCGCCAACTTATCCATCTTGTAATCTTCTCGGATAGGCAAGAAATGTGCTGACTTTGTCATTCGATCAACAATGACCCATATCGAGTCATGACCGCTGTTTGTTCTAGGGAGTTTGGTAATGAAATCCATAGCTATGTTCTCCCATTTCCACTCGGGAATTTCAGGTTGCTGTAATAATCCCGATGGCTTCTGATGTTCAGCTTTGACTTTCGAACACGTCAAGCATTGGCTGACGTATAAGGCAATGTCTTTCTTCATGCCTGGCCACCAGTATAGATCCTTAAGATCATGATACATCTTGTCTGCACCAGGATGAATAGAATATCGCGTCTTGTGGGCTTCATCCATGACTAAGGTTCGAACACCTCCCCATTTGGGTACCCATATGCGATCCATGAAGTACTGAATACCGTCATCCTTGCGAATCATCTGTTTATCTAACCCCCGGAATTCTTCTCCCGCAAGGTTTTCTTCTTTCAATGCCTCACTCTGTGCAATCTGAATCTGAGCTTTCAAGTTGGTTTGAATGGTCAATCCCAACGCTCGTGCACGTAGTGGTTTCACACGTTCTTTGCGGCTTAAGGCATCAGCCACCACGTTGGCTTTCCCCGGATGATACCGGATTTCACAATCGTAGTCGCTAAGAAGTTCTACCCAACGTCGTTGGCGCATGTTGAGTTCCTTCTGATCCAGAATATGTTGAAGGCTTTTATGATCTGTGAAGATGATGCATTTGGTTCCATACAAGTAATGCCTCCATATCTTGAGTGCAAATACTACAGCTCCCAACTCAAGATCATGAGTGGTGTAGTTCTTTTCGTGCACTTTAAGTTGTCGCGAAGCGTAGGCAATCACCTTATCTTTCTGCATCAATACACATCCCAATCCTTGATGTGACGCATCGTAGTAAACCACAAAATCATCTGTTCCATCTAGGAGAGACAGTATAGGCGCGTTGCACAACTTTTCTTTCAACGTTTGGAACGCTTGCTCTTGTGCAAATCCCCAGTCAAACTTCTTGTCTTTCTGAGTAAGCAGGGTCAATGGTTGCGCGATCTTTGAGAAATTCGCGATGAAGCGACGATAATAACCGGCCAATCCCAAGAATTGCCGTATCTCTGATGGTGTCTGGGGCGTATCCCATTTCTTCACCGCTTCGATCTTGCCGGGATCTACGTGAATCCCGTCCTCATTAACCACATGACCCAAAAACTTCACTTCTCGCAACCAAAACTCGCACTTTGAGAATTTGGCGAAAAGTTTCTCTTCGCGTAGCAGCTCCAGAATAGCCCGAAGATGTTCTACATGATCCTCCTTTGATCGGGAGTAGATAAGTATATCGTCTATGAACACGATCACGAACTTATCCAGGTAAGGTTTGCACACCCGATTCATTAGATCCATGAACACGGCTGGTGCGTTAGTCAACCCGAACGGCATGACCAAGAACTCATAGTGCCCATAGCGAGTCCTGAACGCAGTCTTCGGTATGTCGTCCTCGAAAACCCTTAGCTGATGATAACCAGAACGAAGATCGATCTTTGAAAAATACGAAGCTCCTTGCAGCTGATCAAATAAATCGTCGATCCTGGGGAGAGGATATCGGTTCTTCACCGTCAACTTGTTCAGTTCACGGTAATCGATGCACATGCGGAACGATCAATCCTTCTTCTTGACAAATAGTACCGGCGCTCCCCACGGTGAATGACTCGGTCGAATGAAACCCTTCTCCAGTAGTTCCTGTAATTGACTAGACAATTCTTGCATCTCGGATGGCGCTAGTCGATATGGCGTTTTCGCTACCGGTGTAGCTCCAGGAACCAACTCAATACGGAATTCCACCTGTCGTGGAGGAGGTAAACCAGACAAGTCATCTGGAAATACTTCTGGGTAATCCCGTACCACTGGAATATCCACCAATTTCCTCTCTTCGTCTTTCTTTTCAACCACATGAGCCAGAAAAGCGTAGCACTGCTTTCGTAAACTCTGGCGTGCTTTCATGCAGGAAATAAGCTTTAAGCTCTTACCCGGTCGTTCTCCCTGAACCTTGAGTACTTCCCCGTTAGGCATAGGGATACGTACTACCTTGTCTCGACAGACAATCTCTGCTCCGTTCTGCGACAACCAATCCATACCCACGATCACATCGAAGCTTCCTAACTCAAAGGGTATCAAATCTATCTCAAAGGTATGACCCTCCAACGTCAACGAACACTTTCTAATAATCTCATCGGCCTGAGCAACCCTACCATTGGCCATTTCTACGGAGTAGCTAGTTTCTAGCCTACTAGGACTCAAACCAAGTAATTGCACAAACTCAGAAGATATGAAACTATTATCTGCTCCAGTATCAAATAATATAGATGCGAAGTGATGATTGAGTAAGTGCGTACCCGTGACAACATTCGGGTCCTGACGAGCATCATTGGCTCCAATGACGAATGCACGTCCCCGAGCTGCATTCCCCTGAGTAGCCGGGCCTTGATTCCCAGCGATAGCTAACACCTGCTGCTGGTTGTTCCCCTGTTGACCCGGTGCCCGATTCAGCCTGGGGCACATATTCCTGTAGTGATCGGGGCTCCCACATTCAAAGCAAGCCCTTGCATTCCCGGCGGGGTTAACCGCGTTGACGGGTGCTACAAGATTCGGTGCAGTTCTGCAATCTCTTGCCAAATGATCCGGGCGCCTACAGTTAGCGCACACCCGGCACTGCGTCCCTGGGGGATGATGATAGTTGCACCTTTCACATTTGGGGTGCGGCCCCACATACTCTTTCCTGGCCTGAGACACGGCCACAAAATTCCTGGTCGGCTTAGGCCTCTTCTCAAACCTTCCGGCACTCGACCGGCTCGACTCCCCAACATCCTTCCTCTTCTCGGCCCCTCGGCCCAAAACCCCTGTTCTAACAATCTCATCAGTCAAAGCGCCAGCTTTCAGAATGGCGCTCTGAATAGTAGGAGGAGCGGCTGCTGTGACCATAGCTCTAATTTGAGACGCGAGTCCCCAAATGTACCTCTCGATCCTCTTTGATTCTGGCGTAACCAGATGCGGAACCAACCTTGCCAGCTCATGAAAGCGATCAGTATAAGCTGCATGCCCTGCCCCCACCATGGCATGATTCCAGAACTCATGCTCCAGTTTTTGCATCTCGTTGAGAGGGCAGTATTCCTCGGTAATCAAGGCTTTGAACTCGTCCCACGACATTTGCATCGCAGACTCTCTTCCTCGTGCTTGAATCTGGGTGTTCCACCAGGTTAGGGCTTTACCCTGTAGAGAACAAGTGGCATACTTGATCCTCTGGCTGTCGAGGCACTCGCTGATGTCGATCACTGCCTCCATCTTTTCCAACCACCTGGTTAAGGCTATTGCCCCACCTTTTCCATCAAATTCCCTTGGCTTACAAGCCACGAACTCCTTGTATGAACATCCCCGACGAGCATTAACCACCCCGGTCTCAATACCGGCAGTACCACCATTTCCGGTTTCCTGGTTGCTCTCGTTTCCAGTCGGGTTTCCGTTTCCCGTCTCAGTTTCAATCCCACCTTGGGCTCCTTCATCGTTGCCACCATCCCCGTGAGGGTGGTGTTGTTGAAGTGCGTCGCTCACTTGGGCCACTATAGTAGGAATCAGCGCGGCCAATTGCTGAGCGATCAGGGCTGCCATGTCGGCGTTCCCTGTTCCTTGATTGTTACTGGCAGGAGCATCGTTTGCTCTTGGTGCTCTGCCTCTGCCTCGGCCTCTGCCCCTTGGGGCTTCACTCCCGCCACTACTGCTACGGGTAACTCTTCGAGGCGGCATGTTCTAATCATAAAAGAGGTAACATATCAGCTTTAGTCACCATAAGATACAAATGTATTCCACTTATCAAATTCCAATGTTCATGTTCCGGTCGGTCAAGATCACCATGCAGCCCATTTCAAGCATATTCTCGGTATACCGGTGATGTTTATATATAGGGTTCCCCGCAGCGTTCCCACCACACCCACGATGTACCGAGAATGATGCCCGATCCGGTTACATGACATCCGACTTTCCTTTACATCATATCCATAATAATCCATCATAACAGTTGTAAGTCCATGTATACAATCACGTTTAGTCTAGCGGAGGTTGTCTATTTCCTCATCTTTCGAGGTTTCAGACATATTCCTCCTCAGAGTTAATCTCAATGTCCAAGGTCAAGCGCAATAACATGATCTGTGAAGATCTCTTCGGGTTTACTACCCGGATCTGATAAACTAACTCGGCGCGCAGAGGGAACGGAAGATCCAATAGAAGCGTCCCCATAAAGGAGTGAGCACAAGGGCTCTCTCATAGGGTAGAATGATCACATAACAAATAGATGAACAAGTCAAGCAGCGAGGAACACATACACGAGATATAATATGCATACAGAGTCCTAGCATGCAAATCTACATGAAGGTTCCTAGGTTATAGTCTAGGTCAAGCGTATTGCCTAATTCTCTATAACCAATGGCTCTGATACCAATCTGTCACACCCCCGCTAAAAGCGGAAACACGGGGATGTAACGAGACCGGGATCGTCATAACACATGGTAAGCGATAGAGTGCAATATAAATAAATGATGACGTGCGTGTCATGACGACACCCGACAACAAGGGGACTTGTGTCGTGTTTAGTCAATGTCCACGACACATAGCCATAAGCAACATGATAATGATAACACATATACACATATGATGAAAATGTAAATGTTAATTCCCACAACTCGGGAACAAGTTCAAAAGTTGATAATTGTTTACATGCGATATCATTGTTCAAAAAGATTGTTTAACAAAACATGAGCTAAGTCCCAAAAATGCATCCTAGGGTCTCCACTAAGGCAGCACACCTAGATTCCTGGACTTGCATGATCACCTGAAAAGATATGCTTAAAACGGTCAACAAAATTGTTGGTGAGCTCGCAGGTTTATGTAATAAAAATGTAAGTGATGCTGTAATAGATAAGCGCGTCGGAATACCGTGAATACAGTTATTACACAAGTAAATATCACATGACATGAGCTTTGCAACCAAACCTAGCGACGTACACAAAGAAATTGTCGGCATATATTCACCCAAGGGCCCGTTCCTGGCCACTGATGGTACCAACTAGTATACCATCGAACGAGGGTGGGGGTGTCAACCCAGTAGTACTACCAATACCTAACCGTCGGTTCCCACACTGGAATTAAATAGTTGCAAAGATAGAACCACACAGCAGACCCAAGCATGTATCAAATAGTACTTGCAACACAGTATCACGTTGATTCCTTGTATGTAAAATGTATGTAAGTGTACATCATAAAAATGTGTAAGCATACTTTTCCCCCAATTTGTAAATGATTGAAATATTGTATAAGCGTAAAAAGGGACCACGAAACTCACTTGTTAGGTGGTAAGTATGTATGATCGATGTATCCCAAATGTTGAATGCAAATAAACAGTCAAACACCTATTGACAGTTATTGTATAGCATTAATGATATGATATATGTATAAGCGCGCAATAATGATGGGTCGGTTCGGGTCGTATCGGATGGGTCGCGCACAGCACACACAGACTGACACACGTACTAGACCTTATGTAGATCCAGGTACAAGACATTGTCGCCACTAATGATGATGTTTAAGTAAAAGTATCGTTGTTTATTGAAGTAGCATTGAATAAGTGTCAATAGTTATAAGTCAATTTGGTCGTTATAAAAGCGTTACTTTTAATTTGCTCAAAATAGTTTCTGTGCCCTTTCTCACGTTGACTTTAATATTTGTGGCCAAACAATGGCATTATTGTGTTAGTGTTACCTCGACACCACACGACATACTCACGCCACGCACAAGGGGTCAAACACAACAATTTCAATCGCATAACAAGGTCAGACGCACGACTCAACCTCCATTCGTGCGAATCAACCCTCAATCGTGCGAATCAGCTTCATTCGTACGATTGAGCCTTCATTCGTATGATTGGCCTTCAGTCGTACCACACAACACCCAATCGCACGACTCAACTTCATGCGCACGAATCAACCTTCAATCGTGCGAATTAGCTACTTTCGTACGACTGAACCTTCATTCATGCGATTGGACTCCAGTCGTGCGAATCACATTCATTCGCACACATTCATTCGGTCACCTGACTCAATCGCACACAATCACTCAATCGCATGACTCATTCGCATACACTCAATCGCACACAGGACTCAATCGCACACAGACACTCAGTCGCACAACTCAGTCGCACGACATGCCTAGTCGCACAACTCAGTCGCGCGATTGACTCAGACGCATGATCCAGTCGCACGACCCACTCAGTCGCACGGCTTAATCGCATGGATGACCCAGTCGCCTGATCTGCAGAATCGCGACTGTGGTCGGGAGGAGCAGCCCCCGAGCTGCTCTAAACACGGGTTTTACACCACAAGGACCTCCAGAAACACTCAACAAACATACACAAGCATGAAACACAAGCAAAGAGACCTCACACGCACCCATACGACCTTGTGTGTTCGGGTTGAACCCGAACACCCGAAACCCTAGTTTGGACAGCCGTGAAAAGGCTAGAAAACGGACAACCAAAGACAACTACCTGCTAGAAAGAAGTAGCCTAGGCTGTAGACGGTGTCAAGACGAAGAAAACAAGACCTCTCGGGTTGGATTTGGTGCAAAAATGGAGATTTGGTGTGTGAAGAAGATGAAGATGAAGAAGATGGTGAAATGGGGATTAGGGCTGGTATGAGGGTATTTATACCCAGCCCAAGTTTGCAAAATTACAAGTTTAGTCCCTGCACTTAACCCCCGAGTTTTCCCAAATTTGGTTCGGTTGAAAAACGACTTTGTTAGGTGTTTTATATTAATTGTAAAAGTATATTTAATGTTATTATGACTTAAGAAATGGTTATATTAAAACATTTATTATATTTATAAAATGATATATTTGACGTTTTCAAAAATGAAAGTTTTAAAGGTCTTTTTAAGGTTAACATATGGTTGTAACGAATGCACACACAACGATAATATTGCACACATGATATCCACATAAAGAGTCAAATAGAGATGAGGAATGACCAAACACAGAAGAGATAACGGACGAACACGTTAATTGACGGACCTTAAAGTGACGGATGTCACATGCGTCGTATATGGGGTCGTATATGGCTATATGGGGTGTATAACTCTCTAACAGCCCCCCTGGATTTTTCTCGTTTTTAGTGTATTCGACCCTATACGCCGCGTATGGACCCATACGTGACGTATAGGTGAGTGTCGATTTATAAAATGGGGTGTCTCTTTATTAGGATCATTTTTTAATTTACTTTTTTTTACAGTTACTCTCCTGAAGAATAATAATCATTTCACTCACGTTAAACCGAAATTTTGAACATCCATCCAATATTTTAATGAGTTAGATTATATAATAATATAAAAAGTATTATTTATGTGATTTAATATATCTACATATACGTAAAGAACATCAAAAGTGTTTTTTTTTTCAAAATAAAGTTAACGAATTGTCTAGTGAACCGGCTCGGCTTGACTCGGATCATTTATAAAGAGCCGAATGTAAGCCTACAAATTTAAGCTAGTTGAAAAATAATGTTAACCGAGCCCAAACCCAACTTGGCTTGATTTGGTTCGCTCGTTTACAACCCTACGAGCAAACATGCATCGCAAGGGAATTAATCACATGGATAAAACAATGCGCAAGTCGCTATCATCAAATAAATTCTTTTCCCTCTATTTAAAAGAGAGGTTGCGCATCATACGAGTATATATCGATCAAAAGTAGGAGTAGCAATCAAAAGGCTCGGTCTATTGTATAGTTGGGCATGTGTCATTAGAGTTGATTAGTTAGCTTGTTCACAAATCTATAAACAACAAAACATGAGGGCCCAAAAGATATGAAACAGTGGATCTTGAACAAAAAGGTGACCAAACTTACTCCGTACGGAGTAGACCCGTGGTGCGATCTTGTTCAATTGTAACGGGAATATTGGCATCCTGTCCATCTCTCTGTGAGGCTGATCGAGGCATGTTTCCTTTAAAGATAGCTAAAATCCTTAATTCAGAACAAACAGATATGATTAGAAAAAAGTTAAAAAACAAAAACGATCATTGATCATATATGAATATTTACGATGCAAGGTTTGGATGATGGGCAGGATATTGGTGTCTGATCGAGATGGGAGGCGTGAGTCCTGATGTTGGGATATCAATGCTTGAATTATGTTCTTCTATATTCTCCATGCTTTCTAACTTACAATAGTACCTATATAACTATATTTGCTTCATCCTGTTGAATAATCGATTGAGAATATGAACGCGGAATAACAATCAATCCAAAGATGATACCAGAAAGAATAAACGTGAACAAGAACTTTCAAATGATTATTATTAATTCAAAGATTTCGGATCCATCTACCAATTACAACCCGGCTTTATTTATAACATGAAACTAACTCTAACTAACTCTCAACACATATTGAGAATTTACACAAGAGACCCTATACTATATCTTCCAAACGGAAGTAACCTTTCGGAATATTCCCTACTAAACATATGTATACTTCGGAAGAAATCCAAAGTACACAATAACATACTTCCGAAGCAAACATAACCTTCGGAAGATATCAACTTAGCTTCGGAAGACTATGTTAATCTTCGGAAGAAAAAACTTAACCTTCGGAAGTACACTTGTTTTGGGTTTTATACTTCACAATCTCCACCTTAAAATCCAAAACAAGATTTTAACCAACTCCCAATGCATCCAAGCAAAACTTGAACTTTCCACCAGGCAGAGATTTTGTAAACACATCCGCTGGATTCTCCAAAGTAGACACATCCGCTGAGTTTTACAATGGTACATTTAAAATAAAGCTAAGTGGTTGAAAATGAACAAAACAAAGTTTCTCATGAATAGTAATTAGTAGTTTTAAATCCTTTTGAGTTTTCAAAACCAAACGATTTATTTGTCCCTTTAGTTGCCGAGAAATATGCCCCTTTCACTAGTTTATGAAATCTAGAAACAAACGTGTGTTCAAACACCCCTAGCTCCTTAAAGCTATTAATAATATTCCAACTTATCAAGATGATGGAGAGCAACTTATATGACTCTCATCAATTTCAAATTATGTGTCCACACATCCCTAAAACTCAAATACATAAATTCTCTTTTAAGGATATATCAACTCTAACATTAATTAAAAAACAATTATATATCACTTTAGTATGGAGTTTCAAACAAGGTACATTAACAATAAATAAATACAAAAATGATAGCACTCATGTGTATGTCACTTATTATTTTACATATTAAATCGTCTTGAATATGAAAATGCCCTAGGTTGGGTTATGAAAAAAACACCCAAGTGACATGCAACTGCACCCAATCTAGTGGTGATGAAATTGGGGAAGGGGGGGTGGCGACGGCGGTGGGGGCAGGGGGCTGGGATTGAGGTTGATGTCGGGGATTATGAACACCGGCAAAAGCAAGAGATAAGCAAAAATGCACAACATGTAATAAACGTATATTAGGCTATTGAATAGGTATGGGGGCAAGTTTTGATTATCTGAATTTGAGCTCCTCAAGCACTCATGAATAATGAGAATTATAGAAGCCATGACAATTATAGCAATTGAGATCTTGAAACAATAATAGGCGAGACGATTGTGTATTCCCCCAAGATACTTCATGGCGACGGGTACAAGACATGTTAAAAACATAACAAGCCAATTTGCAACCTTTTTTGGATCCGAGTTAATATGTAACCTGGAAAGCAAAAAAGAACAGATATAATCAAAGTGTAAATTTAACGATGAATATCTGAATTAACTGAGTATCATATACTTTATATTTATCAAACAATAAAAAAAAGTGTATATCAAACCACTTGAACATATATCTCAAAGTTTTGTTGAATTTACCTGTTAGAAGGTTGTTCATCTCTTGTTGGGATACTCGGATCCTCATGTTCTACAGCAACCGTCATCGGGGAAGTTAATTCAGGCCTGGTTTGATATTGGAATACGATACCCATAAAGATACAATTAGAGCAGAGGATATATATACGGATTTATAAAAAAATAAAAATAAAGACTCAAGCTTCTTCTGAAATGAAAGAAAAAGTAAAGGTATTCAAATTACTCTATAGGCGGAGGATTCTCTCTTGGTTCTTCTTCATCTTCTCCTATGCTTGTGGATTCACCAGAGATTTCTTCATCTGGAACTATTAACCTTCAACAACAACTTGACATTAATCAAAAGGAACATAATTGTACAGATTTTGGCTAAATTCAATCCTCCAAGAGAGAATGAAACTTACTCTGTAGAAGTAGGAGGGGGAGTAGATGGTGGATTAGTGGCGTCGTCTTCTTCAGTTCCATACAGCCGCTTGAGTATATTTAATGAAACCCTTGGAAAACACAAGGAAAACGAATCATAAACAAAGTTTCATGGCTAATAGATTGCAAAAATGAGATACTCAATTGGAAACTCGTCTATTTAATGAAAAGACTTGATGAAGAAATCAAATAACGAATTAGTCAACTATTTAACATCTTATATATATAGTGCGCTTGTGGCCATCGCATTCACACCCACCTGCTCCACCTGTGTAAAACCCAAAAAGAACCACAAGTAAAATCTAATAAAAGTACCTTAAAGTCTTTTGTCCGTTTCTTGTTAGGATACTTGAACCAGATCCCAGCTGGAACTGACTGTTGAGAGATTCAATACTTGAAAAGGAAAAAAAAACATTAAATAAATCCATGGATTCTTAAAAAACATATAAATATCTAGAATCAATAAAACCGAATGTGTGTGTGTATATATATATATACTCTGTAGTGGGATAAATCTCTGCGGCTTCTTCTTCATCACCGGTTGCTGTGGATTCAGGCAAGTCTTCCCTAATGGGAACTATACACCTTCAACGACAACAAAAGATATAAAAACAGAGGATGTATAAAAACAGGGGATTTAGTCATTCTCAAAAAAGCATGCAGAAGAAAGAAAAATGGAACTTACTCGGTCGGAGGAGCAGTAAATTAGGGTGGGTGAGACCTGAAACCCTTCAAAAACGCAAGAAGCATGTATTACACCAATCCGAAAACGTTAAACTCAAACCTTCAAGTAAAAGAAATCGAAAAGTAATTACCCCGAGGTCTGCTGATCATCTTTTCTGGTGTTGACAGATTCAAACCATAGAGCAATCATGATCATCTTGTGAACAACAGTCCACCACCAGTACTTGAAGCTCCATGCCCACGATCTCAAAATTCTGAAAAAAAAAAAAGAGACACGGTGAGTTCAAAAGTTATCATCTCTGAATTTGAACGAAAAGAAGCAAAAGGGTAGGCAAACTTACTCGATACTAGGTCGATCTTGTTCAATTTCGACCCGAATGGAACCCGACCCGACTGCTTGGGTGGGATGTTGGACGGAAATGGGAGGGCTTGAACCCTGTTCTATATCCTCCATCATTTCCATTTTCCGACGATCGCATTTGCAGACACTCTCGCACTCTCTCTGGTGTAGTGGCCTTTGTGAAGCCTATCTGTGTGGCAGTCAGGCAGTATATGTAATAGAAAAACACACGGCATGTCACGTGCGGGGTCACGTGACTAGGCCAGCCACCAAGGCCGATAGATGCTTCTTACTTCTTAGTAATATTTTCATGTTCCTAACATTTAAAATTTAATCTTGACTAAATTATACGAAGTGGGGAGGAAAATAATAGACCTGATTTCTAGTGGTGTTTGGAACCCAATTGCAAAGGGATGTATAATAAACCATCGTCTTCTTTCGTATATCATGATTGTTCATACTCGATTACGGTTATGTAATTGTGGGATTTTGTTTTGTATTTTAAAGGGTAATTTTTTTAATATCATGTTTCATTTTAAATTAATGAAGTTAAGGTTTTTTGGATAAAAATAATAATTTTTTAAAACCTTAGGGAGTCAAATATTAAATAAATAAATAATCTTTTATTGAATAAAAACGATACTTTACTCCTACGAATAATTTAAACGAGTTTTTATGATCTGCGCGTTGCAGCGGAGGAATAAACCCGTATAAAAAGCTAATGTTGAAACGTTGGTGTAATCTCACACATTGAAGGAAGCTTTGATAGTATACGTAATTTAAATGTAAAGAAAAGTTTATATTTGATCTGTTTTACCAAACCATTGATAAAGTGAAACATTATGTTTTCTTATGGAATTCTTATTACGAACTCATGCGTTACAAATCTTCAAATCATGAAAAATAACAGTGTTTTTGATTATCTATATAAAGAAGAAAAATCTTTACGTAAACTTACCTCGTTGATGCGCAATCAACGGTGAACACTAAACATTTTCGATAACCTATCGTAAACTCACATGTCATATAAAAGCGTCACATAATAACGTCAAAATCTTGAAAGACAAATTCTTTTAATCAGTTGATCTGCGAAACTCGTTTGCACATTGCGTAGTGACATTAACGTGATTACGTACGTAGAAGAAACGTATGAAGTTAGTACGACACAATTTTCGAATTCTACAACACAGATATATTTATCGCACATTATGATTTTATAATTAAAATTTTGTAATTTAAAATGAAAAGAATATAAGTAATCATAAAGAAAAAACCCAAAAAACCAAAAAATGTCATGGATTGAAGAGAAGAAAAAATGAACCTGCCAACTCTTTATGTAATAAATTTGAAAGATCGTATTTATCTAGATTCAAGTCAATACGCGACGTGATAATGCATGAACTACAATTAACCCGACTTGTTTCCGAACTAAATATACGTTCCCAGTTACGTCCATACGTAAACTGACTCGAATTTATACCAACACGTATTAAAAAAATATGAACATAAGAAATTTTCTTTTTTAAGTAAATTGTAAGAGTGAACCCAAAACTTTAAAAACTCGAGGAGATTAAAATGATATTTTACAAAGTTTTAAAAAGGTTTTAGGGGGTGATAGTCCAAAGGTTGAAAATAAAACGTATATAAAAATAGGCACATAGGTTTTTTATATTTAACCGAGTCAATTCGGCTTTAAATAAAATACATATAAGTAAGAAATATGAAATTAAGTTGTTGTAAGTAAGACCGTATATAAAAGTAGGCACGTAGGCGTTTTATAATTGCGAGTCGTTTCCGATTACGTCCAAACATAGACGGACTCGAAATTATAACGACACGCACGTAAAAATACGAACATAAGAAATATAAATTGAGGAGTAAACCGAAACTTTATAAATCGATGAGGTAAAAATGACAAATTACAGAGTTTAAAAGTAAAAATACTCCAAAGATTTATGTCGTGGGGTTCGAGAACCCACGACCTATAAGACAGAAAATGTGACTTTAACCACTGCACCAAATGCACAATTCAGTTTAATCGCAGAAACTCGCTTCTATAAACTCATAGTAAATATGGACAAAGCATTAAAAAAAATACTTGAAATCACCAATGGCTATGTGACACGTCGCAGGCCGGTGGACACCCCACCAACATAATATAACGGAAGTCTATTAGTATAATGAAATACAGTTTTAACATTTATCTGACATATGAGTGTATTATAATAAAAGATAAAAAATTGATTTAATTGGCATGTGATCAGATTGTACTTTGACTCTTTTTGGCTTTTCGTCTCTTACAACCAGAAATGAAAGAAATTTCAATAGTATGATGTTTATGAATTATGATGTTGTATATATGGCATCAGATATGGTACGTATACAAATACAAATATGTAATATAAAACCAACAATGATAGTGAAACTAGAATTAAGCCTTTCGCGTTACAGCATGGACGTAAAACCGTGTCATGTAACACCAATATCAGAATACCATCAGCGGTCACCAACACCGGAAAGCTAAAACGAAAAACATAAAACCGAACGGAAAGTAGACGTAAAAACATCGAACCTCGCACGTGAAACGTAAAACATTAAAAACAATAACTAAGACGATATTGGACCCGTACGTTATGACGTGGACGTTAAACCGGAAAAAAGTAGACGCAACAATGTTGACGTGTAACTTTAAAATTTTATACCAATATGTAAACGAAAATTTTGTAAAATATGAAAATTATAGGGGAACAAAATTAAAAGTAAAAATCATAAGAGTTAAATTGTAAAAATATAAAAATATTTGGGTTTGAAATAAAATTTTACAAAAAGTTAGATTGTTGTACCATGTGCGTTAAAATTTGTATATAAATGTTGGTAATTAGAATATATATGATGTTTAAATACGAAATCTTTAAAAGTAAAAATTATGAAAATGAATAAAATGTTAACACGTGTCATTTAGATCAAATTTAGGTTGCAGGCAAAATTGGTAATGTTCACTCTTCTCAAGTTTTAATTTTTTTTTAAACATTCATAACAAGATATTATATTTTTTTAATTACACTATAAAACAAGCATTTTTAATCTTTAAAATGCTTATATTGTTGATATAAAAAATAAAGTTTTTAAAGCATTGTGTAATTTCGTTAGATCATTGTGTAATATTCGAATTGATGAAATTTACAATTATTTGATTGTCATATCTAGCCCCTCACACCAACAATATTGTCTGCTTTGCCCACTAGAAGCTCACGGATTTGTTTTTGGTTGCACGGGTGAAAACTTCCCAGGAGGTCACCTATCTCTGGATTGCTCCCACCTCAGCACGCTTAATTGTGGAGTTCTCCTCTCATCCACAGCCAATATGCCCAAAACGCGTTGTTGATATTAGAGACCGTACATTCCTTATGGACCATGAATCTCTCATGTCCACGACCGATGTGAGATATATGTATTAATCGTTAGGCACTAGTCGGGCGGTAAGGTACTGCCTAGCGATTAATCGGGATTAATTAGTAGTAATCGGATTAGAATATTTATATATAAATTTCAGTTTTATATATAAATGCACAAATTTTCATATGTATATTTTAATAAAAATGTTCAGTTTCATATATATGCACACATATTTGGCCGAAATTTTTTTAAGTTTTCGCTGGAATTTCCAAGATTTGCTTGAAACTTTTTTACAGTTTATCAAAATATCATCAGAATCTCAATTTTTGGCTGACTAGGACCGCTTGGGTCCGATTTAACCATAGTTGACAGATTACCGACTAATTGGCAGATTATGTCAATATTTTATGGTGAGGTAGCTATTAGCGATTAATCCAGATTTTTATAACACTAGTAAAATTTATTTCATCCATGTAATTTATTAACCTAATGAGCTGTGTCATCCTGTTTCGTTGAAACTTGAAATGGTTTTAAATGTTTTTATGTTAGGGTGATGACTTAAATGTAACTGAAAGGGATGATTCGGATTAACCAATTTGAACCCCACGAATCCAAATTCGTGATTATAAACTCTAGTTATAATTAAAAAAACAGTCACTTGTTATTATTTATTAAAAACTCTAGTTATTTGTTAATAACTAATTTAATCTATGACAGCAATTTCTTACAACACATACATATATTATATAATATCTCTTACCAAACAATTTTTTGTTAATAGCTTATTATTTTTTATGTTTTTATACAAATATAATCAATGGGTTAAGACTTAAGAGAGTGGGCTAACGAGAAGCTAAATCAAATCGAAACAAGCATAAAGATTCACTATATAAAAATTTGGTGTTTGAACAGTCTTGTGCATTAAGAGAAAAAGTATTTCTGGCCCACAGTGTCGGGAGTATGTTTGAGATAGAGGTTGACTATATAAAATTAAAGTATGACTCACTTGCATTTTCTAAGGAAGGACAAAGGAATTTTTATACCGAAGAATTTTCAAGCAATAAACCATTAAATCATCATTTTTTATACTAGTGTATAACATCGTATATTACACGTGTTAAATAAAAAAATATTTAATCTTTATTGATAAAAAGTTAGAAACTGTAAAACCTTATTTCTATATAAGATATAACTAAAATTACGTATGAGTAATTACTTTAGTTAATTGATAAAATATTTTTATTATTTCTAAAACTTTCATTTTAAAAAATTAATGCTTTGACCAAAAATTATTTTTTATCAATATTTCATTGTTTAAAAACTCTAGGTTTATCTTGTAAAATTTTTTTAATATAAAGCTTTTATTTTATAAAAATAATTATTTTAAAATAATTTCATTAGTTAAAAAAACTTCGTTGTTTTAGAAAAAAATCATAGTTTTAGAAAGTTTTGTTTTTGAAAAAGTATATCTTTTAATCAGAATACTTAGTTTTTATTTAATGAAAATTGTTTTTTTATAATATTGATTAAGGAAAAAATTAGTTATTTGATTTTTTTAAATGAAATTAATAGTTTAGGCGGAAAAATAAATGAGAAAATGAATATGGAAATACCATGTGTCAAAAAATATAAATGATTATTAAGATAAATATTTTTTATCACACATAATACATAATAGGAGATAATTGGATCTAAACCAACGTTTTAAGCATTTGTATCAATTGAATCCCTAGTTTAATTTTTTATTGGTAAAATATTTTTTTGTTTGATTTTCATGTTATTGTAATTTTTTTACTTCTTTTATTCTAATGATTTAAATTAAATGTTACATGTGAAATAAAAACACAAAATTAAAAATTAAGGAAACGGGTAATGTGATGTGGCATGTGAAGAAACTATAGAAAACTAAGACTGACTCCCTAAAAATCAGAAAAATATGGGGAACATAGGAAACTAAATTGATGGTGAGACGATGTTGATATGGCAGATGAGGAAAACTAGGATGACTCTTTATGCACCTATATCAACGAACATTATAAAACTAGACAAATTATATGACAAATTAATCATAGAGTAAATTATATTTTTCGTCCTAGTTTTGTACCAAATTTTAGGTTTCATCCTTAAACTAAATAAATAACAGTAAACGTCTTTTACGTTTAAGAAATTAAGTTTGCATCGTCATGCGTGTTAATTTTGTCTGTGAAGTCAGATTATACATATGATGGTAAATTGGTCTTTTTACCTCGATTAAAAAAAAATCCATCCCACCCTTATATCTTTCACACACACACACAAACACACACACACTTTCTCTCCCTACACAAAAACAACCACGATCAGCCACCACCACTATCCAACTATGGCTGCCTCCACCCACCACCGACATCTTCGACCGCCTCTGTCCTTCGTATCCATCTCCGACTAGGGCTATGCATGTCGATCAAACCCGCCCCAATCGGGAGTACCAGAGCTGATACCGAACCTGAAATAAGGAGCTCCGGCGAGCATTAAACGCCTTGTTCTTCTTCATACTCTTTAGGGCTTGGATCAGAATTTCTTTGCCACCATTACTAAGTTGAAGAAAATAGGTTTTCTTTGGGAGAGATGGGATGGTGTTTTCTCATAGTAGAGGAGTGAAACTTGGTGTATTATTACTATAGACTTTGATCTTATACTTGATCTTCAAACAAATGCCAATCCTCTTCATACTTATCTGAATTTTATAAGAAATTGCAGAATTCAACCAAGAACAACAAAGATTGGATAAAAAAGAAGATAGGGGTGCGTGGAGAAAGCATATGTGACTAATTTTAATTTATATAATTTTAATTTTTAATTTACTTGGTTTGATCCATCTGATCTATTTAACACCACAACAACATGCTTGATAAGCAATCAAAACCAATCATTAAATCGTCAAAAGACATTCATTAAACCAATAAAAAACAATCATTGAACCATTAAAGGCATTCATTAAAAACTAATTAAGGCTATGTGTTGCCAGAGCCGCGAACCTGGACGCGAGCCACATGGCCAGCCACCCTGGTCACGCACACCGCAACCAATGGGCGAAATCAGGGGTGATCGCGAGGGCGTGAGTGAGAGCTTTTGATCACCTGATCCATAACATGGGTAGGCTACTTAAAACAAATAAAAAACTTTATTAACAAATGTATTTACTCATACGTAATGTCAATCAGTTTTATATCAAAATAACGTTTCATAGTTTCCTAACTTTTTATTGATAAATATTTAATATTTTTTTATTTAACCCGTATAATAGATAATAGTTCGTAACAATAGTGGTTTATGCATGTGATTACCCTGGCAAAGAATGAAGCGGGTCCACAAAATATGTGAAGGAACTCACACTTAACCCAAATACTATATGTCTCTCCACAAAATATGTGAAGGAACTCACACTTAATCCAAATACTATATGATATCTCTTATGAAAAAAAGAAAGAAAAAAACTAAATAAGTCTTTCAAAAAAACAATAAACATGATAATAATGTGAGTCCTAAGCTGTGTTTCTTGAAATTAATCGTGGATACTTTATAAAAAAAGTTGTTTATATATATATATATATATATATATATATATATATATATATATATATATATATATATATATATATATATATATATATATGAATTTACTAGTACGTACAACTATAATTAATCATACAAATTGTTCCTATGGCCGGCTTGTCTCTCCACACGAACATAACAACAAATTTACAATGATCATATCTAGTATAAAAGACACTTCCTTTGAATAGTTCTTCCTCAGTCCCTCACCTTCACTTAGATTACCGGACCTTAGATTTAATGTTTCAAACCAACATGCATCCCGGTTAAAGAGATTATCAATTCTAGGTAACTTTAATATATTATTGATGACCATTTGTTCATATCATAAAAATCAACTCATATGTGGATGCTTTTGACCTTTTTTTGATAAATAAAACTGTTGCAAATTATCTGAAGTAACATTCTTTATTTGGTTACAATTGCTCTGAGAATGCTCTTCACTACTTGATAGGGTTGTAAACGAAATCAACGTTTAGCAAACAATTCGAGGTGACACATTTGTTTATGTTCGTTCGTTTTAAAATAAGCGGACACTAACAAGAATTTCCGTTCGTTAACTAGTTAACGAACATGGACAGAGATCACGTTCATTCATTTTTGTCCGTAAACATTTGATAATATGTTCATTTATTCATTTAAAAGTTATTATATTTTATATTTTTATTTTATTGACTTTAATTGTTTTTTCAATAAAACCCTAATTATAATATACACTTCTTCCAACATCTCCCATTTGAACAATTCAATTTCCTTCTGTGTTAATTTTAACAAACCTTTTTAATTTGGTTTGAGTTATGTTTTATAATAATTAGATTATGTCAAGTTTCAAATAAGATCAAATAACTTTTATTATCTTTGTTTAAAATGGGGTTCAAGCCATTTTATACAGTCTTTTGTACCGGTGGTGAAGCCAATTTTCTTTTCTATGAGATACTATTTTTTTGGTGCTAGATTTCTTAAAATCCGAAATTAAAATTTTTGGTTTGAAACTTCGAATGGTTTCCATGTATGGTAACTTCAGTTATTTTCAATCACCATCAATTTATAAAACGAATAGAGACCTACTTAATCAATCACTTTGTATAAAAGAAAACAAATAGACCTTTGATACCCCTCAAATTAAACGCAAGTTAACTTCAACTGTCAGGTGATTTCCAAGTTTGGTAACTTTAGTTATTTTCAATGATTGTGCGCAGAAGATCAGAGCCATCAAAAGATTATGGAAAAAAGTTATGTATTAGATGAAAGGGCTATGAAAGTGATAAGTATGAACATTATAGTTAGCCTAGCCTGGAAACCCTTGCCGAATGTTATGGCATGCAAGGGCGAAGTCATGTTCCTTAGGAAGAGGAGCGTCGAATAAATTCTTGATGCACTTTTCACTGGGAGCATAGTTAAGCAGACTACGACAACACGTTATAATTGACATTTTTCTTTAGAAATTCCGGATTTTTTTAGAAATTACAGTGGGATTACTATATATAGAATTCTCATCTTGATTTTGATCAATAGACTTTTTTCATGTATTTGACTTGTTTTTAACTTATTAAAACGACGTGGGAATTCTCAACATACATACATGATACATAATAAGCCATTTAAGGATTTGGTGGTTTTAAATCTTACGATTTTTTTATGTTTTTAAACATTGTTGATTTCAGGCGGTTTCAATGGGTGTATTCGTGTGTAGAGTGGTAACTTTTGTTAAGCTTATTGTCACGGACTGATTCGATCAGCTCACGTGCGGCACTTAGATTCGTTCTAAGTCAGCCTTCTCGATCTTGGGTGGATGGTTTACGCAACGGAAGTCTTTGTAACAGAACGTTAGATTTTGTAGTGCGCAAGTAAGATGCTTGTGATGTATGTTTACAACACAAGTAATAAGCTTGTATTACAACAAACACAAGTACAATGCTTTGAAGTTACAAGGAACTTAGGTGGTTTGCAAATGAGGCATCACCACCCTATTTATACTAGTTGCATGCCTTTCTAGATTTTTCTATATCTAGACCTTTCTTTACATAATATCTAAGATACTTCTAATCTAAATATCTAAGATATTTGGTAATCTAAATATCTTAGATATTAGCTAATCTAATATTTAGATAATTCTTTTCTTAATATCTAGATATTTTACATGGAATTCTCTACTTTGATCTAGTGTTCATGGCTAGATTTTTGTAGTGTCTTCTAGAGATTTCCGAGATTGCCATGTTGCTGCAGAATTGTGTGGGTTGTCCTGGAGTCTTCCGGGCAGCCTTTCATGCTTCAAATGTGCCCCTATTCGGTAAAAATCAAGGTGTTGCGATCTGCGTTTTGGCGGGTCGTGACATTCTCCCCCACCTAATGCCACGACGTCCTCGTCGTGTTGCCTGGATGCCTCATGAGTTGTCTTCATGAGTTTCAAGATAGAAACGGTTTTCCCCCGACACCTTGTATCTGGCTCCAAGGTAACGGTGTGCACTTGGTCTCCCTTGATGATGTACATGGTGTTGATGAACGATATTGGGCAGGCTTTGGCTTTTCGAAAGAAGTCCATTCCTAGCACAATATCGTAATCTTCTAGTGGGACGACTGAGAAGTGCAGCTTGCCTGTCCACGTGCCCATCTTTGTTTTTACGCCCCATGCCGCTCCTTCTATCGGTTGGGGGTCTCCTGATGCGCCCTTGATCCATCCTTTTTGCGTGGTGATTCTTAGGCCTAGTCTTCGAGCCTCTTTAGGTGAGATGAAGTTGTGGCTTGCTCCAGTATCAACCAACGCTTTCACAGGTTGTCCTTTGATCTCCATGTTTACAAACCGAAGTCCCTTTGATTCTGTCTTCGGGTTGTCTTTGATCGTGGGCGGGTTGGATTGGTTTGCCATCATCAAGGGTTTGCCTTCAACGGTACTTAAAGTATTAAGCAGTTGAAGTTGCATTGCTCCTAGACGAACCTCCTCTGGTTCTGATGGTTCATCATCAGATTTGATCAAGGCTGTCAATCTAGCCTTCTTTGGACAATCCCGCGCGTTGTGCGGTCCATCGCAAAGGAAACATCCTTTGATTTCTTGTACCTCCTTCCCATGTCTTGGGGGTCGTCGGTTGTCTTCCCTTCGAATCTGATTTTGGTTATTATTGTGGGGTCTCACTCCCCCACCTTTTGCATCGTTATCCTCCGTAACGATGGGTTTTTGTGATCGCCTTTCACTATGGTCGATCAAGCTTTCGGCAACAACGATGGCTGAAGACAAGTCTTGAACATTCCTTCGTTCAAGTTCGGTTCTTGCCCATATTTGTAAGCCATCGATGAAGTATATGAGAGAGTCCTTCGGTGACAAGTCCGGAATTTCTAGCACAAGGGTAGTGAAATCTTTGACGTAGTCTTTGATGCTACCCTTTTGCTTTAGATTACGAAGCCGGATCTTTGCTTCGTGTTCAGCATTCTCCGGATAAAATTGTTTCTTGATTTCTTTTATGAAATCAGCCCAGGTTTGTATGGTGCATGTACCTCTATCAATCTCCATGTGTTTTCGACGCCACCATAAAGCTGCGGTCTCTTTCAAGTAAAGAGTTGTCGTCTTGATCTTCTTGGCGTCATCGATAATGTCGATGGCCTCGAAGTATTGCTCCATCTCCCAAAGAAAGTCATCCACAGCCCTTGCCTCTCGTTTTCCAACGAAGGGTGATGGTTTGGGGATGTCTACCTTTGTAGAGGTATGGATTATGTTGTCACCTCCGGTTGCTAGTGCACGCTTGCAAACACTTAGTTCGGTTTGCAAGTTATTGATCTCTCTCTCGAAGTTTGCTTTGAGTTGACCCAACTCCCTTGTAAATGCCTCTTCCATCTCCTTTCTTATCAAGGAGAGGGCGAGTTTGAGATCACTTCTCATCTCGTTGAAGTCATTGCCTAACGACTCAACATGTTGCAAAGAGTCGTAGGTATGTGTTTTGAAGATATCGATTTCAGCCTTGAATTCATCTATTTCGTTTTTGAATTCAGACAATCCTACCTCGACATCTTCAACTCTTTTGTCCAAGCTTGCAACCAAGTCTTTGGACATACCTCGAGTTTTCTTGTCACCTTTACGAGTCTCCTCCCGTCCACGGGTCTCGTCTCCAGCAACGCTTGCGAGTACAGCTTTCTCTGCCATCCCAATGAATCAACCTGGCTCTGATACCACTTGTCACGGACTGATTCGATCAGCTCACGTGCGGCACTTAGATTCGTTCTAAGTCAGCCTTCTCGATCTTGGGTGGATGGTTTACGCAACGGAAGTCTTTGTAACAGAACGTTAGATTTTGTAGTGCGCAAGTAAGATGCTTGTGATGTATGTTTACAACACAAGTAATAAGCTTGTATTACAACAAACACAAGTACAATGCTTTGAAGTTACAAGGAACTTAGGTGGTTTGCAAATGAGGCATCACCACCCTATTTATACTAGTTGCATGCCTTTCTAGATTTTTCTATATCTAGACCTTTCTTTACATAATATCTAAGATACTTCTAATCTAAATATCTAAGATATTTGGTAATCTAAATATCTTAGATATTAGCTAATCTAATATTTAGATAATTCTTTTCTTAATATCTAGATATTTTACATGGAATTCTCTACTTTGATCTAGTGTTCATGGCTAGATTTTTGTAGTGTCTTCTAGAGATTTCCGAGATTGCCATATTGCTGCAGAATTGTGTGGGTTGTCCTGGAGTCTTCCGGGCAGCCTTTCATGCTTCAAATGTGCCCCTATTCGGTAAAAATCAAGGTGTTGCGATCTGCGTTTTGGCGGGTCGTGACATTATGCTATCCTATTTTCTTAAAAAAACAAACTAATTGTGATTCTTAAAGTTTAACCCGGTAATTATGAATTGAAATATAGTGGATATATTAAAGATGCAGCATCGTCATCCTTTTTAAATAACAGGCACAACAGGGTATAAAAGCATGGGCTTTGGAATTCTTAAATAACACACATCTAAAATAAATTATTGTCCTAATCCTACCATTACAAATGTGAAAAGTGATTGATCCTACATGATATAAAAACATATTGTTGTATCTAATTCTACTTTTAGAAATGTCTCTTTTCACCGATTAAATCTAAAATAATGAATTCCAAATTAATAATCATCCAACTAATTAGTAAGTATATACACTCTATTGTATAGTTAGTCATCAATTGCAACATGGGATATAAAACAGGGAATCTTGAACAAAAGATGTTCTCAAATGACATGAAAAGAAGAAAAGGTAACGGATTTTACTTGGTAGGAGGTGATCTAGTGGTGTGATCGTCTTTAATTGCAACGTCCATCTAGGTGCAAGGCTGGTTGAGGCATGTTTTGGTTAAAAAGACCAAAAAACTTTCAGTAGAAGTATAATTTCAGGGCCGGCTCTGAGGGGGGCGGGGTGGGCGACCGCTCAGGACCCGATCTCCTTAAGGCCCGGAATTTTAAATTTATATTGTATATATTTTTTTAGAAAGCCCATTGTTAAACACTTCAACTCATTAGGCTCACCAAACTTGTTAACATTTTAGTTATTTTAAGGCTGACAAACATTATAGCCCATAAATATTTTATTTATTTTAGCACACTACAATTTATCTATTACAAGCTTTTGAAACCCGTTTTAAAACTCAAACAAAATAACTTGTGATTTGGGGAGAGACGGTAAAAGAACTATCGGAACGCAGGCGGTTCGAACGATCGACTGTCCGACCACCAAACCAGTAAGGCGTTAGATTCGACGTTCGATCCGGTTCTGAAAACATTGGGTAGGATGATTTCTTGGCCAGGCACGTTGTGTGCGAACTCCTAGCACACCAGTAAGAAATTAGACTATAGAGTCTAGTTACTTCTAAACACATAGAAATCTTAAAAACCTAATCAACCACATGAAGATGCTAATATAGTCGATACAAAGTTGTTTTCTTTGAAAAATACCAATCAAATTCATATAAAATCAGCTTCTTTAATCACAATAAATAAACTTATGAACTTATAGCAACTAAAATTTTAATTTCTATAATAGTCAAGGATAAAAAATTGTTTCACATGAAATAACCGTTAATTTAAAAAGCAATTAGAGATAATTGATCACTTTGAATGATCGAATATGACCCTACCTTTGTTGAATATATACCAATCTTTGAATGTATTTTTGTTTTTGTTGAAATTCTTGTTATTCAACATTGCCTATACAATTAAATGTATTTCTTGAATGGATAATCTCTTATAAAAGATGCATTACTTATTTTATACAATATAATAGTTGGAAATTTTTTTTTCCTAAAAAAAAACTTCCTGAAAAGTTAGCACACGGTTGAAAAAAATACGGGCAACAGATATTCTTAAGGATTCTAGCACCAAAATCTTAAGAAACATCCCTCAACTGTCAAAGTATTACAGAACATTCCCTCAATTATCAAAATATTACATAAAATCCCCTCAATTATCAAAATCTTACGAAACATCCTCTTGTGGACTTTACAAAACTAAAAAACTTATTCTTTTGGTTCTTTAATTCTTTTAGTTGCTGGGAAAAAAATATGATTGTAAGTTTATAAAAGTTTGATGAAGTTTTATTTGGATATCGCTTTCTCATTTCAATTAACATATAAACTATACTCTAACATGAAAATTATTTACAAAGTGCGCCTAATCAAAATGATGAAAAAAAGATAAAGTTTTAAAAACTCCTAACACTCCAACCTTCACATAAATTGTGTTTCAATACCATATCAGTTATAACATCAACAAAAGAACTTTTACATATCACTTTAATTATCAAGTTTACATAAAGTATACGTAGTACTATAGGAAGCTCTTACAACGGTTTGAACACTTGCAACAATAACCACAATATAAGTTCACAATGAAAACGACATGCAAAATACTATTCACAATCTAGTGCCGGTGGTATCTATGGTGAGGGAGAGGGGGAGGGGGCGAGAGGAGGGCTAGAGTGAAGGGTTAATAACAATGGCAAAAGCGTAAAAAATGCAAGTGCACAAGATGTAATAAACATCTTTTAGGATCCTGTAAGAGTTAAGATATAACTTCTGATGATATGAGTTTGAGTTGTTTAAATACTCATATATCCAAGACAAAATACAGAGATCTAGAAAAGCCATGGCATAAGCAACGACGGAGATGATTATAAAGGGATCGGCAATGGGAAAATGAGTGTGTTTTTCTCGTATAAGCTTTAATAAAACGAGTCCCAAAAATGCTAAATACATACCAAGCAAGTATGCGATGTTTTTAGGATTTGAGTAATGGTGTGACCTGTAAAGAAGAAAAAACAAGAGTGGGTGTGATCAAAGTGCGTATATTGACCCTATATGAACATCTCAAAAGGAAAGTATTATGTACTTCAAGTTCATCCTATAATTATAACAAAAGTGCATTTCACACCAACAAGAAGCATCCTTTTTCTCTTCATTTTTCCATGTTCTTCATATTATACACATGATTAGCGATTTGGACAAACATATATGTAGATATTTGTTTAACAAAGGGGATGATAGATGTTAATATATTGTGGAAATTAACAATGAGTTGGTGTAAGCAACTAAGCAGGAGAGGAAAAAATCTATATCTCATAAATAAGGGATCCAAGCTTCAAAAGGATTTATATATGTCACTTCTTACAGGATTACGAAACCCCTTAATATGGGTCATGAATATCACTCGTTTTAGGGTGAGCATGAGTCGATTTGGTTACGTTATCGGCTTAAACTTCGGTTTTTATATCTTCCTAACCGATTGGTGCAGTTATAAATGGTTTAGTTAATTCAGTTATTGAAAACGATGGTACATTTCAATGAAGTCAAGCAAGTTAAAATAATAAATCTAATTACATCTAGAGATATAAATATATTAGCCATCAATGTAGTTTATTAACAAGAATAAGCAACAACTAGTATATTATTTATAAATAATTATAATAAAAGTTTTTGACATATAATATATTATTTCTAGAAAATAGAAAACGTAAAAATGTTTATAATATTGATTTGGTTCGGTTAAGTATATACATATAACCATTATCAAGCTATAAAAATCAGTTATATAAAATTGTATAACCAACTCAATTGTTTCAGTTATTCTAGTTTGTTTTTTGTGCACTTACTTGTTTTTTCGTGACCCCTAACTATCTCAACTCGTCTATTTACGTTAACTAATAACAAGAAACTAAGTAACACAAAAAAAATTTACTAAGTATGGGTCATCAAGCAGTTTATATTCTATTTCTAGCTAATTTATCTTAAATGAAGTGAAAACTATATATATGAAATATCACAGCCACATCAAATTCAGATTAGCTTCCAAGTGTGAGGGTGATTGATGGTCAAAAGGTGCATATCTCAAAAAGTTGTTGAACAAATGAAAAGTTAAAGAAATTGAATTGGGTCTTAAAACAATTTGACAAAACTCAAACATTGAGTAAAGAGTAATGGAAATTACCTAGTAGTGTGTGGTTCATCTGTTGTTATCAGGACACTTGAACTAGAATGTGGATTAGCACTGCTCATGGACATCGATTCAACCTGGATTTGACAGTTTGGAGATACGGACCTTCAAAAGAAAAAAGGAAAAAACAAAAAAAAAACAAAAAAACATTGGACGATCACATCACTTTTAAGACAAAATTCTCTTCCATCAAGTCCTAATCATCATGCAATAAAGGATATAAAAGCACGGATTCTTGAAAAATAAAATGGTCCTAATATAAAAACACTTTATATTATAAATTGACACCCTTTATACGTCTCGTATGACATCATACGCGACGTATAAGAACGAAAACACTGAAAATGAGGAAAATTCAGGGGATGTCAGAGGGCTATACGTCTCATATAGCCCTATACGACCCCATATACGACACATATAGGGTTATACGTATAACAAATTTCGAAACTGACTACGAGAAAAATTCAGGAGGCTGTCAGATGGGTTATACGTCTCGTATATAACTATACGACCCCCATACGACATGTATTTGGTTATACTTTTGGAGTGTTAATTTATAATTATAGGGTGTCTAAATATCTATTTCCAAATAAAAACATAGATATGTCTAAAAACAAATAAATAAATCTTGATAAATGAAACGAAAGTACATTGTAGGAAGAATCTCGTTGCGTTCTTCTTCTTCTTCATCATCACCTGCTGTTGTGGATCCAGGTATGTTTTCACTGATGGAAACCGTAAACCTTCAACAACAAGAACAAAAAATTAACAAATTAAGACATAAATCAAATCTTCAGAGAAAAAAAATACAATAAAAAGAAGGAATCCATGTCATCTGAAATTTGTCTGCAACAGCATCGTCGATTTGAGAGAGAGAAACGACAAGGGGTGGTGGTGAAAGAGTGGTCGAACACCGGGGAAGGATTGATTAAATTGATCTTTGTAATTGTAATTAATTCATATTTATTATTAAAATTATTAATTTAATCAACTAATGTTGAAAAGTGAGCGCATAAGTTTTTCTAATTTACTTTTTGTCTTTTCACAGTTATTCTCCAGAAGAATAATAATCATTTCACTCACGTTGAACCGAAATTTTGAACATCCATCCAATATTTTAATGAGTTAGATAATATAAAAATATAAAAAGTATTAATTTTGTGTTTTTATATATATACATATACGTAAAAAAACAACAAAAGTGTTTTTTTCAAAATAAAGTTAACGAATTGTCTCGTGAACCGGCTCGGCTCGACTCAAATCGTTTATAAATGAGCCGAACGTAGGCCTACAGTTTAAGCTGGTTAAAAAATAATGTCAACCGAGCCCAAACCCAACCTGGCTTGATTTGGTTCGCTCGTTTACAGCCCTATGAGCAAACGTGTGTCGAATGAAGGGAATTAATCACATGGTTAAAACAATACACAAGTCGCTATCATCAAATTATTTTTTTTTCCTCGATTCAAAAGAGAGGTTGCGCATCATACGAGTATATATTGATCAAAAGTAGGAGCAACAACAAAAAGGCTCGGTCTACTCTATTGTATAGTTGGGCTTGTGTCATTAGAGTTGATTAGTTAGCTTGTTGACAAATCTATAAACAAGTAAACAACAAAACATGAGGGCCCAAAAGATATGAAACAGTGGATCTTGAACAAAAAGGTGACCAAACTTACTCCGTACGGAGTAGACCCGTGGTGCGATCTTGTTCAATTGTAACGGGAATATTGGCATCCTGTCCATCTCTTTGTGGGGCTGATCGAGGCATGTTTCCTTTAAAGATAGCTAAAATCCTTAATTCAGAACAAACAGATAAGATTAGAAAAAAGTTTTTTAAACAAAAAACAAAACAAAAACGATCATTGATCATGTACGAATATTTACGATGCAAGGTTTGGATGATGGGCGGGATATTGGTGTCTGATCGAGATGGGAGGCGTGAGTCCTGATGTTGGGATAGCAACGTTTGAATTATCTTTTTCTATATTCTCCATGCTTTCTAACTTACAATCGTACCTATATAACTATATTTGCTTCATTCAAAGAGAAGAATCAGCAATGTTATTCGGGTAGTAATCAGAGAGTCTCATCTAGTGACATTTAAAGGAATTAAGGCTTGGGTAGAGTGTCACATTGGTAAGAATTTGAGTCAAAGATAGCGACATCCCAATATAGACCATTTGTGTATAGACTTGTCGCGTGCGTGAGACACACATATGTATAATGATATATTTGAGAAGCATATGAGATTGTATATTTTTAAGAGCTTAGGAGAGGGAAATATCTTTTATTAATTATTTGATTATTTTAATTATTATTTATGCATACATGTCTAATATGTTTAAATACAGAAAGAGTTAATTACATGGTTGGTCTTTGTGAAATACTCATATTATAGAAAAGTTCACAAATTTAAAAATTTTTATCGTTGATCCTAACTATTTCTCAACCCCTAACATGCGTGGGCCTTGGAGTGGATGGACATTTATCTTTTTTGTTAGAAAGGTGTTAAATGACCAAAAATCCATGCACTGCATGGATCACGCGTGTTATGATGTGACAAACAGTTAGAATCAACGATGTAATTTTTCAAAAGTTGGGAACGATTTTATAATATTAGAGACCAAAAGTGTAGTTAACTCATATAAAAAGATAACCAAATATTAATGATGATAAAAAAAACAATAATTAGTCATACCACAACTTGAATTTTATAGTTATTACAATTAATAACAAAATTCCTTTAGAATCTAATTATGAATGATATCAATTTCTTGCTTAATTAAATTCTTAAAATTGTTTTTATTTTATATGATTTATTATTATTTTATTTTATAAACTTTTATTAATATTTCAAAAGTATATGATATTTAATGAATTAATTGTTTGTGTTATCTACAATGGCGGAGCATTATAGGGGGGGGGGGGGGGGCGCCCCCTCTATTTTTCCGTCCGTAGTGTTAAATTTTAACCCGATAGTGTAATTTTTTGACCCTGTTGTGTAAATTTTTATATAAATATCGAGCCCGCCCCCCTAAAAAAATTAATTTCGTCCCCGCCCCCTTACGAAAGAGTTGAAGCTCCGCCACGGGTTCTCTACCATATCGAACGGATATCTCTCTAGTGTGTTTACATCTCTTTGGATCATTTACGAAGTAGAAAAACACGTTACATGTGTCATGATGATTTTAAAGAGTACACGTAGACGTTGTTAATTTTGATTGTATACTAGTAACAGTATCCTTGAAAAATAGAAAATAGCTAGTTAAATTACGGGTGATTTGGATGGAAATGTATACAAATAAATTGATTGTTTAATTTAAAGAGTAATAATATTGCAAATGATTGTAAGATGGAGGAATGAAGCGATAATTAAACCAGGTGTGGATCTAATTTCTGAAATGGGATCCCCTTTAGGCTTTACTTTGTCAAAAAGGTAACCAAATGAAAGAAGGTGAAAGAAAATATTAATGAAAGGAGACAAAATGCGTTATTTCTATGTTTCTGCCTATTCCTCTTCCGATTGCATATTTTAAAAAAGGTGACATGTGGACTAATAATATAGGATCAATCCGACATATACCAGTGACTCATGGTACACTGTAATGTTCTAAATACGAATACAATCTAATAGTGGAAATCTAAATAATTTTCTATCTATGAATACATACAGGGCCAGCTCAAGTTTTTTAAGGGCCCCAAGCGGTGTGCCAGCAAAAACACTAGTCTCTCAGTGGGAGAGGATGTAACATATTACATCGGTTAAAAAAGAGAACAAAAGTCTCCTTATATGAGGCTAGATATCTTCTCTATTAGATGTGTTTTGAAAAACATGAGGGGCGACACCTGAGTGCATGCCGCCCGTTAAAACGGATAATATCTAGTATGGTGTTAGGCTATTACATTCTTCTTACAAAGGAAGGAGAGAAATTTAAATCAAGGATGACCGGAGCGCCTGGGTTAAAGGGCTAGGTATCGACGGATTTAGTGGAAGCACCGACCCGACTGCCGCGGGGCCATCGTGTAAATTTGTGGATTCATGAACCAACCTTGGAAGCTAGTAAGATGAATATTACCATCAATTATATATACTAAAGTTTGTGTTGAACCCTTTCAAAAAATTAATCTTTTTGGTGGCTAAATGTAAAGAATAATTAAAAATGTGCAAGAAAAGATATCCAAAAACGTTTGATGTTTAAAAAAGAGAGTTTATTAATTAATATTTAATATTTTAATTATTCAACTTAAAATAATGTTCATTAATAATGTTTTACGGCAACATAAATTTAATGCTATGTTATCTTAAAATAATGTCTTATGATTTCTAATTCTTCACTAAAAGATATTTAATACTCTAATTATTTACCTCGTATAATACAGGAAACCTAGGCTATAAAATAGACGTCCTAAGCCTACTTTCCAAAATGGGAAAATGATTGATCCTACGTTAAATTAAAACATTCTCTTGAATCTAATCCTACTTTTAGAAATGTCTCTTATCATGGTTAAATCTAAAATAATGGATTCCAAACTAATAATCATCCAACTAATTAGTAATTACATGCCAACAAATGTGTTATATCGAAATTAAGAGTATGTTACAACTTTATTATGGAATGTTATAAAATATTATATAATATTAAAATTATATATATATATATATATATATATATATATATATATATATATATATATATATATATATATATATATATATATAGGGGAGGGTTCAAATGAGAACCACCTTTTTTTGTGAGAACTTTAGGAACCAATCTCAGCCACTCATTTTCTATCACATGCAAATCACATGTCATTTCTCCCCTTTTTATAAAACGTTCATAACTTTTTTTGACGACATCATTTTTTCAAAAAAAATTCACCATTCAGTATTTTTTTATCTTTCCAACGCATACCATATTGATATACTTTTTTAAAAAAAAATCGTACATCCGTTGTTTACATATGTGTAAATCTAGTTATACACATGTGTAGTATTGGATTTACACATGTGTAAATCCGATATTACACATGTGTAAAACGAATTTCGTTAAAAAAACGGGAATTTTTTTTATTTTTTATAAAAAAAATTATTTTTTTATGAAAGAGGGAAAGTAGGGGAACATTTTTGTGTTTTTATTTTTTTTATTTTTATGTTATTTTTTGATTTATAAATATTTTAAATATGTTTTTGTTAATTACAATTTTACCATTGAAAACTAGTGGTTGAGATTGGTACCTAGAGTTCTCAAAAAAAGTTAGTTCTCATTTGATATCTCCCATATATATATATATATATATATATATATATATATATATATATATATATATATATATATATATATATATATATATATATTATTGGCGGATGTTGTAACCGCTGATAGAACGAATTATCGGTCGTAGGATAAAGCTAATATTAAATATGGACCGTATAAAGTCAACGGTTACCAGCGGTTGCTTGCGGTTACCATCGGTTACTCTTCTCCTAGAACCTCGGTCTTCTTCATCCCCACTCTTTGGCCCACTCTTCTTTCTCAAGAGTGCTTAGCGGTAGTTGCTTGATTTCACCTTATTTAAACACCTGGTAAGCATCATTTTTCTCACACATATCCTTTTCATTTCATCATATACAATTAAGAAACCATTCTCTCTCATTTCTCTCGTAAACAACAAGCGAAGATGAGTGAATGTAGATGATACGGGAGACGATTCAAAAGTTGGACCTATTCTGGAGTGGGATTAAGTGGAATCCAGATTGAAGATAATCTATAGTTTGAATAATATTTACTTCATTTAATTATCTTATTTAGTTATATTTTATTTTAGTTTGTTATTATCTTTAAGGTTGTTAGGAACTAGTATAAATATTAGGGTTTGCTTTCATTTATTATTAGATTTGTTGATTGAATTAGAATTAAAGAACTTGTGTTCTTGAAACTTTTTGGTTCGTTTATCGTCTTTGATTAACTAGTTGTTCTTGAGCCATTTGATTGCTTCCGATTCTGCATCATATGGTATCAAAGCTTTTGGTTTTTCAAATGGCTCTACGTGAAGGCGGGTGTTATTTTGTTCGAAGAGTCGCCGACCGAGGCATCGACAAGAACATTGGTGGTTCACGTGCTCGTGGAGATGGAGTCAAATAATCATGAGACCGAATATACGAAAACCATTGCTACTATTTCTAGTGAATCTTTTAAGGTGAGTACGATGGTTGATGGTGGTTTCGCAACGATTGAGGGTTTGCCGAATGTTGGAGCGACTATATATGGGAAACATGATTCTGTCTTGGAAACTCAAAAAACCATTCCGAATTTTGAGAATGATTTTCATAAGGGAATGGAAACTTCGGGTGTTTCAATGTCATTTAAAATTCAAAATGAGGTTGTTATTGATGTGGAGTTGCATGCTCAAAATATGAATATTTATGTGGATAAGCACACAATGAACTACTCAAACAGCAGGATTAATATGAGTGTTCCACATATGCAAGAGAATACACATAAAATAAATACGAATAAGGACCAACTACAAAGTAAGCTTTTAGGCTCTTCAAATACAATAGGGTACGTATTTGTGTCGTAAGCAAAGTGGATCATTACTTGAACAGCCTATGACGTTAGTGAACAAGAGAGGTCAAGACGTTCCATTCGACCCCGGTGGCTTTGGTCCAAAGACAAAACTCGAGGACGAGTTTTCTTAAAGACGGGGAGTATGAATGTATGATGCCGAAGCATCTATGAATTTAAATTTGAATATTTATTTAGTTAATTATCTTTTCTATTTTTATATTATTTATTTAGTTTATTCTTACCTTTAGTTTGTTAGGATCTAGTATAAATGTTAGGCTTGTTTTCATTTGTTGGGGAGTTTTGTTAATTTATATAATATAAGAACATTGTTCTTGGAACCTTTTGGTTTGTTTATTGTCTTTGATTAACTATTTGTTCTTGAGCCATTTGATTGCTTCCGATTCTGCATCAGTAAAGATTCCATCATCTTCTACGATACCTTATCCTCTTCGGCAGGACATCATCATTAAAGGACTGGATGAGCTTCGATTTCATCGTCTAATGAGCGGATATTGCAATTATGGTTTGCAGCGTCGAAGGAAGTTAAAGAGCAGAGGTAATTCAGAGTCCACGTATCAAATATTTATGCATCATTTGCCCTTCTGGAGTTCTGGCGGTATGGATTTGAATCTGATACGATGAAGGAGGTATTTGACTTCAATTTCTGCTTCATATGTGGTTGATTTTGTTAGCTTTTTGATGTTTCAATATCACCTTCTATTTCTTAGTTGATTTTGATGTAGTATCTGACATCTGGGTTATCATTTATGGTTGATTTTGTTAGAATTTGGTCATTTCGTGTAAAAGCAAACGAATGTGGTTGCTTCCCTGACATGCTGACAGAAATGGCAACTTACATTATATTTCTAATCTATTAATGAAGTTCAAATGAATAAATAGATGATAACCTTTCACTGGGCATTTTTGCTTAAACAAACTTAAGTGATAAAATGGATGAGAAAGTTCATTTGAAACATGTAGATGATGGTGTGGCCAATGTTCCTCCTTTTTCCACCCGGGTGTTGTTTACAGTCATATTTTAATGATCCCTAAAATCTACATACACTTGATATTTAACATAGCTATCAAGAATGGGAAAATATATGATTTTTTTATACCATTTTACCTATTATAGCAGCCTCATTAGACTGAATTTTACCACCAAACTAGTCTAAATATTACCAAACAACATTAGACAACATCAAAGAGCATTTAGACAACCTTAAGCAGAGTAAACAACCTTAAACAACAACAACCAACAATGAATAACAGAATAATGTTGCTGTCATTGGCTATTCAAAGTCCCAAGAGCCTACATCAAACAATTCATATCAAACACAATAACATACAGAGGAGTAGTGAGAATGTAAAAACTAAGACCAACATGCAATAGCCTCAAAATATTCCTTGTTTGTCACTTTGTCCTTGCAATAAATGTATCCTAGAAGGCACCCACTATTCTAATGGAAATCCACCAGAGAATTCAATAATAGCAAAATTAATAATCAAGTAATACGATATATTTTAGGGGACTTTTGAACGCATTGGCTAATGTACGTAGATGCTTATTGGATGTCCATATTTAACAATGAGAGCAACATACCTACAAGATCTGTAGCAACTTTTCATTCGGTCATGAATTGTTTATTAGGGTTTCAAATACGAATAGATATAATTACCCTCATACGATTGGCACATGAGATAATTTTCCTGTTAAAAAATAAATAAAATAAAAACAAAAATAAAAAACCGGATTTTAACGTTAGCAACTAAACTTGCAACGAGCACAGAAAAATTTGGACTAGGGACCAAAGGTGCAATTTGATTAAATACAAGGATCATTTAAGCAATTAACTCTTTGTTTTATATGATCAAGTTCCATTTGGACAAACACATGATTTGTATAAACATTTTCTAAATTTGGTCCAATTGTTTTTGTGTTATATTTAGGTTGGATTGAGTTTGTCTGGGCCTGAAGTTGGGCTTAAAATGTGCACATGGGCTGAAGTGACATGATCCTATGGGCAGCAAAGGTTTATGAAAGCAATGAATATAAGCTCTTGCTTGTAGGGTTTTATTATTCCCTTTGAATCAAGATTTCTCTTTGAGGTTACTATGTCATTGATATGAAAAATACCATACTTAGACCACGAGGAGATTATTATTATTCTTGTCCCATCTCTCTCTCTATGATCTCATCGTTTGCTTATGGTTTGTATTAGGTTAATTATGAAAATATGTGTTCGGTCTTTTTTTAGTTTCTTTGATCTTCACTCTTGTTCATAGATCTGTTATCGTTTGATCATCATGCACTAAAGGATATAAAAACAAGGGATTTTTGAGAAAAACAGAGGTATGTCTAAAATAAATAAATCTTCACAAACAAAATGAAAGTTAACATATTTTACTCTATAGGAAGAATCTCATTCCGTTCTTCCTCATAACCTATTGTTGTGAATTCAGGTAAGCTTTCACTAATGGAAACTGTAAACCTTCAATAACATATATTTATAAAAAAAATGAAATTTTGTTAAAGTAAATTTTTAATACGGAATAATACTTATAAAACAAAAAAATAGTCTTGAAAAAACTAAATATTTATAAAATAATAATAATTTTTCAAGAATTGATTTTTTACAACAAAATGTATTGAAAAAACATACTTTTAAAGTGTTGCTATAAGTACACAATACTTATACTAAAACACTAACTATGAGTACACATGACCTCATTCTAGGCCGTCCACCTAAGCACCACGTCTGCATTACCACATGTCGTTACATCCTTCAATATTAAGTTACAATGAACGTCCACCTAAGCACCACGTCTGCATTACCACATGTCGCTACATCCTTCAATATTAAGTTACAATGAATTTGAAAACTATCAATCATATCAATTACAATGAATTTATATTTATTATCACTTATTATCTATAAATTATTTGACTTCTTTCCAAAAGTTATTGGAGATTGCTAATTATGTTAACAAATAATGATTAAGTTATTAATTTTAATATAACAGTCAATAGTTTTTTGGCTTATTAAAATAAAAGTATCTGTCATATTTACTTTCAAAATACCTTTTAGTTAATTTTAAAACTAGGTTAGTACCCACGTGTATTACACGAGTTGAATAAATAAATAAATATTAAATAATTAATAATGAAAGTTATTAATTATAAAAGGATAAAATGATATTTTGATATCGATACGATTGAAATTACTTATGAGTAATAATTATAAGTAATAAAATAATTTCTTTGTTTCCTTAGAAAAAAATTCAAACATCTTGTTCCAAAACAAATCATTTTAAAAAAGTGCCATTTCTAAAAAACCTCATTATCACTCTGAATTTTAATTATTTTGGTTTATAAAAATTGTATTATTTAAAACACTAATTTTTAAATATTTCATATTTTAAAAAAAAAAGTATGATGTTTTCGAAAATTTCTTATCTTAACAAAAAGAACTCTTTCTTAAATAATTAAAAAACTAGATTTAATCTAAAAAAGAATTAAATAATATCATTTGTAATTAATGTAATTATTTAATAGCAAAGATAGGCGGGAAAATTAGAATTAAAAGCTCTAGAATTGTGCCAAGTGTCCAGCTAAAATATTTTTTTATTATAATAGATAGAATAGATAGATTCATGACATTATTCATATTTTTGGTAATATTAATCTTTAATAGCCATTTATTGATACGACTTTTATCCATCTTTTATAACCTTTAATACCATTACACAAAGAAGTATTTCCATCTTTATTAGCAATTAGTTTTTAATTATAACTGTTTATTGTCTTAGTACGTATCATTATTACATACTTTTATAAATTTTAACAAATTTGTTTATTAGTTGAATTTTTTTGTAATTTTTCTGTTCAACCATTCCATCTTCATTTATTTATATTGTAAAACGACATAGTTTTATGATATATTATATTATGATAACCTTATTATTTTAATTTATCTTTTCAACATAATATATATATATATATATATATATATATATATATATATATATATATATATATATATATATGAATTTATTTACCCATGTATCATATTAAGTAATTACCGACCCATATAACACACGGGTCACTAACCTAATTACACATACAATTAAATGTATTTCTAGAATGGCGTATATATAATCTCTTATAAAAGATGCATTGCTTATTATATATTAAATTAGCTTTAGTAAACTCATGTATTACACAGGTTGAATAAAAAATATTAAATATAATAAAAATTTATTAATTATAAATCTATATTCTAAAATAAGATATGACTGAAATCTTTCTTATAGAAATAAAAATAAAAATTTTATTTCAAAACAAACATTTTAAAAAATGTCATACTTAAAAACTTTCTTATTATAACTCTAAAATTAAATTATTTTTTGTTTATAAAATTTACTTTTTAAAGACACCAATTATAAAATATTTTGTATTTTAAAAAATGTTTGATGTTCTAAATTTTTTTCTAATTTTATGAAAAATTATTTCTTTAGAAATAACATTAGTAAAAAGATCTCTTTCTTAATTTATTAAAAACTATTTTAATCTAAAAAATTAAATAACATTATTAGTAATTAATATAATTATTTAATAGGAGAGAGAAGCGATAAAAAATTTATTGAACAGGAATATGATGTTGACATGTGCCTATCTTAAATACCTTTTTATTAGAGAAGGAAGATTATAGTTAGATAACTTTTTAAAAACTCATCTTGAAAAGTTATTCTTGAAAAGTTACCAGTTAGCACAGATAGGCAACAAAGATTTTTATGGATCCTAGCATAAAAATCTTACGGAACATCCCTCAACTATCTTACTAAAAATCCTCTCAATTATCAAAATATTATGAAACATTCCCTTGTGGACTTTTCAAAACTAAAAGCTTCTTTTTCTACTTCTTTCAGTTGCTCGGAAAAAAATATGTTTGTAATTATAAAAGCTTGATGACGTTTTATCTGGATATCGCTTTCTCATTTCAATTAACGTGTAAACTATAGTCTAACATGAAAGTTATATAGAAAGTGTGATTCATAAGAAGATGATAAACAAGTAAAGTTATAAATCATTTCAAAGTGTGTGTCAAAAATTAAAAACCCCTAAAATTCCATCAACCTTTACATAAATTGTGTTTCAAGAACACATCAGCTGTAACATCAACAACAAACACATATCACTTTAATTTATCGAGGTTTATGATAAAGTATATGTAGTATTATAGGAAGCTCTTACAATAGTTTTAAAATAACATACAACAATGATTGACCAAAATATAAGTTCACAACGAAAGTAGAATGCAAAATACTATTCCCAATCTAGTGCTGGTGTATCTATGGTGAGGGAGAGGGAGAGGGAGAGGGAGAGGGAGAGGAGGGAGGGCCAGAGTGAAGGGTTAATAACGCTGGCAAAAGCGAAAAAAATGCAAGAATGCACAAGAGGAAGTAAATATTTTTTAGGGTGTTGTAACTAGTAAGGTACAAGTTTTGATGAGTTGAGTTTGAGTTGTTTAAACGCTCATATATCCAAGACAGAATACAAAGAACCAGAAAAGCCATGGCATAAGCACCGACAGAGATGATTATAAAGGGATTGGCAGTGGGAAAATGGTTGTGTTTTTCTCGTATAAGCTTCAGTAAAACGAGTCCCAAAAATGCTAGATACACACCAAGCAAGTATGCGAAGTTTTTAGGATTTGAGCAATGATGTGACCTGGTAAAGAAGTAAAAACAAGAAGAGATGTCATCAAACTATCAAAGTGCATATTTGATTATATATAAACATTTTTAACAACAAAGTACTATGTACTCTATATTCATCCTACAATTAAAAGAAAAGTGTATCTCACACCAACATGAGCCGTCCTTTTCTCTTCATTTTTCCATGTTATTCATATTTAAACACACGATTAGCGATTAGGACAAACATAGATGTAAATATTTGTTTAAGAATCGGGATTATAGATGTTAATTTGGAAATTAACAATGACTTGGTGTAAGCAAGAGAGAAACTACTCTACACCATGATAATTCAAAAAATTAGGGGATAAAACTCTGAAGCGGTTTATATTCTGGGATCATGAAGATAACTCATTTTATGGTGAGCATGGACCGATTTGATTATATTATAGGCTCAATAAACTTATAACCATTACTTTGGTATTTGTATTTTCATAACCGTATGTTTTGACTATAAACGATTCAGTTTATTGAAAAAAGATGGTTTGGTTCAATGAATTCAAGCAGTTTAAATGGTGAATCTAATTATATCTATGGGTAAAAAGTTAGCATTCAATATAGTTTATTAACAAGAATAAGTAACAACTAGTATGTTATTTATAAATGAATATAATAAAGTTTTTAACATGCTATTTATTAAAAATAGAAAAACATAAGTACGGTTTAACATCTATTTGGTTCGGTTAGTTATACACATATAATCAAAGGAAAATTACTAAAGTAACCATTTGACTATTTGTTTTTACAATTATAGCCATGAAAAATACATTTACCTAATTATTCCACCAATCAAAATCTTCCAATTGTCAAAATATCGCCATGTGGCGATACAAACAAACATGTATCGCTACTTTTTCATAATTTACTTTGATGTGGTCCCCACTACTCATCATATATCGCCAATGGGCGATAATTTAGGAAAATGTATCGCCCAATTTTTTAAAGTGATCCCTACCTCTTTTTAGCACAAAACCAATTTACATTAACACCCCTAATACTTTCAAGTTTATTTCTTTTGATCATATTATTAACTTTTGAAAAGAAGATTAATATTATTAATATTTTATTTTTATCTCGTTTATACAATTCATATCAGAAAAAGATTTGTGATAATGAAATGAATATGAATAATTCATAATAATCAATAAATAAAGAAAGATGAGTTTTATAAACGATTTATAAGTTTTTAATTTACACGAATTGAATAATTGAAGTATATATGAGTTGTTTGAATTATATTTAAACAAATATGACAATGGCTTCTCGAAATCAGATACACAAATTCTTTCGCCATTTAAAAAGATTTGATTACCATCTCCCCTTAACGGTTGATTATTCAAATTAAAAAAAAGTTATAATTGCATATTATTATTCAATTCCTTTTATAACAATATGCAATCATCACAAACTTGTTTATGTAAAAACTAACGTGAATCTGATAAAAACTACTATTATCATGACGTCAATTTGGTAACATTTATTGATAACATCCATATACTTTTTTTTCTCAAGTCTACTTAAAAACACCTAATAATGAGTTGTGAATCCAACCAAACAACTGTACACTACCCCAAACTATATTTAGACTACAAGTTAATTATAAGCTCAATTATATAAACGGTTACGCTTAACCTTTTTAAAATATTTAGAATTTTAAATTATTAAAACTTATTTTTTCAAATTAAAAACTAAATTCTTAAGAAATAAGTACAAAAACATGATTTTTATTAATTACTAATAACTTACCTTTAGAAACTTAAAATTCTCAAATGTCTAGTTTTTTTAATATTTGAAAACTTAATTATTTTAAAGGTTAGTGAAATACGTTTAAATGTGTAAGGAGTGTTTATGTAAATTTCTTCTTAAAAAGTGGTGGGGATCATTTTTTTAAATTTGGGCGATATTTTGGGAATTTATATCGCTTGGTTGCGATACATAAGGGTTAAAATGGTAAAAGTTTAAGTCATTTGTTATATTTGTAAATAAATTTGATCAAGTGGTTATTTAAGTAATTAATCCTATAATCAAACTATAAAGTAAGTTATAAAAAGATGATACACATCTAATCAAGCTATAAAAGTCAGTTATAAAAAGATGGTTTAACCAAACAAGTGGTTTCTCAATTATGTTATCCTGGTTTGTTTTTGCGCACTTGTTTTTTCCTCACCCCTAATTAATTCAACTCTTGTATTTACGTTTATATTCTAATTAACTTGTCTTAAATGAAGTGAAATCTATATATCACAGCCACCATCAAATTAAAATTAGCTTCTCCATGTTTGGGGGCAATTCATACTCAAAAGGCAAAAGCTTGATGAACAAATGAAAAGTTAAAGAAAGTGTATTGGGTATGAAAACAAATGGGCAAAACTCAAACCTTAAGTAAAAGGTAATCGAAATTACCTTGTAGTGTGTTGTCCATCTGTTGGTGTTGTTATGACACTTGAATCAGGGTGTGGATTATCAGTGGTTATGGATGTCAATTCAAGCTGGATTTGACTGTTGGGAGATTCAGACCTTCAAAAGAAAAAAAAATCATTAGACGATGACATCATTTTAGATTAGAATTATCTTCTATCAAATATAAAAGCAGGGGATTTTTGAAAAAAGAAAACAGAGATAAGTTTAAAATAAGTGAATTTTCATAAATGGATCGAAAAAGAAAAAAGTAAAGGGATTTTACTGTGTAGGAAGAATGTTGTTGTGTTCTTCTTCATCACCTGCTGGTGTGGATTCAGGTAGGTTTGCACTAATGGAAAGTGTAAACCTTCAATAACAACAAAAAAAATAACAAATTAAGACATAAATCAAATCTTCATAAGAAATGAAGAGAAAAAAAGGAGTCTATGTCATTTGAAATTTGCCTTCAATCGCAACAACATTCAAGCAACATCATCGTCGATTTGCAGATATGAATGAGGCTATAGTCGCCGAATTTAACAGTTGACTTCATATTTAAAGGTTGAGCAGTTGTACGAAAGACCAAATCGGATGAGAGAGACACAAGCCAGGTGAAAAGGAGTGATACGTGCATCGCCCCTGTGGTTGTAAGTCTTAACTTGTAGGGTTTCAATGGGGGAAATATGATATTTATTGTTAACAATATATAATAATAATAACTTTTAATATGTTCATACCACATGTGTTATTATCTATCAACTCTTAAATATCAATCTTGTATCATTCCTTTCATGAGGTACGATAAACAAATAAAAATATTATTACTTTTTTACTTTACATATTTATTATATATACACAAAAATAATTTATTTAATAAACTTGACAAACGACAGGCCGAGCCCAAACCCAACTTGACTCTGCTCGGTTCATTATAGCATTACAAAGAAACATGTGTCGAATGAAGAGATCGAATCACATGGATAGTATATATACATCAATCAAAACCAGCCAGCATCAAAAGGCTCGATTGTATCGTTTAGAGTAGTGTGTTAGTTAGATACGTTGTTGACAAAATTATAAACAACAAAGCATCATCAGACATCAGGGGCAGAAGGATATGAAGCAGTACGTGGATGTTGAACAATATATACTTACTGTGTAGGGAGTAGACTCGTGGTGCGATCTAGTTCAATTGCAACGGGGATGACATCTCTCCATGGGGCGCGTTGAGGCATGCCTTCAATTCGCTCAAGAGAGCTACAAACCTTGAGAACAAATAATGAGATTAAACATACATAAGCTATATATAAATGAAGACAAAAATGATATAACATATATAAATGAATGCTTACGATGCAAGGTTTGGATGATGGGTGGGATACTGGTGTTGGTGTTGGTGTGTGACGAGAAAGGGAAGTGCGAGTTCTGATGTCGGGATAGCAATGCTTGAATTATCTTCTTCTATATTCTCCATTCTCCATTCTCCATATATATATATATATATATGTATGTATGGAGAATTTAAAGGGAGTGTTGCAAAGATATGATCTTCTCCCCTTCCTAAGTTTTAATTTTAAGTCAAGGATAGTGATAGATTGAGACCTTTGTAAGACCATTATATATACCCAACCGATAAAGTCCCTCGAGTTTGTCATCCTTCACTTTCAGACATCACCATGTATGTTGATTAACAAAAGTGGTGTTAAACTTTAGTCCGTTAGTGTAAATTTTTGGCCCGTTAGTGTAAATTTTTATATAAATATCGAGTTCGTCCCCCTAAAAAATATTAATTTCGCCACTGCTTGCGGCGGTGGTGTAAAACCATGAAAAAACTAACATCAAAATTTTGTTGATAATCCACAAGATGTTGATAAAATACATAACTTCATATAATAAAGACACGTCTTGTATCTTGTATGTTATTGATATCACTTGAAACGCTAAATTGAAAGACGAAACATCATGTTATGACGGATGTGTAAAATCATGAAAAAAACTAACTTCGAAACGTCACTACCAACCCACCCGTAGAAGGGGGCGTCGATGACATATATGTTACACTACATAAGAAAAAACAAACCTCAACATCATTCAAAACTTTGTATATAAAAAATAAACATTCGTAAATTAAAGTCATGCGTTGCGACGAGACCATTGATACTTTACGAAGCCTTATGTAAAATTGAAGTCATTAAATTTTTATACATCAAAGCGTTAATAAAAATAAACACGTCGTATTGGAAAACTAAAACGTTCATAATAATAAGTATAAAATTTAGATTTTATAAAACATCATATTCTAAAGTTTGTAGTGACAGAGAGCATAAGTATTTTATGTTTTGTTAATTGCTTGTTAGATCAATAGTTAAAATCATAAGACCATAAAAAACAAACCATTAAATATTAAAACAGTTCTAACCGGCCGGTGTGGTATATTATTTTTCAAAACCGTATTTAACTATTCGGCTCTGAATATTCATCAAGATTGACCGAATCAGACCATGAAAGTCCTACCTGCAGCTTATGAACATATGCTATTAAGCTATACTAGTTATTTTACCCGCCTCGCGTTGCCGTGACATCGTACACGGCGTGATAATGTATGGATTACAATAGACCCGACTAGTTTCCAAGTTGCATTTACGTCAATACGTATAGTCACTCCAATTTAAACCGTTGAATGAAAGCATATCATATTTGATCAGACTATTTCCAAACAAAATTTATGTTGAAACATATACTTACAATCACTCTGACTTGTTTCCGAATTAAATTTACGACAAAACGTAGAGTAAATGAAAACGTATTATATTTGACCTAACGCGCTTACAAACAAAACTTACGTTGAAACGTAGACAACCTAAAGCGTGCATAAAAATAAAACACGAAAACGTTTTATATTTGACTCAACTAATATCTGAACAAAATAATGTCAAACACGGAAAGTTAAGCACGTAAACATTTTATATTTGACCCGTTATTTCTGATTACGTACAAATGTAGACGGACTCGAATCTATATTGTACAGAGATAAATTCAAAACTATAAAAACTTGGGTAGGTAAGTTGGGGTTGAAAAGGGGGGGGGGGGGGGGGGGGTAAAAACCTCACCCACATCTACTTTTAAGTCATAGTTAAATGTTAATGCGTATCCGTGTTTAATCGAAAAAAAAAAGAGAAAATTAATAAAACTACAATCTAACACGAGGAGCCCACTAGGCCACTATAGGATAGCATGTGCACATGCAAAGGAGTTGGCAACCGGATAAACCGGAAGTACACCAGCAAAATGTTGCACGTGATTCAGTGAACAAAGAGAATTCTATAAATTTGTGTATAACTAACGTGAGAAGATATTTCCTCCTTTAACTTGATTTAGTCTCGTTATTATTTTTTACAAGCTTTTCATTTTACATCTCGTTCTAAACTTTTCGAGTTTACATTTTCTTTTTAACGGTCGTCTTGTGTTTTATGTTTCGGATTAATTTATACACATTAATATGTCGTAACGCACATGCATAGTTTATCGTTTTTGCATCTATTTTTCGGCGGTTTTATTTCTTTTGTTTTACGAGATTTTCTGGTGTTGGTGGTTGCTAGCAACGATTTGACATCGATACTACTTTTACGCCCCCACCGCAATGGGTGGGGTTTGAATATTAGTATAAACTAAAATGTAAATACAAATTAAAAACAATAAATTGAAAAAATAGGAAAACGGGGAAAAATTGAGACGACGCCATGTAAAACATGAAAAAAACTAAGGGAAATAAGAAAAATGATATAACACTGATATGACACACGGGAAAAAATATTGGCGGTGACGTTATGAACATAAATGCTATAAGAAAACTAAATAAGTTTAAGAAAACAATAAACACTATAATGTGAGTCGTAAGTTGTGTCTTTTCTGGAAAAATAGTTATTTAAAAAACATTTTAAGTAAATGCGCATAAATTAGTCGTTAATACTTTATACAAAAAGTTGTGTGTTTATAATAATGAATTTGTATATATATCTGAATTTACTAATATAACTATAATTAATCATACAAATTGTTCCTATGGTTGTTGTAAATACGAACCTCAATCGACCTTGATCTGACCTGACTGAGCTTTGATCCACCTAATGATCTCCGTCGATGAGCCTACACACAATCAAACAACATTGATTAAGGCGTAACAGATGGATAAGTCTTCCTGTAACAACCCTCTAGCGTGATAATAAGTAGCCGGAAATATAAGTGTGAGGTGAGGGAGAAAACATAGAGAGTTTTAGGGTGTATTTGTGCGTGGGAAGATCGTTCCCCTTTACCTAGTATTGATAGTAATCCATAATGTATGATTTCATGTCATGTATGATAGTGAGAGTGGTCTCACAAGAGTTTGTTACATTATTGGATCATACCCCTCATGTGTTTAAGGGTGTGTATAATCAATGGTCTGAGTGTACCCTCTTGTTTGAAAAACATGCGTCATTTATTACTGTGGTTCGGGAGTTCAGGTTGCAATTGTCTATTGCATATGACATGAAAACAAATTCATTAACTGTCATGTCATGTCTCGTATAAAAGACAATTCCTTTGAACAATGTTCTCCTCACCTTTACTTGGAGATAAAGGTACCTTAGATTATTGTTTCAAACCAACATGCATCTTGTAACGATTAAAGAGATAACCAATTTTAGGTAACTCTAATAGCTATTATATTGATAGCCACTAGATTAGTCCCCGTGTAATATACGTATTGAACAAATAAAATATTAAATAATTTATTAATAAAAATTTATGAAATATAAAATCATGCTTAAAGATAAAATACGATTATAAATACGTATAAATAGCTATTTTAAGTAAATAAAAAATAATGTATTTTTCTTAAACTTTTATTATATAAAAATTGTGATTTTTAAATACATTTTTTCAAAAAAATGTTTTTTTAAATTTGTTGTATTCTGTATTTTAAAATTTTAATGTGTTTTTAATAAAAAATAGGTTTTTAATTTATTAAATTGTATATTTTTTAATTTGAAAATGGTATGAGTAATATTATTAGTATTCAATATTATTATTAAAAATATAGAGAAATAAGAAAGTAAGTATAATAAGATCTACAATAGTTTCATGCTTACTTTAGTTTTTTTATAGATAGATAGATAGGCTAAACACTTAAAAAAACAGATTAAATTTTAAAGTAAAATATATATGTAAAATAAATATGAATAGTTACAGTATAATATTTTAATATAAAATATGATTAAAATTATATATAGATAATAGTTTAAGAAATAAAACAATTATACCACTTTTTAACTCTCTTATGTAAATAGTTTCATTTTTATACATTCGTTTTAAGATTTTTTATAAAAATCTTATTTTTAAAAAATATGATTTGTAAATTATACTGGTTGTAGGACTGTTTTAAAATATTTCACATGTTTATAGTTAAAAAAAACGATTTTAAAATATTTTGTTTAAAAAATGTTTAAAGTTTTTGGAAAATTTCATATTATATAAAAATTTAGTTTTTTTGTAATTTAGATTTTAATGAAAAGATGTTATTTTTAATTTCCTTCATAAATCTATTTTGAAAAAAGATAGTTTGATTGTAAAAAATTAGATATGAGAGAGAAACATAGCAACTTAATAAAATTTATATTTAATAAGAGAGAGAAATTTGTATGAGTATTTAAATTATTATAACACTCTTTTAAATGATGTTTACACCTAAACATAGCAAATAAATTACGTTGATAATAATAAGTACAAAGTTTAGATTTATAAAACATTATATTCTAAAGTTGTAGAAAGAAGAAAGTAAATTATAAAAAAATCATATCGTTGAATAAGCAGCTTTGATGACTTGTACATTACGACACACAACTCTATTTTAAATGATGTTTACACCTAAACATAAACAAAATAAAGTACATCGCAATACTATACATGAAATTCAATAAAACATTAAATTTTAACAAACATTATAGAAAAGTTAAAAATAATAACAAAAATAACGATTTTAAATGATGCCACCCCTTCATTTCATCGATAGTGTTAAATTTTAGTTCGATATTATAAATTTTTGGTCCGGTGGTGTAAATTTTTGTATAAATATCGAGTTCGCCCCCTTAAAAATATGTAACTTCGTCTCCGTCCCTTTTACGAAAAAGTTCAAGCTCTGTTACCGCTCGTAGTTGATGCATAAAATGCATTCACTTTGCCGACGATAGTGGTACCCCCCTAAACCTTTGGATCCTTCTGCGTTATTTACTTATTTGTTCTTTCTATGCTTCCCCACCTAGTCCAACTAAGGTAAGGGGATCTATGTGACTAGAAATAAGTTTGTGGGTGTTTGTAAATCACATATAATCCAGAGTAGTCAGCTGTTCGGATTGAATTGCATATTTTGAACAAGTGACATGAGGAATAACGTACATGATCAACAAATAATCAATTAATCAAGATACATACTTGTGTGATTCATGGTATACTGTTATATTTAAAAAGAAAATTGGATTTTATTAATGAATTTTGTCAGTATTTTTAATGTATTAGATTAATTAGTTGTTAATTTATCATTGTGTTTTAAATACTAAAAATACACAACAGTATTATTTTTACTATTATAAATCTTTTTAGAATTTATTATTTTAGAAAAACATAATAACTAACAAAAAGACATAACAAACTGCATTAAAAACACAATGACGAGCAGAAATCATATGAACTTAAAAATGTAAAAAAAATATATGAACTTTTTATATAGTGATATCGTACTTGTTTTAAAGATAAAAAACGTTTTTTTTTGTGTAAACTATTTAAAATAATGTCGTATATACAAGTTATAAACGTTTAAAAAATTAAGGGAACTTAAAAAGTCAAAAAGGTGGCTATGCCTAAAATACTCATCTAAAAACTCATTACTTATAATTTGATCTCAACCATTGATTAAGAAGATTAATGATTGAAATTATTTCTTACACTTTTTAGATTTAACACTTTTAAATTACACATATGCCATAAAATTCTAACATTTTATTGCTAAATCAACATAATACAAAAAGGAATTACCTATATGTAATAACATAACTACACATATTTTATACACATAATAACATACACATAAATATTGTTGTCCAATAATCGACAATATCAACACAAGAACACACTAAGAATTTGAATACAACTCGTCTCGACACAATGATCATAACACATATTTATACTACACTTATGCTAATTCTAACAAAACTCAAACACTATTTAATTATTAAATAAGAAAAACTCAATCCTAGTCTAATACAAACTCAAACAAAATATTAATAAATTAATATAAAAAATTATCTTTTTTTTTAAATCAAAACTAAACATTCATTCTACCCCTTATATTAGATCTCTTCTCCTAGATCTTGAATACCATGTAACACCCATAATTCTTCAACCTTAATAATTAATCTCTTCTTTTCACCCCCAAAACAAAAACGTCAATGCAACGATCACAAATACCCATTCCTTTTAATGGAGTATACGTACATGTCAAAACATAAAAGTTGATTTTTCAACATGTCAATGAACTTTAAAATTTAAAGTATTGTGAAAACAAACATTAACATCAAATAGGTGAAAATCCCCAAAACTGAAGGCATGTCATCATATCCTTTGGAAGTAAGTTATTATTGCCACACTTATTTCTCACCACAAGCTTTAATTTAGGAACTAGTCTGAATAGGTAAAAACTGAAATCAAAGGTGGTTCATCATGCATGTTCCTCCTATAACATCTCTCTTTCTCACACACCTTTCTCCATATCTATATCTATATCTATATCTATTTCTCTTCCTCCGTCTTCTTCACCCCTTCGTCTTCTCCTTCAATCCGTTTGGTCGATTCTTCTCTCCAGAGTTGTTGTTACATATTACGGGGTCACCTGACCCCATTCATATCCGTAGCGCGCATACCGATTCTTTGAAGATGGGTACCAAGGTCAAAGGCTTCTTTAAAGGCTTCAAAAACATCTCAAATATTTTCGGTACGTACGTACTTAATTAATCAACGTACATGAATTAATTAATATGTATACATATTGTTTAATATGCATGATAACGTAGTTATATGTTGACATTTTGATGTGGGAATTGAAGATGAAGACGACGAACCAGAAATACAGATCGGTATGCCCACGGACGTGAAGCATGTTGCTCATATTGGTGCTGATGGACCCGCCACTGAATCTCCGAGCTGGGTACATCATCATCAATCTTTCTTGTTAACTTCTACTAAAGGAATTTTTTTTTGTTTGATGATCGAATGATTTATATGTATATATGTGTATGTAACCGTGTGTTTGTATTATTGTGTATGTATTATGTATATAACTTTGTGTCATTTTTTTCTTTGTGATACAGATGAAGGGGTTTAATGGATCACGAAGTCAATCAGGACCAATAGAAAGCTCTGGTATCAAAGAAGGTAATAGATCGATTTGTTGAATATTTTATTTTCTATATTTATTTGTTACTACATATGAATTATCTAAACTTAAACTGGTTAGTTGGGTTAATAAGCTCCTATTGAACATATTATTGGATTTTAAAGTATTTATTAATTTATTGAGTCCCTCTAACACATATAATTATTGGTAAGTTTATAGTTTTTTTTTATAAAATGTTATAGGCACATAATATCTAAACAACAAAAAAATTTAGGTCACTTAAAAGTTTGGGTTTGTATGGTTGCCCACCTGACACATCCTTAGTGCCGGCGATGAAAACAACTTTTTACACAAAAAAATGTAAAATGTTACTAACCGAATGCACTTGTGTAGGTATAAAAAACCATAGGAGTACTCGAAGCGAAGTATTAACAAGAGACATTCCCGATGTGTCCAAAGCATCTAGACACCGTCGTCGTTCAATGGACAATTCCTCGGATTCTGATTCTCAATCATCCACCAAATCAAAGCATAGGCGGCACAGAATCCGACGATCGCGTGATACTGGGAACTTGCCGGACATCCCCAAGAGATCAAGGCGGAAGAAATCAAGGGACGATGACGGGTCAACAAGGTCAAAAGATAGCGAGTCTTCGAGCTATGAACCCCATTTGGATCTTTAAACATCATCTTGCAACAAAAGTCAATAACTTATATTGAAGATAGGGAGGAAATAAGGATACTTTGAAGTTTGGATTTTCACCAATTTGTGAAAATTTTACCAAATATGTTTGGTAACTTTTCCTATCTAATTATGCACTTCAAGTTTCATGTGGGATTTGGGGCTGATATTTATTGTAAGATGAATCCATAAACAATATGATGGTTTTATTCGGCTTAAAAGTAGCTATCTCCTTTTTGTCTTTGATATGATTTTGATTTCAATATGCTTGTTGGCTTCTATGAATAACACATTTAATATGCTTAAATACTTAGCATGTTATTTTTTCACACTATTCTTAACTAAATTTGAAATCAAAATGTGAGAATATGAAAGTAGTCCTAGTTAGCAAAAAGTCATGACAAACACATCATGGAGAGTTTGAGTATATGCCTCAAACATGTTATATGAGTTTTGTTTTTTTGTCTTTAACGGTTTGTTTGTATTTTGAATATGAGTACTTTAATGGCAATAATGAATTATATGTAGAATGATAAAATTCATTTGCATATGCTATAATAGTCTTACATGAACCAGACAATTCTCTAGCTTGTACGTGCATGATTATACACGACTAAAGCTTGAGTATATAATAGTCTTGAACGGTCAACGTATACTTTAAGCCCAACCATTTGTGTAAATTCTTTTGCTAAAGGCCACCCATGCTCTGTGAATACAGACAACGCTGGTGACCTGACCCGTCCATCATTCCAGCGGAAATCCACCACCCAAAAATCTATTATATTAAAATCCATAACCAACTTAAAACATATTATATCAAATGACACTCGAGCGTATAATCTTTGCGTGGAACATATTGCACCAATTTAATTCACATGCGTGTTAGTTGATTTTATAAAAGAGAAAAATGATAATATATTAACATTCATCGATACTGGGTTAGGTTTGTGCACCCAATCCTTTTGAATCCATAGATTCGCCCCCACCAATTACAAACCCTCAGCATCTACAACAATCCAACTTCGTATGTTCAACGCTGTATTACTACTAATCATTCCTTTTGTAAACTACCCTTTGCTTCATCCCTACAAACGCACAAATCATCAATCCATTTGACCTCTTTGATTGATCCAATAATGGCCACTGCAAGTATTTACAGAAGGGTTCTTCCTTCTCCTCCCGCCATTGATTTTGCTTCTTCAGAAGGAAAGGTCAGTTCTTTACCCTGAATTTCTGTTATAAATTTGAATTTAGGTTTTTGACCTATGATCTTGTGTGCAATTGTTCAATTTACAGTTGAATGTTTCTTGGATTAGGTTTTGCTTAAATCTTGTTTAATTGATGTTTTCTATTATAAATTGATGTTTAATTTAGCCTAATAATTGTGATAAGTGTATAAAGTTTGTTAATTTTTGAGATGGGTTTGCTTGTGATCTGATGGTGGAGCTATACTTTGACTTTGAGGTGTTCATGGTCAGATGGATTACCTTTTTTGTTTCAGTTTTGTGTAAATTTTAAGCTTTTCAAGAAGATGTATTCAGGTTAGACTTAAGACTATAGTATTCTATACAAATAGGATACTGATTGATGTTAAATTTGCAACATTTTGGATTTTTTATATCAATTTTGTATCAGGGAAGTACTAGGTTTGACATCAAGATCTTCTTTTTTATATAAAAATCATCGAAAGCTAACTAAAATAGAGGTTATGCTTTGTTTGTTCAAGAATGAAGAGTCTTGAATTGCTTCTTGCAAGTATTAACTCAGCGATATATGTGTTCTGAATTTGCAGCAATTGTTCATGGAAGCCACTCAAGGTGGGACCATGGAAGGCTTCTTTAAGTTGATCTCTTACTTTCAGACACAATCAGAACCTGCTTACTGTGGATTAGCTACCCTTGCCATGGTCTTGAATGCACTTTCCATTGATCCTGGCAGAAAATGGAAAGGTATATCTAGTTATCTTTTATAATGTGATAAATTAGTAAATGATAACTTTTGATCTATCATGATATTATGTGGTCAGTGTTAACTGTTAAGTATTTTACAATGTTGGAAACTACTGATGCACATTTTGGCAGTTTACAAGTTTTGTCATGATGACATAAATTATTAAATGTTTGCAGGTCCCTGGAGGTGGTTTGATGAGTCTATGCTGGATTGCTGTGAGCCTCTAGAAAAGGTTAAAGCCAAAGGCATTTCTTTTGGGAAAGTTGTGTGTCTGGCTCACTGTGCTGGAGCAAAAGTTGAAGCTTTTCGCACAAATCAAACTAGTATTGATGAATTTAGAAAGCATGTCATTGACTGTTCTACTTCTGATAATTGCCATGTAATCTCATCATATAACAGAGCGACTTTTAAACAGGCATGTTCTAACCTTGCTATTTTTTATCAAATTTCCCTCTTAAACCACATCTGTCATGACTCATGAATATTGATGTTTGTGATCAGATGAGCTGATGTAATTGCTTTATCATTTTTTTTTGTATCACAGACAGGTGAGGGTCACTTTTCACCTATTGGGGGGTATCATGCTGGAAGGGATATGGCGTTAATTTTAGACGTTGCACGTTTTAAATATCCTCCTCATTGGGTGCCACTTAAATTACTTTGGGAAGCCATGGATACTGTTGATAAGGCTAATGGATTTCACAGAGGGTAAATTTGTGCACTCTCTCTCTCTCAATTTGAATCCGACCCGATATTTACATTTATTCTTTTGTTTCAGTTTCATGCTAATATCCAGGCTTCAACGGCCACCAGCATTACTTTATACCCTGGTACATTCATGTTCAAGCATAACTCATAATTGAAATAAATGGTTACTGCAACCTTATGCACATTTTGATTTTTGTATGTTGCCTATTGTTGCAGAGTTGTAAGCATGAGAGTTGGGTTAAAATTGCAAAATACTTGATGGAGGATGTTCCAGTATTATTGAGTTCTCAGAATGTGAAAGATGTGAAGGATGTTCTTTCCATTGTTTTCAATTCTCTTCCTTCAAAGTTTCTTGAATTTATTAAGTGGGTGGCAGAAGTTAGGAGAACAGAAGAGGGCGGTCAAAGTCTAAGTCCAGAAGAACAAGAAAGACTTTCCATCAAGGTATCTTACTGGCATGAACCATAAACCATAAATTTCTAACCCTTAAACAAGTCTTGTCCCATCTACTTATCTATGGGTTGATTTGGGTTATGTTTTATCTCGATGAGGTGGCATGGGTAGAAAAGATTAGCGAAAAAGGGAACAAGTCAAATGTGTCGAAAGTGAACCAAATTGTACTTTCAATACATAAAATCTCAAAAATCATTCTATTTAAATGGTTATATTATTATTGAAATAAAGTATAGTGTATGTTGACATGTATTCAATTTTTTTTCACTAACGCCACTCACATACTGATACTACTTCATAGCCACCCAAGTATGTATGTGGTTTCGTTTTCTATCAAACTAGTCCAAAAACATACCTGATGATGAAAATCCTTATCAAAGTTTTGTAAATAGAAAGATAAACTTGTATAGATTTTTTGAAAAAACAAAGCGGTGGGAAAAGAACTCTGCCAATTTTGTTATTCTACATGATGCAGCAGGTGTTTTTACCTGATTGTTTAAACAAAACTGGATACATACTTTGTGGCTTATAACGTTTGTTTCAATATATGGGTGACCTCAATGTAAAAAACTGGATACTTTGGCAGACTTTATTAAATGAGATAATTTTTGTACTTATTTTCCAAAAATTATAAACATATATAAGAACACCGGACAAAAAGTGTTTTGGGTCAATGCATACCAAAAGACTTGATTTGGCACATTACCTAAACCCAGTCGACCCATTGGTTTTTCCACCTCTTTTCTCCTGTGATAGGTTTCTTGCTTACAGTTTTCTGGTGAATCATGTAGGGGGATATATTGAAACAAGTTCAGGGCATTCATCTATACAAGCATGTCACAGATTTTCTGTTCACTGAGAAACCAGGTTGCCAGGGCCCACAGTGTTTGGGCAAAGAAACCAGTTTGACCGACATTGCAGCTAGCGTATGTTGTCAAGGAGCAGGGTTTCTAAAAGGAACCAGTGAATCCTCTAACGGGTTCTGCTGTGGGGAAACACTTGTACACAGCATAAAGTCCAATGGAGACATGCCACCTGTTACAGTAGTATCTGGGACGGTGACAAATGGCATCGTTGAACAACAAGTGGATATGTTGGTTCCTTCATCTCCCAAAAATATAAATTCATCCAGTTGTGAATTAACTAATTGCATCGGCATGCACCCAGCTAGCAATGATGTTCTTACAGCACTTTTACTGGCTTTACCACCAGAAACCTGGTCTGGCATCAAAGATGATACCTTGTTGCAGGAAATTGATGATCTTGTTTCTTTGGATAACCTTCCCACTTTGCTTCAAGAAGAGGTACAGTTTAAAGCAGTTACTTATGATGGGTCGGTTTTGGTAAACGGATCTAGTAAAAAAGTCAGCTTGTTAATGTTGTAATCCTGTTTACTGCAGATTAAGCACTTGCGTGGACAGCTGTACGTTCTCAAGAGATGCAAAGACGATGAGGTAGAGGAAGATCTTTCTGCACCTTCCGTCTAGCATCTTAAGCATCCTCTGGATATCCATTTTTCTTGTACTAATATTAATCATAAACCACTTTCTCACACTAAGAAAGACAGAAAAAGAAATGTTACAACTTAAAAACTCCTTTTGAAATTGCTATATGTATACCTGTATCTATATCTATTCCCCTCTGTGTTTTAGGTCAATCATCAAGAAACAAGACATGTTTTCAGGAGATCAGATCCTTTTAGTAACACGTCAAGCTTGTTCCTACACGGGTCAAACTTTCAAAAACAGAGTGAGTTGTCATCACTAGGACAGCAACGAGCCATCGACTGCTGTAGCAGATTTTTTGAGAGATTTGAAAGGCCAGATCGGCTTTCGGGTGGGATGAGACGCATTATTACATGGCCTAAACCAATTGCTTATACGTCACAAATAGGTTTAAGGTCTATATTTTCTCTTAATTATTTATCTCGTTAAGAAAATTATAGGTGTTGGTTTTACTAAACTGTTGTTAGGCTATGATTGTAGATAATTTGTCTACATACCACTGGAACCTCATTTTTAGTTAACTTTGTTTATCCAGAAGTAAATAGAATATACAAGTAATTCTTGCAACTCCATCGATTTTTAGTATAAGCAGAACTCTTAATACCTAGTTCTTTGTTTTTATCAACTGATCACACGGATGCTTCATTTCTTAAGGGCCGTATTACGGTTTTGGTTTCAAAGTTTTCAGAACTTACACCTTTACTCTTTTGTTCGCTCGTGGATAACACTTTTGGTCTCTGGAGTGATTTACATCAATAGTTTATGTTAAGTGCATGTGAAAACTTCATTGTACCCTTAATGTTTAAAAACAAATAAAAAAATAAACTTAATTTATAGATATTAAAACCACCCCATTTCTCCTTCTTAACTTTGTTGGTTCCCCTAATTGATGTAACAGTTGATCTTTCATTAATCATCATCGCCTTGTCTGGTTCATAGCTTGTGCTTGAAAAATATGGTTATGTTCATCATGTTTAAAGAACCTAGACGACAATTTTGAAATGTTCTTAGGCATGCATCCTTCATTGGGAAGGTTTTATAATAAGAATCGGGGAAAACTGTAATCTGACCTCAATACATGGACTGTCCACATTTTTTAAGCGAAAGGGTTTTGCAAGAATTGATGATTTCACTTAACAAAGAAGCAAACATAACACTTGACATTTGAAAGCCTAAATCACATTTGAATCATCTCAATGATTGCAATAAAACTTGTCAAAATAAACATGTGGGAAATCAAAACGTCTCCAAACCATAATTCTGCTGTATTTATTTCCAGAAACGTGATACTAAAAAAACCGGCCTTTGCTCATTTTGGAGAACTGTGTGATCGAAGTATAATATCTCAGCTGACAACAAAAGAATCAAACCATGGCAAGTGGTATCTTTTAAGCTGATTTAAGCGCTTTAACCGCTTTCTCGGCTGCATCATCCAGATCCTCAGCTGTAATCAGTGTCATCCCACTTTCCTATATATCCCAACATGAAATGTGAAATTTTTATATTTGAACCTCCTATGAACATTACATGACTAGTTATGGTAACTTTAATTTAACAAAGTGAAAATGTACCTTAAGAATCCTCTTTCCTTGATCAACATTTGTGCCTTCTAGACGAACCACAACAGGAACCTTCAATGCAACCTGAGAACAACAAAAAAGTTGGATCTCTCCATTAGAAGATCGCCTAAAATGTATTTTTGATATATTTATGAGAAAACGTCAGAGATTGTTTATTTCAAATAAGTATATTATTGTTCAAATAATGATTTCAACTCACTTGTTTAGCAGCATTAACGATCCCGCTAGCTATCACATCACACTTCATTATTCCTCCAAAAATGTTTACCAATATTGCTTTTACTTTGTCGTCAGATGTCAAGATCTTGAAAGCCTCAACCACCTGCACCATTTTTTCAAAAATTATTATGCATCAAAAGGCTATAGAAACCCCCTATGAGATTTTTTTGTAATATTTTACTTAAAAAAATACTTACCTGTCCTTCAGAAGCATTCCCACCTACATCTAGAAAATTGGCAGGTGTTCCTCCATGTAATTTTATGATATCCATTGTGGCCATTGCCAATCCAGCACCATTCACCATGCATCCAATTTCCCCATCCAAACCGATATAATTTAAATCTGCTTTTGCAGCTGCAACCTGTTCAAAGCAATACCAAGAAAAGTTAGATTAATCACAGCTTACCAGTTCTCTCTGGTCAATCAAGATGACCATGTCATAATATCACCAGTTCTCTTGGAATAACAAAATTAGTTTTAAAAAAAAAGGAGACGTTCTTATATGCATATAAACCTCCTAAATCATTTTGTTGAAGGAATTATTCTAACATGCTAATTATTTTTATAAAATGTTCATTTTTGGGACAAATTGTCTAGGCTCAACTCAATCAAACCCATTTCATTAGTACAAAAAATGTACTCGCTTTGATCCATTGATCCATTACCCAGCTCAACACGCTCGATCCATCCATTTTGCACCCTCTAAGGTTGTGCCTTGTACTCTTGTTTGCAGTCAGGAATGACTATGGGTAAGGGTTTGATAACAAAGTGAATGGGGATGGGCATGACCCAACTCTTTTGGGTGGGTATTGATGATTCGCAATTTGTGGGTATCAAACCTATACCCGTAAACCAAATATATCCCCACACTACGGACTAGCTATACCTCACGAGGATCCTCTTGTGTTGGATCACGAAGAGCAAAAATCTCTTTCTGACGGAAAGCAGCATTATCATCAAAGTTTAGCTTAGCATCAGCAGCGACCAACTTGTTATCAGAAGTCTCTGCAATTGGATTGATCTGAAATAGGAGGTTTAAACTTAATACCAAAATATGATAATTAGAAGAAAAGAAAAAGAAAGTGAAGCCACAATATCTGTGCTTAGGGAATTAATTCTCACCTCCAACTGTGTGCAATCACATTCATGGAATAGGTTATACAACTTCTTAACCTGTTCTATTGAAGCATCTCTATCAGCTACCTTTGGAGCAAGACCATCTACAACTTTGGCAGCATCTTCATCTGTAATTCCTTTGAAAACATCAATAGGGACCTATAAAAAGTCAAATTAGTCAAACATCAATAGGGACCTATAAAAAGTCAAATTAGTCAAACATAAGTGGATAGGCATCAAACGACGACAAGAAAAGCAAAAAGAATAAACGGTGCTACAAGAAGGCGCACTTTAATGATCATGTCAGGGAATTTCTCAGCAAGGTCTTCAATGCTAGTTCCTCCCTCTCGGCAGGCGATGATAAGCTGAAAAATTGAAGACCGGTAAGCACCAATTTTTTTGTGTGTGTGTGAGAGAGAGAGAATCAAGTTCACAAATCACAATAAAGGCTAATAGTAGGATAATTAAGATAACACTTACAGGACCAGCAGTTGTACGATCAAGAGTGATTGCAAAGTACATTTCATTCACAAGTGACACCTTTTCACACAAGTAAACCTGCAACCGAAATAGGGTACGCATCAATTCCAAGATACTAGATCTGGAAAGCTTGAAAGCTCTAAAGAGAAAGGTAATTAAGGTTATATAAAAAATTATAACTTATGACTTTATGAGTTATAACCATCTATTTTTGAAAGTGGTCAATCATTTTGGAACGGAATAAAATTAAACAGTGGACAATAATTCTGTGCGGTGTTCACCTATATTACCAAGCTTAGTTGTGGGCTGTTTACAAGTTTATCTATGCTGCTATTTTTACGACGACCGTGCACCTTGCAGGTTTTGAACCCTTCACCATTAGGATAGAGGGGAGGCAACTTACCACCAAGGTATCCCTTGGGGACTTTTAAACCATGTTGCTATACTAACTAAATGTTTCACCTGAAGTAATGCATCATGATGTGCGCATATATGCGATTCATATGCATTTGGCCTTAATGTTACACAAAAGGGTTTACAATAGATGAACTATAAATCCATTGTGTTGATATAAAGGCTCTTGCTGATTGCTTAACAAAACCTCAGCAAACCAACTGGTACTAGTAAAGATATTTATGGCAAAACCACTAGTTTCACCTGTTTATAATAATAAAACGAAAACATGACAAGCTTTATAAACAAAAATAAGTTTGGTAAGTCCATCATGTAACTAGTACTACTAAACGTCCAGACATAACTCTCTATATCTTTCTAACGGAACTTGAACTTCCATTTCAAGTTTTACGAAAAGTCATCATGTATGCCTACTTCTCAAAGAGTAAAGTGTCGGCAAGAGAAAGAAATACCTAAATGAAGTAAAAATTGATTAATCATAACAAATCTTCTCAATGCACTAAAGTTCTATGATAGAGACTAGAGAGAGATGGCAAAGGGCACCAACTGGCAATTGCTACAAAAACTTCAAATGCTAAAGTATGACAAATCCAGTTTCGTAAGAGAAAATTTGCAGCACAGCTATATAACACGAGCATATCCTATGTGTATAACAGACAACAATGATATTATGACAAATAAAAATATAAAAATGTCAAACCTTGCTGACAACTTTTCCTTGGGGGCCTGTTTGTTTAGTGACAAGAGTCTGCCCAAGCATCTTCCCTACATGAAAAAAAAAATTAAAAAGCAAAAGGATTAGTAGTCCATCAATCAGTGAAGCAAAATAATGTTTTTCCCTATTCAACGTAATCTTTAACTAGTCAAATTTGTAAAGATGAGAATAAAATGAAATAATACCAGCTATCTCTTCTGCCTGTTCAACTTTGACAATGTGAACACCACCCTGAAGACCGCTTGTGAACTTGCCTAGGCCTCGTCCACCAGCAAGGATTTGGCTCTTAACCACCAACTGAACCAAAAAGGAAACAGTGATGCTTATATGACCACACAAACAGGTGGATCACAAAATTTAGGTAGGACATGCCTCACATTGTTTCTAAAAAAAGGTCAAATAACAAATAATGTGCCAAAGTGTACCTCCTTTTCATTGGGAAATGTCGTCTCTATGGCTTTTCTGACTTCCTCAACAGAAGAAACAGCAACACCTTTCGGAACATTAATTCCATATTTGCTCATCAATTCAGCTCCCTGAGTTCAAAAACCTTTTAAGAGTAAATGACTAAAGAACATATCATATAAAGTATATGTCTAAACTTTTGTAATACTATGCACCTACACCATAAGAATGTATTCATCTTATGAAAAAGGAACATATATTATGTACGCATGTGTCTTAATATAGGATAAAAGAGCATAAAGGAGGGTCTTTCAAGCTGATTGAATTTATCTAGCTATTCTCATAAAAACATGATTTCTTTAGGTTTCATTTATAGCCCTATCCCAACTAATTCGAGATGATTTAGTTTCTGATGTGGCATAAAGGGAATGACAATATATTTACAAAGCAATCTTGGTGAGTCCCGAACAGTCAAAAAATGGCATTTCATCAATATTAAAATCACTCAATGATCAGTAACTCACAGCACTTCAGCTTATGAGAGATTAAGCAGAGCAGAAGGCAGATATCATATAAACTGATAAAACAAAGAATACAGGCATCCCACAGGTCTAACACAAGAAGCTAAATCCACTAATGCAGCAAATTGTTCAGTGATAATAAGCTAATTGAGATGAAAGCACTTGTAAGATCTACCCATCACCTAATACTACAACCATCATCTTACTCTACTTATGTTGCTTGAGCATGAAGTAACCCTAAACAACAAAACAACTAATCCCTTCTGCAGTACCACCAACACCATGGCCGCGCGATCCGTCTTCCTTTCCAATACGTAAACAAAATCAAAACCTCAAATACGACAAAACAAAAGTCAAAACTCCAAAACAACATTCCACTTCTTCTCCCATGTAGTATGATCTAGGGCTAGACTAAACGTTTTAACAACGACAACACAACAGAAACACGATGCTTTTCGAAACATACGTAAAGCTTCAAAACATGTGAAAGGAGAAGGAACTCAACCTGATACTCATGGATGTTGAGACGGCGGAGCTGCTGCTGCTGCCAGTTTCCGGCGACCTTGATCGATTTGGTCGCGAGCTTGTTCAACAATCCTCTCACCATTTTTCTTCTGAATTTCGAATCTGAGGCCGATCTATAAACAATAATGATTAAGGAGATTAACAGATCGAATTATTAAATAAAGTATTGTGAAGAAAGTAGAAGAGAGGTTAAAGAAACCTAACGAATCACTGAGATGAAATCGAAGACGATTGAATTGGCAGCCGGTGGCGGAGAGTAATGACCTACACGCCGGAATTGGTGAACCCTTTAACCTTTTTGCAGTTTATTCCTTTTATTATTTTTTATAAATTATATATTATTATTTACCTAAATTAAGTTGAGGTCTTACATGAATAAAAAGCATATAGTTTTTACTTTTTAGAGAAATTAAATTAGTTGGTAATAATGTTATACCTTTATTCGTTCTCTTCTTTATTCTTAATTAGGTCTTAACTGGGTCTGAAAACGAATAAGATGAATATGAACGGGTGTTTTTGTTTGTTTGATTTTACTCGAACAAATATAAACACTTAAAACATATGAAATTTATCAGTCTTGTTTGTTGTAAGAAAAATAAATGTGTCTGTGTGCGTTTATGTTTGCTTGTTGATATTCTAAATTGGCGTAGTGAGTGCAAATGAACGAATATATATGAACGTATATGGGTAAAGAGATATGAATGTGTTTTTGTTTGTTTGTTAGCAGGCTACCCAAGGCTTGGCTCTAAAATTGGTTGGGCTGATGTGTTGATACATGATGGGGCAATCGGTATTACTAATAATAAGTAATGAATAATTTTTACTAGTTTTATGCCCGTGTGATGCGACGGAAAACACTAGCACTTAGGTTGGTGATTTTAAGGGTATAATTAGGTGGTTCTTATAAGTTTTAGACAAAACCTTAATGTACAATCAATTTAGTTTTTGTCCAAGAATTATGTGATGTGTATTTTTTTAATGCATATATTTGTAAAATGTCAATTTTATTCATCTTAAATACATTATATATATATATATATATATATATATATATATATATATATATATATATATATATATATATATATATATATATATATATATATATATATATATATATGTGTGTGTGTGTGTGTGTGTGTGTGTGTGTGAGAGAGAGAGAGAGAGAGGTAATTGAATTAACATAAACTAATGTACATAAAAAAAATTAACGAACATAAATGAATGAAGGAAACAGTGTTCATGTTTGTTCATTTAGTTAAAACAACAATTTTTTTATATAAATTCACCCTTTGTAAAAGAAAAAAGAGCCGAATTTCTCGTCAAACATTTCAGTTCCTTTCATTTACGATAAATTTCAAAACATTAATATTATTATATTCTTTACTATGTTGTAATTCATTATTCACTAGGTTGTGCCTAGTGGTAATAATAACTACATAATAAAACACCTCCAAAGAATACAAGTAGTTGCAATTTCTTAACACCCATATGATATTGCATAATAACTTTTAACCCATAAAATATCAAATACAAATTAAACCAAATAAAAATAATATTAAGCAATTATGAATATTGAATATCATCATTGTTGGAAAAAAAACTTGTAGCAAAGGATATCCACATTCCACAGGTGACAGGACCACAAAGAAGTTAAATGAGGCGCTATTGGGCCTAATTATTGGGAATGAAGGCCTACTGGGCCTAAAAAAGTCGCTAATTGCTTTGAAATCTGAATTGTAGTTGTACACTTCACACTTGTACAGGGTACTAAAGAAAACCGAACCTATCAAACCGTTAACACAAACAATTGTATTTAGGTTGTGGGCTGTCGGGCCCTTCAGCTAGTAGTCTAATCGTTTCTAGGCAAGTCCACAATGACATCACATTGATCGCTTAGTTTGGCCGTACCATGATTTGAAAGGAATTGAAATTTAAGGAAATTATTACTCCGTAATTAATTACAAAGTCAAGTGAATATAAGTGAGAGGCGTGTTTACGTCAACGTGGCCCCTTAACATCATCACCTGTCACCTTAATCATTGGCGAAGCTTAGTGAGGGCCAGGGGGCTCTGCCCCCCTTTTTTGTTAGTAATATTAATTTCAATCTGGTAATATAAATACTTTGTGCGATACTTTTTAAAATAGTTTATTTTCACTCCCCTTATGGTGTGGTTTAAGCTCTACCACTGACCTTAACATGCCGCATGACGTTTACTTCTAGCGAGTGCTCGTCATGGCTCACCCAAATAAAACGACTGTTAACTAGCCGTTGGGGTGTGGCCGCCGCCATCAAATTTAGGTTTGTGGTGTAGTGTGATATGACAAGATTTGATTGGTGAGTTTATTGTGTTATGTGATGGGTGTGACATGAGTGGCCGACCCTAATATAGTATTGATATTTTAGAATTTATTGACATTAGTTTAAGTGTTTTTACTTTAAAGCCTAAATTTTGGTTTTGACTTGGTGACTAAAGTTTAAAATCTTAGAGTTTGATCACTAAATTGTTTATTGTATAATTTTATTTTTTTAAGTTTGGCCATTAAAGTTTACTACTTTTGAGTTATACCACCAAAGTAACGCAGCCTTCTATTGAGAATATTGACCGGACTACCGCCAGGTAGCGCGTAACTTTGGCTACTAAAGTTTACGATGTTAGACTTTGGCCATTGATTTGTGTTTTTGACTTTGGCCACTAAAGTTTAGAATCTTAGAGTTTGGCCATTAAACTATTTATAGTGAACTTTTATTTTTTAAAGTTTATCTACTAAAGGTTAGTACTTTTGAGTTACGCCACCAAACTTTGATTTTATGGTTTCGGACGAGCCGGACAGATAACGATAAAAGTAACGCAGTGTTGGGTTTGGTAAAATTGACCAAACTACCGTCACGTAGCGGGGGAGAAACAAAACTAGTTAAATATAATTCCAGTGAAAATTAATATTGTGTTTCTTTTGTTAAGTTGTGAATGAAATTGTAATGTAATAACACTAAGGGGTTGTTTGACATCCTATTAATCAGTCTCTTAATGGTTCAGTCGTTCAGATGTCTGAATGGTTCAACACTTAATGGTTCAGACTGTTTGTTTCGCGAGCAAATGTCTGAATGGTTCAGACATTTGCTTCTGAATGGTTAAGCATTATACTAATGTTGAATGGTTAAGAGATCTAATGCTGAATGGTTAAGACCTCTTATCTGAATTGGTCAGACATTTGCATTTGAATAGTTAAACGATATACTAGCTTTTAATGATTCAGACCTTTTAATGATTCAACACTTAATGGTTCATACCTCTTATTGGTTCAGCACTTAAACATTCAGAAGTTGTCAAACAGCTACTAAATCAACTAAACAAATTGATCGTATGACTTAGTAACGATATATATATATATATATATATATATATATATATATATATATATATATATATATATATATTTATATATTTTAAATATATGTAAATTTTAGTTTAATATAGTATACTAATATACTAATACGAATAATTAAGACTTGCTAAATATAACACACATTCTAAAGCTTTAATTGCCAAAACGAATCTAGACTTTTATCATCAAAATTACTATTATGTTTCATTGAGTTTTCATGTCTAAGGAATTTTGCTTGGAATTTCTTACATCAGTTGACTTTAATTTTTAATAATTCCGTGCAAAAAAATAATAATTTCAAACTCCTAAATTAATCAAGTCTACTTTGAAGTAAAAATAATTACTTTGATATATTGTAATTCTCTTTTTTATCATTTTCTCTAAATCGTCTATTCATAAAATTGTAGGTTATAGTTATTAACTTATTTTATGCATATGTGATTATCTTCTATATATAGTTCTATATTTAAATCTAGTAATAATGCATGGAACACTCTCTCTTACGATCTAATCCCTATTCCATTAAACATGAAAAACTGTAGATTGATCAATAATGTATATAACTTGTTTTCTAATTTGTTTGTTGTATAAAATATCACACTCAAGTCGAACTTCACAAATATTATAAAGAAAATATTGTTGAAAGTGAAGCCGATGATTGCGCTAAACAAGATACAGTGGGGCTAAATTCTAACATCTAGATGTCCCCCCGACCCCACCCAAGGAAGATGCAATATGCTCCCTTTGTGCTACAAAAACAACTAAATGCCTATGATAGTATGATGTCACATTTTCCATCTACAATTTATAATAGAGAAAATCTTATTCAACTAATTTTAAGAATTTATTATATTTTTATAACTAAAAAACATAAAAGATACAATTATACTTTTTTAGCTATAAAAGTTATGGAAACACACATAAATTATTTGGAGTTAATTACACTGATGGTCTCAATTGTTTATATAATTACATAGATTATGGATTTGATTCTCGAGTATCAGAAATTATGTATTTGGTCTATATTGTTCAGTGGCTTGTAACACGTATGATCTCTAAAGTGAGTGAATTGTCTTGTAATTAGTGTTAGTAGTGATTGTACCCTATAAAAATGTTATGAATTTAAATCTCAATACGTGCAATGTTATGTAATATTTAGAAGTAAGGAAAATTAATGTTTTAGAATAAAAAACCCATGTACAATGATTAAAATATATTTTAATATAAAATACTTTGATCATTAAAAACAAAGAAAAGTAAAGAAATAAATACAAAGCAATGATATGAAATTATAAATTGAAAGTTCAATCGGAAGTTGGTCGTGTGGAACCATGATTAATCAAAATCAATTGCTTTACAAATTATTATAGAATATTATAAGTAATAACCTGTGCTACAAAGAAAACTAACATGTTCTTTTATATCGAATAGCATCAATTAACATTCGTGTTACAAGATTGTAAAGCAGATCCATAATTTGGGATCCAAATCTATAAAACAAGACACTATTGAGACAAAATGTGTAATTAATTAAATTATTTATTAGTTTATTGATATTTGCTCCAAAAGTGATTTTCTAAATCACTTTCAAGATTTTGTTTTTAATATTATGCAAGTACAATACCCAACCTACTTTTTAAAAAGATATTTAAACAAATTATAAGAAATTGTTGGTGTTTTTTAGTGTCATCAATGTCATTTTAATATAATTGATTAAAAACCAATTGAAATATTAAAATATACGTTGACTTGCTTCAGAATGTGTGGAGTGCGCGCTCAATCATTAATATTTTAACAAGTATTATGGAACCTCTAAGGTAGTTAGAGGCGAAACCCTTAAACCATGATGGGTTGTAAGGTGGCATCACCCCCAGGGTCCAGGAAAGCACCAAGGCAGGGTTGAGGGCTGGCCTGATTGGTCCAAAAAGGCTAATCAGTAAGAAATGATTATCAATAGTAAATTAGTAGCAGATCCATAATAACTAATATTCGATATTAACTGATTATAACTTGTGTAGAATTCTGACAAATTCTACCATGTGTTGAATAGCTTGACTAAAAATGGCAACTAGTATTTGGTTGTGAAGCATATGTGAGAATGTAAAAGATAGTCGAGAAGGTGTAGAGAATCTATCAAATTCTAAGATTTAATTATAGATATAGAAGATCTGTATATTGTGAATAAATTTGATGTGTGGAGATGGCTCGAGGATCCTTCAAGGGATGTTCGTGGTTCATTCTTTTGAGGGAAATGACGACAAAGGCTAATCTGGGAAATCAAGTTTTGAGTTTGAATAGGTTAATTGGATTTCGTTAAAGGTAAAAAGACGTATGATTCAAAATCGGATTCCATTATCCCGAAACCTTTTGCTTAGAGATGTTCTAGTTCTTTTCTTCAATTATCCTTCATGTGATACGACAAAGGAGGTGGGTGAACATGCTTTCTTTGAACGTGGCTTCTTGATGGCTATATGGAATTACATTGGATCCTGGATCGGTCTTTTGCATTCATCTCTGGCTTACATGTCTGATATTATGATTTTGCTAAAATGTAAGTCGTAATCCAACTGACGTTCCAGGCTTAAGCGCGCCTTAATTTACTTGGTGATTTGGTTGTTTTGAAAAGCAAGTTATACATTAGTCTTTAGAAAAGATACGTGGTATATTTGAAAATGGTGAATGAGACCAAACTTTTACGTGTAACTGGATTAAAAAACAGGGCTAAGATTTGTGAGGTATCATTGTTATATTGGTGCGGCTCTCCTTTTTTTTTTTTTTAAATTGCAACTTGTAATCTACTAGGTAGCATCATGCTAGTTTTGGTTTTTTATGTGACCACCATAATTAAAAAAAAAGGAGTTAACGAGAAAAATTAACAAATTTAAATACTAACTTTTATTTTTATAATGAGTTTAAGTATTGCACATAACTTTTTACCCTATTCTAACATAAAAGTTAACTAAAGTAATACGTTTGATTACTAACATTTCAATATGATTTAAAAAAATTAACAAAAATGATACCTAATACCTAAACTTGTAATAAATTTTTTTTTGAATGGTCAACGAATAATTTTTAAGCCCGGTCACCCGGGTAAACCCATTGGCGAAAGGCCACCCACGCCCGCGAACACAGACAGTGCTGGTGACCCGGCTCGCCCACATTCCAAGGGAAACCCACCACCCAAGGGTCCACTGTGATAAAACCTTTAGCCCACTTGAAACATATTGCACTTAATGAGACTCTAACCTATGACCTTCACATTGAAAAGTCATAGGATGTTTCCTCCTAAACCAGTTGACTTAGGACTCATTGGCCTAAACTTGTAATAAATTAAAAGTTAGTATTCAAACTAGTTCATTTTTCTTTTTATTTTAATAACATCATTCCATTTTATTTAATGTTTGAATGAAACGTTTTAGCTAATCAATGTCCATTGAATAGTGTGGTAATTTATATCCTGATTTCTCATGTTATCTAAAGTACACAATATAATTAATTTATTATTGTTATTAATTAATTAGCACCATTTCACATTAGTAGTGTGAATGTTTGACGTAATTGGCTTCGGAAACATGATCATATAGTTTTTAATTGGTTAGAGCATGCGCAATTCTAATGTACTTGTCGTGTAGAGGCAGGGTATACCGACAAGGCAATTGTAAATACAATATATTTTTATTCTTTTAAAACAAAAGTTTTGTGGATGTTAACCGTAAGTACGGTGTGACATAATAAAGAGGAACTTTACTTATAAAAGATAAATATAGCGTGTTATTCGACAGTGTAATAATATATCAGACTCTTAAAAATGTTAATTATATTTTATGTTGCTAATAATATTCATATATACAATAGTTTACAAATGTCACCTAACCATCCGACTTTTATTCAACTCACAGATAAAAATTCATCATCAACGATTACCAGGTGTGCAATAACATATCAGTATTCACATTAGTTTCATGTAATCAATACCGTATAGTAATATTATAGACATTAGCTTCATGTAATTTTGTATATTTGTTATCATAAATTAAATAAAGACTAATTTATGTGTAAATATTTTGTTTAACTTTATTGTAAAGTCGTTTATCAAACACTGCAACTGAACTACATTATTTCATACATAATTAAATTAGTGAAAGTCTTATGAATCTTATGATTTGGTGGTGTATAAATTTACATAGAATGCACAAGCTTTAAAACTTATGTAATTCATAGCACCTTACTGATATTCTACTTCCACCTTTACTATTTTATCTAATGCTAACTTCTTCAGTTCTTCTAACCTTATGTTGAGGTTGTTGACAAGGGTTGTGGAGGATTTCCTATTGGGAAAGATCTTGATGCACTAGACAGGGACATTTTCTATGGCAAAATTTAAGAGGAGAGACTTGTTGCATAGAGATCTTTTCTGAGCGTAATGAATGTAAAGAAATGTAAAACAAAGATGATCGATGTCTTAGGATCAAGGTGTATATATTTCATATTACTATGTCTCTTATTGCTATGAATTATTACCAACTCAAAAGTGTATGGCTATAATCTCATAATTAAGAAAAGAACCTTTTTGATTGTCACATATTGAGACATGTAGTTGTAAGATAATATTATATATTTTATTGTATCAAATGCAAAAATCTTACTTAAACAATAAACTCGTCATATCACCGTCTTGCTATACAAGACAAGTTTCAAGGCATTGTCGAGACACCCAACATCTTTTGACATGTTGCATGTGGCTAACAACTGATAAAAAACGCATAGGTAAAAGCAACCAACACAAATCATTCCCAAGTATATTAGTTTGTTGTTTATCATATTATACCATCCATTTTACCCAACCAAAAGTTGTAAAAAGGTAAATAACCCAAATTCATAAAACATTATAAAAGGTAAATAACCCAAATCATAAAATGTTATAATAATCTAAAATAAAAAATCAAAAGCTTTAAATACTTGCGACAACCTACAAATAACCGCTAGACTATTACTGTATAGTACCCTCCAATTTCTTCATACACCCAAAGCAATTAAGTCAAGATATATAATATATATAAAACATAGCATTTTTGTTAAAGTCGCTACAGAAGTGAAAAATCTTTTAGGTGTCACATCGATCATCGTCTCATTTAATAGTAAAAAGGAGCGAGAAAAATAAGTTTAGAATGTTTAAAATCATGACAAGTGGCAACTCAAAACCTTCTTTTATTATAATAAATAGATACTATCACAAAAAAGTTTTTGTTTATAACACGCGAATTCGTTGGTTCGTGTCACATGCATTTAAGTTGGTATTAATGGAAATAAAGTTTAACATGTGAGCTAGAGGTATATATGGTTCGGTTCAATTTGATTTTAGCCTAGTAGAAAACAATATTAAAAGGTTTTGGCTTTTGTAAATATAAAACCGATTGGATAGATTGATTTTTAGTTTCGTTTTTTAGTAATAACTATAGAATATAGCATATACACCAAATGTGACTATATTAATTTCTTTTCCTCATCCTACATCAAAAGCAGGACACAAACAATATGATATCATTTTAAAATTATATTATATTATATTATTATAATGGAGGTATAGACCGAGCGACTGCACTTATTTTAAGGCAAAGATAAAGTTATTAGACAGACATTCAAACATACATTGACACTGACCACTGTTAACATAGTCTATATCAAAAACCAAAAAAGGAAAGAGAAAAGAGGGTTTATTTGATTTCTTAAACAAAGGGTTTTTCTTTGTGATTTTGTTATCATATTGTCTGCAGTAGAAAACACAGAGATGGAGGGTGTGAAGGGAGCAGAAGCAGGAACATCATCTGGGTCTTCATCAGTTCTTGATGATGTTAATGGAGACTTCAAGAACAAACAAACAGGGGAATTTGCAGAAAACCCATCAAAGATTAGGGTTCATGAACATGAAAATGAACAAGATGATGATGGTGATGAGCATGATGATGAACACCATCAAGAGGGTTTCTCTGAGTTTGTTCCTGGCCCTCTTCTTCCTCTCAAAGAGCAGCTTGACAAGGATAAGGTTTTTACTTTATTCTTTGTTGTTTCAAAAGTTATAAAAATCCATTATTTATCATTTTACTCTTATATAAACTGAAGACATTCATAGTGGTGGTTTGATCTGTTTTAATTTAGGGTTTATATGCAAAAGTAAAGGTTTGTATGCTTCTAGGGCTTCTTTCATTTCTAACCTCAATCTGTTTGTATTTCATGTTTACTCTCATGTAATATTTATCTGTGATATCTAACATATGGTGTGATCTGTTTCAATTTAGGGTTTTTGGGGGTTTAGTGAGCCCTTGTACACTTCTGCGGTTTATTCCCTTTTTACCCTTTCTGTTTTTAGTAATTACCATTATAATTCTCAGCTTCAGAAGAGCAAAATGGGTATTTGTAGTTGGCGCAATTTCAAGATTCAAAATTTGAAGTAAAAAAGTTGAGATCTTGCTCTGTTTTGGAAGTGTCTTTGTAGTTGCATTTTCAAGAATGAGGTGGAAGTGTATATCTGTGATTTGTTCAGTTTGTACAATTATTTCGATATTAAACTATTGCATTTACTGTATCTGTGAACTATAGTGCGAGTCTTTTGCGAGAGCCCTAGTTCTCAATTTATCAAGTGCTTTGCATTTCGTCGTTTGGGGCAAATCTGGTATCTGAATTAGCTAGATTTTGTGCTTCATATGTTAAGATTCAAACTTAGAAAGTTAGAAGTAAATAAGTTAAAACCTTATATGTTTCGTTGGGCATGGCTGTGAATCTTGCATTTTCAACCTTTAATTAAAAGTTTTGCTTTGCTTTGCTTTGCTCTGCTTTGCAAGAATCAGCAGTTAAGTTTGAATCTTGCTGACAATAATCGAGCATGATGATTCACTATTTTGGTTTTATAGGATGATGAAAGTTTAAGGAGGTGGAAAGAGAAGCTGCTTGGTTGTGTTGAAAGTGATTTAAATGGTTAGTTTCATCACATTGTTATAATCATCTGTTGTGTTACTATATTGTGTCATAGTCTTAGTGTTGAGTATGAATATTTGGTTTAATAAATGCTAAAGTAAGGAACAGAAGAAACAATACGTGTTGAGATGGCAAGATGGGTGGTTGAAACAGGTCTATGCGTGTTACATACAAACACTCTCAGTACACAAAGTGTTTGACTATAATGACTTCAATTCACATTTTGAATCTTTAATTTCATGCTTAATGGTCTTTTCACTCTGATGATTTTATTATCAGGGGAAAAGGATCCAGAAGTTAAATTCCTCTCAATAGGAATCATATCAAAAGATGTTGGCGAGATCACGGTTCCATTACCGGTCAAAGAAAATCAAAGTGGTCGTCCCCTCTTTACACTTAGAGAAGGCGTTCAGTATAGGTTTAAGCTAACATTCAATGTTCTGCACAACATTGTTTCTGGTCTCATATGCATCAACACCGTGTGGAAAGGAGGAATCCAAGGTAGTATTTTAATATTTATATCATGCATATATGTATAATACACACCTTATATGTATACATAATATCACTTACTTTATACGTGTATTATGCATCCATTTTATTCAATAACAAAAGGCAAGGTTTTCATCTATTAATTTGTAGATAGTTACAAGATTCTTCCTTTATTGTCAACTTCCATGACTTGCTGTTTTCATTCATTTCTTCCCAAAACCAAGAGTCTCTGACTTTTGAGGTCAAAACGATACTTTCATGATAGAAGGATGAACATGAAATTTGTTACTGAGTTGAACACTATTTTTTTCATATTTGTTCTACTTGCTATAAAGTTATATATATTTAGCAAACTTTTCATGAATGGTTATAGAACTCGTACCACTTTTGAGGTTGAAGCCATCCTCTTTGACTTTAAAAGTCAAACTATGCTAAAACGTGTGAATTATTCACTAATTTGGTGACAGTGGATCGGATAAAGAATATGTTGGGTACATTTGCTCCCCAGAAGGATGCTTACATTGAAACATTAGATGAGGAGACCACGCCAAGCGGCATTCTTGCAAGAGGAATATACACTGCGAAGCTGAGGGTACGATTTTGTTGTTCCCATTTTTATGTTTTTGAATTGTTAAGTAATGTTTTAATAGATTATCATTCCAACACATGATGAAGTGATGTTATTTAAATATTGTTGGGTGATGCAGTTTGAAGATGATGATAAGAGGTGTCATTTGGAGCTTGATTATTCATTTGAGATCAAGAAAAAAAGTTGAAGTCTATATGTGACATTCATGTGGGAAATTTGATTCTTCAAGTCCAAAGATATCTACTCAGTTTTTATGTTTATTTGCTAGTAAACTTGATGTTTGGTGAGTTTTAGTTTTTGTTATAAGTAAAATCTTTAGCTCAGTCCAGGAAAATACTGCTATATCAGCTTGTACTTTGTTCAGTGTTAACTTGTACTTTGTGGATTTGTCGATTACATCAATTGAAAAGGGTTGAATCTTTACCGCAAAAATTATTTATTTATTGTTGAAAAGTTTGTACTTCTAAACTATTATATTTATATATTACTAATTACCAACTTTGCTATGCTTAGTGAGTTGTACAATATGTTTAATTGGTTGTATTCATTTTTGTCTCTTTTTTAATCCTTAATTTTTTTCTTATCTTAATCTAATCTTTTATACTTTTACAATTTGGCCCCAATATCTTTTGTAATTTCAACTTTAATCTTCTATATTTTTCATATTTTATAAATTTTGTCTTATGGTTCGGTTTAAATTTTGCGAGTTAACTCACTGCAGCGTGCGTGTATGGTTCAACGTTTTTACCCATATGTTTTCCCCGTTTAACGACACTGTCGTAACGCTGGTTCTAGATCGACTTTCTTATTGTTTTATATGTTTTACGTTCCGCCTACGTGGTTTAACATTTTTACACATACTTTTAGTTCGTTTTTATATTTTTCTACTATGAGCTTTTTGAATGTTACTGGTCACTGGCGGTAGTGTTTCATTGGTGTTACTTGACACGGTTTTACGCCCCCCACTGGTGCTACTTGATCTCAAATACTTTTCATCTTTTATAATTTTTTCTTTTACGTCTCGGTCTAAAATTTTTGAGTTAACATTCAGACACATGCGTATGTAATGTTTTTACATATATTCGTTGTGTAATATACTTAGTTCTAATTTATACACATTAACAACTCGCAACACGCATGCACGGGTTAAAGTTTTTACGTCTATTTTTATGTTTGGTTTTATTCTTTTGTTTTACGAGTTTTCTGGTATTAGTGGTCGCTAGCGACGATGTGACATTGATGTTATTTGACACGATTTTACGCTCTCGCCGCAACGCGTGGGGTTAAATACTAGTTTATATATTACTAATTACCAACTCCTCTATGCATAATGGTGTTGTACCTTATGCACATGGAGTTTTTCAAAAAAAATTATTTTTCACTTTTAACACAAAATTTTTCATTTTTACAATTAACTTCTCAAATTTTACTTTTTTTATTTTTAAACTCTTCATATATTGCAATTTAATCTCACAACGTTTATATTTTCAACTTTGTTCTCATATACTTTTCATATTTCGTAAATCGTCGTTTTACATTTCGTTCTAGGTTTTGCAAGTTAACACGACATAACATGTATGTGTGATTCAATATTTTTATCTTTCGTTCTAAATTTGGTAAGTTAACACAACACAATTTGTGTGCGTGGTCCAACATTTTTTACGTCTATTTTCCCGTTTTAAAGGGTTCGTCACAACACACGAATCTTAGATCGACTTATTTATATTTTTCTTTTTCTACGTTTTGGTTTAAATTCTCCGTATCAACACATCGCAACTTCAGTGTTGGTGGTCGTTAGCGGTTGTGTGACATTGATGTTATTTGGAATGGTTTTACGCCTCCGCCGCAACGCGGGGAGCTTAATTCTAGTATATACTAATTATCAACTTTTGTATGCATTATGGCTGGTACAATATGCTTAAGTGGGTTGTACACATCTTTTTGTTTTTTTTTAATCTTTAACTTTTACGTTTTAACCCAATACTTTTACATCTTTAACAATTTAGTCCCAACAAGTTTTACTTTCAAATTTGATCGCTTATACTTTTCATATCTACAAATTTTGTATTCTACGTTTCGTTCTAACATTTGTGTGTGTGGTTCAACATTTGTACGATTATTTTTTCCCATTTAACGGTCCTGTCACAGTGCGTCGGTCCTAGATCGACTTGCTTATTGTTTTATATGTTTTACGTTACGCCCGCGTGGTTCAACGTTTGTACGTCTACTTTTCGTTCAGTTTATTTTTTTCGTCTTTATTTCTTCTTTAATACGAGTTTTTTTGGTGTTGATGGTCACTGACGGTAGTGTGCCATTGGTGTTACTTGACACGGTTTTACACCCGCCACAACGCGAGAGCTTAATACTAGTTATTATATATATGTTAAATCCAAAATGTCGGTTTGTACAGTAGAACCAATTTACTTCTTTTAAATACTATTCAATCAATTGCAACAAAAACTCAAAACCATGGTAGACTTTTTAATTTTACATCCAAGGTCTTGGGTTTGAAACTTAGTTACTTGAATAATTAAACAAAAACAAGGTGTTTTAATTCTTTACAATAAAACTTTAACATCTTTTATTTTACGAGCTATACATACATGTAAAAATATATCAACTTGCTTTATAAACATAATTAACCTTTATATTACATCCTCGCTAACAGAGGTTTAGGGCGGGCCTTACTGTCTAATACATCAAATCACGATTTGGCCCGAATACATCTTTTTTCGTTAACAAGAAACAATTACCCCAGAAATCAACATCATCTGCTCAGTTGTAAGCAGTTGAAAAGGAAAAAATTTAAGATGATAACAATGTTCTGAATTTAATGCCATGACAATTTGGTGTTTCCAGTATGGTCTCGGGTATAGACGATCTGGGGCTCATCTTGCCAAGGATGGGCAGAGGGCAAACCAACCAAAACAAAAGGTCCACATGGCCTCACAGATAGCGATTAGGTGATCCTGGACTCGTCTTGCCAAGGATGGATAGATGACAAACCGACTAAAACAATACAGAGTCCAGTGCATTATTGGAGGTGATTTGTACACAACAAAAAAATCTGGACAAGACGAAGTCCAGTGCACCATGGGAGGTGACTCGTAACGTCATCTTTATGCACACATGTAGGAGTAGTAGACAGCATATGCTACAAGTATACAAAACATAAGTTTGTTGTGTACGACTATATTTGTTGTGTACTAATCACATCACGGTAACTGATGTCATAAGTGTAAATAAATTATCTCAAAGTATACAAACTACCGAACTTTCATGTCATGTCATAAAGATGACCAGATATCTAGGTTTTTTCCGCATAGACTAAGTTCTGACTCAAGACAAACATAACACATCATACATCTACATCCTTTAATCACTAATGGCGGACGAATGCTTCACAACTCAAAATAAGGTCTTCTCTTGGATGGTCATCTGTCTCCTGTATGTATAATGTATGGTTCATAAATCATAATGACACATCCATGGGATTGTCATGTACCTGGGTATGATTCCAGGATCATATCCCACCATAATTGATAAAAAATCGGACCATCTTCACATTTCCAATGGGTGTTAACCCTGCATCAATGTCTAATATTTGTCAAATTAAAGAAAAGTGACCTCTATTGTATTGGCTAGGTGTGCATGATCGACATGGTTCATAACATGGGTTTTTAAGTGTGGTTGACACTAATCGGGTAGGGTTGATCTGCAAACACTATTTTTAATTTTTTTTAGAAATAACTAACGTGCTGCAATTTCAAAGCTATTTTATTACAATAATATCCAGAGATTTATAATGCAGACATGTAGAAGGTTGCATGCATTTGAATGTGTTTCAGGCGACATTTAACCAGTGTGACTAATACTTGATTTTAGTTAAATCTTTTACCTTATCCCAATTGGCCCATTAGAGATAAAACATAACCAAAAGCAACCCCACTTTATATAAATGGGCTGAAATTGACATCCTCAACACTAGTACTGGCATATTGCTTAGTGTTTCCTAGTAAGTATCCTAAATAAAAGATGGAACATGGTATGTTATAGACAAAAATCAAGTACCACCAACTTTTTTTTATCATGAGGATGGTAGAAAGGTAAAACTTACCTGTAACTATTCAAGAAACATAATAATTCAATTTTCATGGGATCCTATAAAGATAACTGTTTTGATTTTTAGTGGTAAAGAAAGGACAAGGATATAAGGATAGAGGGACTGCGGGGGTGTGATATCTTTTGGACAATATTGTTAGTGCAATTTGACAATAATGGTCAAGTAGTTTAAGTATATTTAAACTATTATAGCCATGTTATATGTATAAATATTGTACCGAGTACAATTACTATAATTTTGCCGAATAGATTAAAGTATCATGTCAGCTGTTGCATGTGAATACTAGTACCAAAACAATATATTTGATTTGGGGATTGAGTGCAGAAAATAACAGTAGCAGAAAGAATAGTTAGATAGACCAGAAAATTACCTCAAGGTTTTTATACATATCTCAGAAGGAGATCAGCTGAAGAGCTTTTGACCCGGCAACTTTGACCCAAGTGAACATCTCCAAACACATACCTGCACCATTTTACAATAAACTGCCATTATACACACACACACACACATGCATATACGCATATATACACACACATATATGCACATATAGACACACACATGTGTGTGTGTGTATTGAATCATTATTTAAATGGCCAGCTTTACCTATATTCACAATATTCAGGCCATGCACAACGAGCTTTCCCATAATCCCAGTAACAATCTTCATCCCTCAAAGGTCCACGCTTACCTGTTAAACTCACAAGTCAAAACTTGAAAAATTGTTGCTTTGACTTTAATACTTAATAGGAATCTAGAAAGAAGTAATACCAACCTTTAGTAACAAATTTTGATTTCTTATCAGGATGAATATCATGCCACATCTCAAGCCATAACTCCCGCATAAGAATAGGGGATCTCACAATGTTCCTATGATTTGCTGCCACCAGTGTTATACCCCCGATTAAAATACATGCATATGTTTTTATAAAAATCCAGCAAGTAATTTATATACCTTTATCGAGTTCCCAAACAGCCGTCCTTTGTCCTGGAATGCTTTCAGAATCTTCGTAATAAGTTATATATTTAACACGAGGAGATCTTGTCATGTTGGGGATTATGTCTGCTCCGAGATGGTGTTCTACATCTAAATGCACTTGCACGTCTTCCCCTTCATGCTCTGACTGAAACAATTAACAAAATAATTTATTAATTGAAAATGTAATTTTATTTCTTGATTGTTGGGCAGGTTTACCAGAAAGTTATACTGTAAATAGTACTGCAAATAAGGTAGCCAGTAAGGGACTAAGGGCTTTGGCATATTACCTGAGGAGTTCTTGTTATGTTAACTTTTGGTCCAAGCCAATTTTTGCAATAAGAAAGGGAATTATATGGTACCTGTAAGTAGCTTTATGTTTGTTATTTTCAAGGTAATATAATAAGCAAGTTTTCAATAGTTGGGGCTTAAGCAACAAGTGTATCATAACTTAAAGGGTTTATGAAAAATCCCTCAACTTAATAGTTAAATTTGACATGTTAAAGTAACTGAACTAGTGAATTTAATACAAATCTTTGACATTTATAGAAAATGTCAGTTAGTTGCAAAGCCAGCACATACACAGTCATCACATAAGCATATTTTTGCCAGGCGCGATGCCACTTAAGATTCTGTTGCTTATGTGGATTATTTATATGGCAGGTCATAAGAAATGTTGCTTGTTAGGACTTAGGATTAGCAAAAGAATATAAGTGACACCAAAGTCAGATAAAAAATAATAATAAAAATTCAGGGATTAAAATTATTAATATGTCAAAACTACCATTAAAAGTTCGTGAGTATTGGACAAGTAACTATCATTTACCACTAATTTCACAGGGTTGTATAAATTGAACAAGTTTGGGACTTCAATAACTAACATGTTTAAAAATAGTTTGAGGGACTTTTTTCAAGCAAAATTAGAAGTATATTAACCCTAGCTTGGAACATCCATTTAATTATCTTAGCTTACCGTCTCATCACCACTTGCAGCCCCAGGATTTCCTTCAATCAAATTCCCAGACCTATATGAAAGACAGGAATTAACTTGTGAGCTGCCGTTGCGTCCATTTAATTTCTATGTACTTTATTATTTTGTGAGCTGCTGTTTCGATGTACGTTAGTGATTATTACATTCAAAATGATGGCAGTTTGATACTGCCATACTGGTGAGGAAAAGTTCATTGGTTCATTAAGAAGTCGGCATACAAATCCTTTAGCAAGTGAGCAGTCCAAATGGGACCGGAGTCTGGATGGTATACTGCAGGAATGAATGAAGTAAATGAGCACATGGCAAGGGACATGTGTAGGACTGTGGGGCTGATCAAAGAGTTAGTTATCGCACATGAGAAAGATGGAATATTGTATGGTTGAGTCTATAGTAGGTGGTGTGGTACGCATGAGGGAATGTTGGTTAGTCGGCTTGTTTGCTTGGGCAGGAGGATATCACAGCTCTGGATATGCTTTAATAGTATATCTTTCTTTTCTATTAATAATATCACCCATCTCTTGTAATTCCTTATTGTCTCTTTAATTTCATGTTGTTCTTACAAGATATTATAATGAAAAATGATCCTAAACATGGTAAAAGAGTGTTACCTGGTATATAAAGATCCTTCAAACTCATAAACAACATCAGTCATAATCCAGTTGTCAGGATAAGGCTTGCCACTTGGTGCGAAATAGTAACCAACCTATTTAAAAGAAGTATGTAAGGTTCTGGTGCTATGTATTCTGGGGTTAGTGAACTGATGTTGAGATTTAGCATCTTAATCAGTACCTCAGTTCTTGAATCTACTCCATATATACAAAAGATGTTCTTCAGAGGAGGTCTCTCCCAAGGTGTCAAAGGATTTATAACGGGATCACCGTGATATAACCTGGACAATAAAGAGATTGGTTTCAGTTTGTTGTGGAAATATCCTATATAATAACAAAATTGAACTTGCATGTACGTATACGGTATACAGCCCCATAACGAGGAAATAAATAAAGAGACTTGACTTAGCCACATTAGGCGTGGCCGCATGGCAAGATGCCAAGACAGGTGGGTCGAGCATGTTGGGTAACAGATCAGAACACTAGAACAATCCAAGTTGAAAGATGCTATTTTACTGCGTGTTGAAAAGGGTCAGGTTAATGCAGACACTTTTTGTCCATTTTTTTCTTATAATAATCAATGCATTGTGAAAAAACAATATTATCAGAAATATTAATCCAAATCATTGAATAATATGGTTTAGAAGGTAGCATGCCTTAAAAAAAAGACTTTGGACAATTTGCAACCCCTTTTACCCATTCCGCCTTTAGCATTATTTTAATTTGATATGTTTGAGATAAAACACAAACCAAATTCACGCATTCATAAGTAAATGGGTTAAATTGCCACTTTAAAATCTATATAGCCATGTACGTAACAGGATATAATATATACATACATATATATATAGACACACACAAAGAGCAGGCATTAAGCAAATTGCATCTGAACATGGAGCCATCTATTCAAAATTTAAACAATTATTGGTTACCCACTTGTCTAATTGGTAAAGAAGCCTTTTGCTATCAGGATCATAATCCTCAATCGCTTTAAAAAATGTCCCATCTGCTATTTCACGAGCAGAAAAGGATAACTGAGTAGGGACCCCACATTCCATGTTAGATAAGTTGGCCTGCATTTCATCTCCAAAGGATGGATAAGCTTCTGCTACAATATTATAAACCATTAATATAGTCAACATCAAGCAAATTTATTAATATTGTAACCGTACTCATTCTATACCTACAACAGATGGGATCTCAATATTGATAATGTTAGTTGGAAATCCAGAATAGTTTAACCGGTACTCAAGATCATCGCACTGATATACATTGTGTTTTTTTCTGCGTCCACCAGAAAAATGCTTTGAGTACACATTTTCACTCCTACAATACTCTGAAAAAGGCGACATCCATAGTGAAGAGCCAAATGAATTGAACATCAATCGGGCTGTCCCCTGATACCTCACCAAAACATATGATGCAAAATTAAATAAGAGATAAAACTCACTTCAAACTTTAAATAAGTTGACTTAGGAGGTTGCATGCATTTAATAGACTTGGATGATTTTGAATCCGTTTGACCATTCGATCCATTTATAAGTAGATGGATCAAGAGTGCCACCTCTACAAAAGAGTAATATGTAAAAGAAAGCGAAGAATCAACCTCGGGTATAGGAAGGCCAAAAGTGGATCCAGAGAGTGTTGCTTCTATCGTCTGAACTGAACCAAGAAGAGGAGCTCCTGAAATTAAAAACAAGAAAACATCAATCGGTAGACTATCCCCTAAAGTCATCACTCAGCAGTGACGTTTATATGTGCTTTGACTTTGACAAAAAGAAGCCCACCATACCCACAGCAAAGTAGGCATGAATATGATCATCTAGCCATTGGATATATCTTTTGGGGGAAATTTCCAGCTTCAACCACTCTAAGAAGTAACGAAAAACATTGTTACCCAGTGAGTGGGCAAATACAATGGACGGACCACCACGATGTTTAAGAGCTATTTCAAATGTAAGCCTGCAAATAAACGGACACCATGGTTTAAAATAATTTGGGATAAAAGGTTCAAGAAAAACTAGTAGTATTATATACAAACTTTAGCTTGTGGAAGTACAAATCCCGCTCCTCAAGCTTTGATGGTGACAATCTCCAATCATATGGAACAGCAAGAATAGCATTTGCCTCAATGCCAAATTCAATGCACCATTTAATCCATTCTTTCCACACTGATGAAAGTGGGCCTGAAATTCAAGAACTTATTTTCAAATATCAGGATGCCATATTTCCACACACACATACTATATGTGTGTGTTTGTGTGTGTTCATGCATTATAAGAGAAAAATTAAAATGAGAAATGAAACTTTTTACCTGTTATATAACCTGGATCAAGCTCTGTGATCGCAGAAAGGCCACTGTCCGGTCGGGATTTGCATTCAGGATGATCTGTTTGATTGTAAGGATCCAACATCATGCACTTAAGCCAGCAATTCATCGCAGAAAGACACTGCATGGTAGATTGTAGCCTTCTTCTATCATCCACCGACATTATTGGATAAAAATGAGAAATATGTAGCATTACCTCTGCTATAGCATAAATATAGACAGCAGTGTAATGAAATTTGACTTTAATCGAACATAACATCCAACATGTTATTCATGTCTTTACCTTATTCTAAACTAAAGATCCCAACTTAAAATGATATAATTAAACAGGAGGTGTATAATTTAAATCACCTATAAATATCAAATATGAGGCTATAAAATATGCAGAAACCACAAGGACTTATTCTGGTCTATGATAGTTAATCAATAATGGTTAATCTCTACAGATAGCACGTTTTCCCTGTGACACCCCGCCATATCAAAAAAGTAAAAGCCACAAGAAATACACAATAACCAAAAGAAAACAGAGTATTGAATGAGAGCGTTTGAGATTGTAAGGAAGTATACTTTGGTGGTGTCGAGCCAAACCAAATCGAGAGGATTGAAATCAAGGGGAGAGTACGGGCAATCCAAAATAGACCATGCTCTAAGCTGAGTAGACGCGAAGCCTGGTATTATAATCCCCGATAACTTCGAGTAATCGCCTTTGAATTGACTGCCATTAACGACGGCAGTTGTATCCAAAACCCCTGCGATAACGAACACGACGCCGATGAACTTCCAATGGCTTCTCATCCGCCCTAGCTCCGCCGTGCTCCGCCGTGTGCGGCTGATGAAGGTTGACTGAGGGTTAGGTGGTGGAAGAGTTAGTTGGGGATTTGGTTGATGTTATTTATAATCTAATCATGTCATCGGAGACTTTTCGTCGCCGACGGGGGGATGGAAGTGTGGATTGTTGGGGATTTGCTTATTAAAAGTTTAAAATTATGTGTTGATTATATTAATTTTCGTATGTAACATTGACGTGTTAAATTAGGGTTTCTATAAGCTACTAGATTGTTAATAATAATAACTATAATTAAACATGAATGTCTATGAAAAAACTTTAATCAATAATAATTAAGTTTTGGTATTGTTTTGATTAAATCCGTAAATATTCGAGTAATTTGTAGCGAATATTTTTTTTTTCAATAAATTATATAATACATTCAACTATGCAAGCTATGTTGCATCAACAGTGTCATTATTTTTTGTGTAGTTTCCAACTTTCCATATACTATGACAATGTATTATCATTGTAGCTCTATTACATCCAACAATGTATTAATAGAAATCAGTGTAATTATATATAAACTTAAAAAACATAAAAAGAAACTTTGTTGTTTAACTTTAGTTGTTACACTCATTGTATTAGAAAATTATGTTATGCTTTAAGTTCTCATTGTTTAAGTTTAGTTATATTGAATTATCTTCATTTTAGCATTTAAACATTATGGTACAAGAGCGAAATGCGATACACAGATGTTGATTCACGTATGATTTACAAAGTTTTATCCATATAGGGCATAACATGCATATTTTTGAGATTTGAGTTGTTTACTCAGGCAAAGGTAGACAAGCGACGAGATGTAAATAATACATTAATTCAAAATATGTATGCTTTCAGAAATTTTTCTTCCATAGCCATTAAAACAAATGAAAACCGTATATCTATTTCATATCCATGAATCGGTGGACACGTAGCACCACCACGACACCAATTCCCCGACATTTTAAAATATAAAATTTTGGTCCAATTTATACGTTCTTTTTATTTATACTAGACATATTGATCGAGTTATGAGAAATTTGTCCAGGATTTATTTTTTTCCCGAGGATCTAAACCTTTTAAAAGGTACATAAAAAGCTAGTTGTGTTTATACATTTCAAGATACTTATTATTTATGAATATAATTTTATCTTGAATAACTTCAACAAAACTTTCTCATAATATATTTAAAATATCGTTTCACATAACATATGGCTCACTATTCGCTTAAGAGCACATTAATACACGATAACAATCATAGTCTTTTATGCACTAAAACGAAGATAAATTATAATGAGTGGTGGGACATCACATAGACGTACGTGCGGCATAAAATAGGATGGAGTCGATGAAAATGCTTGTAGTGGTTTCGTGACGTTAGAATCAACTGTCTCTTTTGTCTTCTAATCAGTTCAAATTTTCTTTCGAGTCTCAAGAAGTTTATAAATTTGATATCCAGATCAATTATAAATCTATAAGGAGTTCACCAAGGTTGAGTATTTTTTTAAGTCCCAAAATATCACTTCGACATTAAAATACTTTCTAAGAATGTCCCTTCGAAATATCATTTATTCGTTATGTCCCCAGTAAATACGGGCGGATACGAATTTAAAATGAAATCGTCTAAACTTACCCTATTTTCTAAGGTCAAAAAAATATCCCCACTAAATGTGGTAGAGTAGTACGCCCTTATAATATGAGCGTCAAAACTAAATTATGGTCGAACGAACTTTTCAAAAAGTTCGTAAGGTTTTGATTTGTATTATTATGTTAATCTAAATCGTTTTACTCATATTTTGTTTTTATCCTATACATTTCAATATACAACTTTTTATAAAAATTCAGATATATCGTTTTAATGTATTTTTTTATATACGTACTGACATAAATCTCGTTCAAAACCGAATCAGGTAACATTTATATCTAATGTTCCGGGTCAAATTTTATTCAAAACTGAGTCGGCCGACTGCGTTTCCGTTTGGACTCCCCTATTTTAGAGGCCGACGACCCTATAATTAGGGTGGGCGGCCCGTATTTCAACATGCGGCATTTTTTACCTTAAAAATAAGTCGGATGACCATATATTAAGGTCGTCTACGCCCGTATTTAGGGGGCAAAATGAAGAAATGATATTTCAAATAGACATTTCAAAGAAGTTTTTTTTTTTATCAAAGGGACATTTTGATAATTTTCCTTTCTTTATTAAATTTATGTCACCCCTCATCAATCATTATTTATATCATTCTTTATTAAAAGAACCTAGCTAAACAATATGTATTTGCGAAAGCTTACAGAAAGCAATACTTTTTAACATTTAACATGTTAACACGTCATTTAGATAATTATAAATATGTTAGTTGAAGTGTAGTCTAATGGTAAGAGACAAAAACTTTTTAACGTAAGACAGAGAGTAGATTGTCATGTAATTAAAGGATAACATAGATTTATCATTTAAGACAAAAATGATCTTAATTTTTTAAGAACCTTAAGAGGTTATTTTCATGATTTAAAATATCTTTAGTTTGCAATGGGTATACATGATATGATATACACTTAGGTGACATATAATGAATCTTCTAACACATGAGTGTCTTCATTACAAAAATAAAATGTAATATTTAGTATTTTATCCTATACTAAGTTTGCACTACCCATTCAAAGCAATCTATTTGTTTATTTTTTATAAATTTTCACACGCCTTAAACTGTCTGTTTGGTATGGGGTAATAGAATGAACGAATGAATGGAATGAATGAGTGAATAGAATGGATGAGAGAATGAAATGAATCATTACATTCTATTGTCCTGTTTGGTTACCCTTTAAGAACAAATTAATTATTACTTTGTGCTATTTGTTAGGTATGAAAAAACAAATCAATGAAATGTAAAAGTGGTTATGATGGCGATGGCGAGCGGTGGTGGTGTCCGGTGGTGGTTTCCGGCGGCGGTGATGGCCCGAGGGTGGTTTCAGGCGGCGGCGGTGGTTTCCTGAAGCGGTGGTTTCCGGCGGAGGTGATGGCCCGAGGGTGGTTTCAGGCGGCGGCGGCGGTTTCCTGAAGCGGCGGTTTCCTGAGGCGGTGGTGGCCGGAGGTGGCGGTGGTTTCTGGCGGCGGCAGTGGCCGGCGGTGGTTTCCTGTGTCCGTTGTTTCCGGCGGCGGTGGTTTCCGGTGGCTGTGGTTTCCGGCGACGGAAGTGGCCGGCGGTGGTTCCCGGTGGCGGCTGTGGCTTTCGGTGGTTTCCGGCGGCGGCGGCGGGCTCCGACGGTGGTGTTCCCAGGGCGGTGGTGACCGGCGGTGATGGTGGTTGTTGTGGTGGGTGAGTGAGTGGTGTGGTGACTAATGATGAAAGAAGGGATGGAATGAAAAAAAAAAGAAAAGAAAGGGTGGATGGAATGAATTTGAAGGAATAGAATCAACTATATAATGGTTCATTCCATTACATTCACAAACCAAACATGTCTTAATTCATTCACCCTCAATAGTTCATTCCATTCCGTCCCTCATTCCAACATACCAAACGCTACCTCAGTACTTGAAAACACATAATAATAAACATTATATGTCACTAAACGATTTTATTTCTAACAAGCATATCTAAAATGTACTAAAACCAATACATACCAATCAACATACCTAAAAGAAGGGATTGATACATACAAAAGTTTAGAGTCTGTATGGTATGGGGTAATGGAATGGACGAATGAATGGAATGAATGATATAATGGAATGGATGAGAGAATGAAATGAATCATTACATTCTATTGTCCTGTTTGGTTACCCTTTAGGAATAAATTAATCTTTACTTTGTGTTGTTTGTTAAGTATGAAAAAACGAAACAATGAAATGTAAAGGTGGTTATGATGGCAATGGCGAGCGATGGTGGTCGTCAGCGGTGATGGCCCGAGGGTGGTTTCTGGCGGCGGTGGTGGCGGCCGGAAATGGTTACCGAAGGCGGCGGTGGTTTCCAGCGTCGGCGGTGGCCGGGAATGGTTTTCGGCGGCGGCGGCGGCCTGAGGGTGGTGGCCAGCGGTGGTTTTCGGTGGCGGCGCCCCGAGGGTGGTGACCAGGGGTGGTTTCCGGCGGTGGCGGCGGCCCGAGGGTGGTGGCCGGCGGTGGTTTCCGGAGGCGGCGGTTGCCGGCAATGGTTTCCGGCGGCGGCGGCGGTTTCTGAAGGCAGCGGTGGCCGGCGGTGGTTTCAGTGGCCGCGACGGTGGCCCGAGGGTTGGTTCCGGCGACGGTGGTGGCTTGAGAGTTGGTTCCGGCGGCGGCAGTGGTCGGCGGTAGTTTCCGGTGGCCATGATTTCCGGCGATGGAAGTGGCCGGCGGTGGCCTTCGGTGGTTTCAGGCGGCGGCAGGCTCCGGCGGTGGTGTTCTCGGGGCGGTGGTGACTGGCGGCGGTGGTTGTTGTGATGGGTGAGTGAGTGAGTGGTGTGGTGACTAATGATGGAAGAAGGAATCGAATACAAAAAAGAAGGGGTGGTGGATGGAATGAATTTGAGGGAATGGAATCAACTATGTAATGATTCATTTTTCTTTCACCAACCAAACATGTGTTTGTTAATTCACCTTAATGGTTCATTCTATTTCACCTCTCATTTCTGCATACCAAACGCTACCTTAGAGTCACATTACACCTGAGTATTTCTTGTGTCATTTATATACAATACTAGCTAGTTTCTACGTGCAATACACACATACCACTCCAAGGAACACCAATACATCATATATTTTTTTTAATTAGGACACACCAACAAATGAAGTTATGATCCCACCACAATTAAAAACTACAATAATAATAATAGCATTTTACATAAACCTCTAAATTTCTTTTTAATAATAGCATACATAACCTCTATATTTCTTTGTAAGAAAGAATTGCTAGCTTAATTTTAGTTAATTTTAGCAAATGACAGTTGTATTTTATTTCAATTTATACATCTATTATTGTTAGCTTAAGTTTAACGGCATTTTGACAAAAAGAAGAAAGAAAAAAAAGTAGTATAATAGCCCATCAGAAACACTCAAGCATTTCCCGCCAAGCAAAACGACAACATATAAACCCGAAAACCATTATCACCCGTAAAAAACAAACGGATACCGAAAGCAAACTCGTGTCCATTTGCGATCAACCGAACGAAGAAACCGAAGATCATTCTCGAAGATATCAAACAAAAATGGCACAAACACGAGATCCGAATCTCCTCACAGGATCATTCACACTTTCCGATCTCTATTGCATCTAAAATCGCAATGGAAGCATCTCCCGCATTAAAATTCCGATTCAGAGATCACGGTAACGATATGGAGAACGGAGAATCCGTCGTCGGCGGTACGAGTAGCGAATTGTCTTCGTTCACTAGCGATGACGATTCCGACATCGAGTCCGATGAGCTTGCATCCATGACCGCCAAGGTAGACACTGGATAACATATTTAGTGAAACTCGTAGTACATGATATTAGTTGAATGATTTAGAAGATGATGAACTATTGAACAGACAGATTGTAGGTTTTGTGATTGTGATGATGTATGCAGATCTGATCATCTGATCGTGTTGTTGTGTTGAATTAATGATGAGTTTTTTTATCGCTTTAGGGGATTAATCATTTGTGTTTAGAATTGATGGAGTTGAAGCAAGCGTCAGAAGTTGATTTTCAGGATAACTTGATTTCCAATTATTCATCCTTTATCAGGTGAGCTATAGCATTTGTTTAGTAATATATTATTTTTCATGATAACTGCAGGATTTGTTTACTTGATATTGGTCATCATGTTTTACAGGGTGTTTAGAGAAACAGAAGGTATAAACAATGAGGTGATGCAATTGAAGTATCATCTGATGGCCCAAAAGCAGCTTGTTCGAAAACTAACGGATGATGATTGGCTAAAGACTGTATCTGATGGTTCAATTGACACAGGTCTTGATGAATCCATGCTTGATGATCATGACCCTACAACTTTCTTCAAGTCTCGTGCTGATGAAGTTTTAGAAACCCTAGACAACCTTCTATTTGAGCATAGATTAGAAGAGGCATTGGGAATTTTTGAGATTGAAGATGGTAATTCTCCAAAGGTGAAGTTTCAGGAAGACGTTTCACCAGATGTGTGGATGTGTTATAAATCTGACATGGCGGAAAGGAGGGTCGTGCTTGCTGATAAGCTGACACTAATGGCTGACAACACAAGGGTCTCAGCAGCAGAACTGCAAAAATCGTTAACAGGACTTTCTAGGCTTGGTTTTGATCACCTTGCAACTCGATTACTTTTCAAGTATTACCATAATCGTATCGCCTCAGGTGTAAACAGTTTGCAGCCCCCATCTAGATCTCTACCTGCGATTTATGTTCATGATTTAGCAAAATATGTTTTTTCTATGATGTCTCAAGCAGCAAAGAGTTTTGTTGTATTACATGGTGAGACATCTCCATATGATACAGAACTCGTGAAATGGGCCCGTGAGGAAACAGAGGCCTTTGCTGATTGTTTCAATAAACATGTTAGATCGATTTCACAGATTAATGGTGGGTTATCTGCATTGGTTGATTCTGTGCACTTTGCAATGTCATATTGCTCTTTGTTAGAAAGTCAAAAGTTAGAATTACAACCATGCTTGATTGAGCACATCCTTCCTTGTATGGAAGGCGTTTTAAAGGCTCATTTTGAACATTTCAAGAAGGTTATCAGCATCTTTACGTCTACTGATGTTTGGGTTATGGGAAGCTATCTTGTATCAGGAATGTTGACAGATGGGAACTCTTCATTGGTTTTTGAGCAACATCCTGAATATTGCTTGCTCACCGACAGTGGTAGGAAGTTTGTGTCATTGCTACAGGTATGTCCAATCTCCAAATTAGAAAATCTCTTGAACTGTTTCTTAAGTCTGGACCGTATCAATTATGAAGATGATCTGCTTAAAAAGCAAACTTTTTATCTATTATAATGTAATGGAAATAGTACTTGCACCACTTCACATGCCAAATTTCTTACTTCGCTACTTCCATTTTAACATTTCAGACTGTAATCGAAGACGTTTCATCTTTGGTTTCTATTATGGGAAGCTCAATTCTTAAAGAGCTAATGGACCTATTTATGGAGTATAGTTTCATTCTTGAAAGAGCCCTCACCTACGAGACAAATGATGTAGTAGAAGGTGCATCGAGAATCAAAATGGCAGAATCACTGTCACAAAAAGTTTCAGTAATCGCCAATTTATCAACACTTGAGTACTTCTTCTCCAACATTATCAGAAACCTCTTCAAGGACATAAATCAGTTAACAACGGTGATTGATGGTCACTTGACGTCAGTTTCAGACATTCACAGGAGACTCAGAGCTCACTTATGCAAGCAATCTATACATAGCTTAATGTCTAATGAAGCCTCATGTATTACAGACCATGTCGACTTTCACTATTTGCAGGATCTGATGCCTTCTCTCCCTTATCAGGTAACCATTAACAGTTCCGTAAATCGCTAAATGCTAATGCTACTGGTTACTTGTACGTCATAGCTGACATTGTGAGTGAAATCATCAGACACTGTTTATGGAAGTAAGGAAAGTAGAAGAACTTGCTGAAGACAATGTTGTTGAATTTGATTGGTTGGTGAGCTTACTTACAGAGCTTATCGAGACTACGTTTGATTGGATTTCCAAAAATGGTGAAAATTGGATCACTCACGATGATAGTAGTACTGATCAGCAATCTGATAGATTGACTCAGGTGACAATATTTCACATTAGCTTAACTGCATGTATAAAAGATTAAAAATAGCATCTATACCTGCAGTTGATCACCTTGCAATTTTTTTGTATTAACTGTTGTTTTCACAACAGTTTGCCCTTGACATGCAATTCCTGGTTGAAATAGCAAGGAGTGGAGGATACTTAACCACCAACATGATCAACTATTCCACAGACCTGGTGTCACAGATGGAATCAGCCCTTGTTTCTTCTGGGTTTGATCTAAACAGGTATGCACATAATCATCATTATCAACCATTTTAACTTACGTTAGTTGGACTAAACCATGACCGAACCTCTTAACTAGATAACATCAATCCTTGTCCTAAAACGAACATTTTTTGTTAAAATCTGAAATCAAGACCACATATTGGACATTTCATCTGGTATCTTGTGATGTTGAAACAGTGACATCAGGTTCGCTTCATCCCAACACTAAAAACTCATTATCAGATAAATCATTTTATCCAGACACCCGTTTAGAAGCACTGTTTTCATAATCACAAGTTAACTATAGTAACTAAATTTATTAAAGAAAAATAATCCGTTACAAACTTTTCTACAATGTTGTGTAGAATTTTGAGTTTATATGTATTTATCTAGTATTAATATATTCTGTTTGATCTATAATAGAAAACCTTTGACCTGGGAAACAAATCACTCCAAAGGAGTTGCATCATGTTTGATTCTCACTTATTTCATTCTTGGTGGCTAAACCTAATTTTAGAATTTTATCGGCTTCTTATGGATGGTTCCAATTTTTAAACCAATGAAATTTAATTCTTGCACCCATGTGGATTGGAATCATATTAGTACCTAGTCATAAACAAATATCAAAATACATTATTTTGTTTTGGTAGATATGTTGTTGATTATGAGAAGATTGCATATTCCGCCATGGAAGCCATTAAAAAGCTTGAAGCACTGGAAGAAGAAACACAACAGTTTAATGAAGATTTTGATGAGCTTGATGATGAAGAATACCAACCAAATTCTTCAATAAACTCCATTGACGATGAGGACCCTGCAAGCTCTTCAGAAGCTTCCTTCGAAACAACTACAGATCGTTTAATTTTGAATCTTGAAGAAGATGAGGTTGAAGATGAAAACAATGAAGTTGAAGATGAAAACAACAAAGTTGAAGATGAAACCGAAACACATCTTGCGGGAAATGGATCAATGGAAATTAAGAACAATAAGTTGAATAAACTATCGACGGCAAATGGTGATGCAAAAGAGGAGATAGAAGAGGCTAGTTTAACGACTTCAGATGAGCTTTTGGAGCTGAGGAAGATTAAGAGGGTTAGCAAAGTGATCAGAGACCAGAGCTAGTAGGGAAACATTCAAACCACAGAACTGGACCGAGTTGGTTGATCCACCCGAAAATAGTTTTGATAATTATTAACAATTTTATTTATTAAATACATTATGTATAATACATTAAATATTTAAAACCTAATTAATTTCAAGATCACTATAAGAGAGGATTTAAGAAGGGGTATTAAATTCTAATACAACATGAAACCAGATGAAGCAAACATAAAGTTTGCTATCAAGGTTTAGTCTTTGATAAGTAAAGTCATTTTCGAGTCGAACCCACGATCATGTTTAACTAAAAGGTCATGCAAGTTGCTCCATTTCTTTTGAATTTCACTAAAAAACCAAAAAACTGCATAACAAAATCATACTCAGAAGTCTCAGATCTAAATATTTGGCCCAACATAACATCATAACTTCATTGATAAACAATCCACTAGTGAACTTTCAGTTGTCCAGACTCAAGCAGTTTGCTACATATTTAGGATTTGCGAGCATCACAACTAAGTGACTAACGGCTATTTTCACGACGCCTAACATACCGAGTTCGGTCATTGTATCTGGGTCTGTCCTGCGCTCTTTGCGGAACTGGCTCCACCCTCCTTTGTCTTTCGGGCGACCTTTGAACTATCTCCCCGTTCACATACAGCTCAGCTGAAGAAACATCAAAGCAAAAAAATACAATAACAACAATCAACTTAAACACTAAACAAAAGTATGCTAATCACACAGTAACCATACCTCCATAATCTTTGTTTTCAGCATCCACATACGAATCCGGTAGAACAAACAGCACACCAGGAAGCCCTGTACAAGATAGCTACAATAGTAATCACCAATTTTATAAAAAAAACTACCAATCAAACCCACAAAAAGTGTATAAAAAGCAGATGAACCTTCTAGTTTATTTGATGTCTCCTCATCAATCTCACATCCAAATCCAAAGTACCTCTCACAAGAAACATTATATATCTTCTTCTTTGCTTCTTCCTCACTAGCACAATTCATCAAATTAGATAATAAGCAGACTCATAACTTCAGCAATGTTTTAGACAAAGTTATTGCTAACTAGTTCTACAATTGGCTTAAGATAGTGATAATCAGTGATTAATACGCGCTAATAAGCGTTTGATCTCAGATCATAAAACCTAGGGTTTTACACCATACCTTCCAACAACTTTAGCTAGGGTTTCAACATAGCAATCAATCATCTGCTGCTTAGTGGCGCCTTCACCTCCAGGCTTATCCATCACGATCAACCAATGCTCGTAATCACACCCAGGGAACAACGGCGCCATCTCCGTCGGCGGTCGATCGCTGAAGTTCGAACCGGAGTTGAGCGGCGAGTACGCGCCTCCGGAGCGGTTCACTCGGCACCGGATGAGGTTCAGGCGAACCGCTGCTGGTGCGAAGGCTCGGAGAGAGTGTGAGAGGGATACCGTCGTACGGACGGGGCGAGAGAAGCCGGGTAGAGGCGGAGCTCTAGCTATGGAAGATGAAGATGAAAATGAAGATGATGATGATGAAAACAGACGCTTGGAGATCATAAGGTATGATGATGATGATGATCGGAAGGTTAGAAGTGATCGGCCGATTGCCGTCGCCGTCGCCGCCATGACGGTGTTATTATACGGTGGTTCGAAGTGAGTACAGTGGTGGTTTCGTGAAAGGGTTTATGGATAGAAAGGGGGAAATTGGGAATAGGATTATGAACTCATTATTTTCACATAGTATTGGGCTTGAAATCACCAAAGGCCCAATTTAGTTCGATTATTATTGTTTGTTACATCATTTCAAGTTTACAAATTACAACTCTATTTATTCTAACCCAACTTGTTAAGATGAGATATACATGACATGTAAATAAAAAAAATATCATAAGTTCAAGTCTCATTCTAAACAAAAAATACTCAGAGTTAAGCCATGAGATTTTCTCAGCAATAAGTTTCCTCCTGAGGGGGTTGGGGGTGCAGTCCCGGCTGGAAAACGAATAGGTGGGCCCGATTAAGATAACATATATTCTCCAAAGCAGAGTTATGCATTTGCCGTTAAAAAAAACCCTATTTATTCTATATTTGTATATGGTTTATATTACATAATAAATAATTAAAAGCATCACCAATAAAGAATTCAAAGATAACTTAAAAAAATGACTAGTCATTTAACATGTAGAAAAAACACGATTTTTTAAAATCTCTATAAACCTCTCCGATAAGAAAACTCAACAAAATCTAAAAACATTATCACATCATTATCTTTTATAATTTAATATACATAAAATATGTTTCTCTTTGTTTAATTTCGAACCCTTAGCCCCACCTAGATGCAAAAAACTAACACACCACTGGTTTTTACCAGTTCACATAGATGAACTTTTAACTTAAAAACAAAACACTACAATAGGGGTAAAGGAAAAAACATCCATGTGGATATGAAAAAAAAACCCAAGAATTTACCATTGGGGATGATCTAGGTGACAAACTGACATGTGTCATGTTTCTAGAACCCTAAAAAGTTTATTTTTCGTCTCTCATATTAAACAGAGAAAATCACTTAAACGTTACCAATTTAACTTTTCTTTTTATTAAAACAACCAATTACCTTTTTATTGAGTTTCGATAACTTTTAGTTTATATATTTTAAAATCAAGTTTTCATAATTTGAAGTTTTTGAGTAATTGTATAAAGTTAAGAGCAATAGGAAATGAGAATCCGAAAGAAAAAAGGAATTTGAAGTAGTAGATGAGTTTATAAATCTTAACTACCATCTATTTAATTTAATATTTTTTATTTAACCCGTGGAACAAGCGGGTTTCTATCTTTCTTCGCTTCGACAGGCCGGTATGGCGCTCCGCGTGGTTATATTCATACATGTTCCAACTCGCCGGTCATTATGGATCTAGTGGCATGGCTATATAGTAACACATGAATACATGATGTATAAATTATGTTAATGCTTGTACAAGACTTCAAGCATATAGTGCAAGAGTTTAATGCAGCTGGAAACATTGCTTCCCCTAATCTGCCTCCATGCCATTTGTCTTCTCCCTTAATTTTTTCAACTATTGGAAGCTGTTGATTTTGATTCTTGAAGCAGGTATTACACACGTGATATATTATATTTGATTGTAGAAATGTTGTGAGTTCAGGTTATTCATAAGTTGTTATCAAACATAATTAAAGAGAAAAACAAACAAACAAACAAACCAACTCGTAAACCCACAAGAAAGTTTGATTGTTTATGAGCTCAAATTTCAGCTCGATTGAGAGATTATGAGTTTCGCGCTTGAACCCAAGTTAATACCGTCTGTTGGAGCAGTTACTACTGAAGAAGGCCTTTATTCTTGTACCAGAAAATGGCCATAACATATATTAAGATGCTACCGGTGGTACCACCACCCACGGTCCATAGAAATTTATGCATACCGACTTCCTTGTCTCTATCAGTATCGTTATTGAACAGCTCGATGTGAACATTCATTCCAAACACTCCCGCAACCACCACAAATGAACTCACCACAAGAGTTGCCGTCGTCAACATGACACCCATTTGCAAAAGCTGGTTCTGCTTCTCATCCAACATTATGTTGACGTAGTCTTCCGTGTCAGCAACATACTCCCTCAGCTGCACCACACAAACATACATTCAAACACATCTATACTTCAAACTAAATTTAATTATTAACACAAATATATGTGAAAGGTAAAATGAAGTTTTCATAGTTCTCTACTTAGTACTGATTAATATTAATTGTACTTTACAAATATGTACACAAACAGTGTCACATACATACCGTAGATAGTTTATTCAAAGTACCATCGATTTGAAGAAAGTAAGCCTCAAAAAGCATTTCAAGTTCCACAATATTAGCAACTCCGTCAAACTGGTTATCGACTTGTTGGCCCATCTTGTGAGTTAGATACATTTGGGCCATATCTTCTTCATCATCTAGCAGCTGCTCTAATTCGTCCCTAACCTGAATCAATAAACACGAACTATCAACTTTTGGCAAACACTATTATAGTAGGACGGGGCATAGAGCAACTGATAAGGTGGTTGTTTTGTGACCCATGGGTTCAAGCCGCAAGAAACAACCTCGTACACAAAGTGTAGAGTAAGGTTGTGTACATCAAATCGCTTCGCGATCTAGCCCATCGCCTGACCCTACTAGTCATGATATTTCCGACAACCTTTTGAACACGCCCTGTAATCGCAACCAAGCGACTTTTAATTTGGCGGACACGTTCCAAATTAAGAGTACTAATCTTGGAGGTCAGCTTATCAAGTGCTGGATGTGCTTCTTGCTCCAATGTCCTTGCCTAAGTTAAGATAATATGATTAAAATTTCTCAGAATTAAAATGGCAAAAAGAGAATATAGCAAGATTCACCTCATTATCCAATGAACTGCAAGCAGCCTCTAGGCAGGCTTCTAGTGCAATGAACTCAAATGGAAGAAGCTTTGGTCCCTCTTGCTTATCAAAAGAATGTTCTCCAACAGCTTTAACCGCCTGTCGGGATATATGTTGGGGTATTAAATGAGTTGTGTTCACGGGTCTAACTAATCACATATCAGAATATACATGAAACTGAACACGACGTGCGTATTTATGGGTTGACACAAACACCATTGCTAAACCCTTATTCGTTGTATTTAATCTTCTGGCATGCTAGTAATCTAAACATATAATTTTACGATCAAATATACAAGTGTGAATATTATTTACCTTGTATCATTTAAAGTTTATAAAAAAAACACCCATTTAGGCGTTTAGCTACAGTTATGACTTATGACGTAAACATATATATATACTTTTTATAAGTAAGCAGGTCCACGTGGACGTGACCCGTATAGCTACAAGTGTTTGTTAGTTCGTCTCTAAAATGAACCAAACTTGTTTCTACTAAATCCAAACCTATGAATTTTTGTATTAGGTTTGTGACGTGTCATAAATTCACACCCGTATCATATCACGCTGCTCAGCAAGAACCTAACCTGAGAAGTAGCCTGATGATAACGCAATATACAGCGTTGAAGCTTGTCCACAAAGGCAGTAACAAAGGGATCTTTCGAATTAAGCAACAACACTTCTTGTGCCGTAATTATGACCTTAACATGCTCAAGGTTAACCATGATGGCCCGTTCTCTGCCAATAATGGTATACGGATATGATAGGATCGGGTCAATGATACGGAGATCCCTTGCAGGTAAGCCCGTGCGGTGCATGATTGAGTGCTTACCAGTCTCAATAACTTGAGCCTGACCCGAGGAATCCAGGACGAGCCATGGCCTGACTCCTGTAGCTTTTTTCCGAAGACCTGGTCCACCAAGGTTCAACCGCACACGGGTAGCTGGTCCCGAGAGGCTCATGACTTTAACACATTTGTCATGCCACTCTTGTTTATCAGTTTATAGTGATTAGTAGTAATAACCTCCACCAAGCAGCAGCTAGAGATGTCACAGATGCAACTGGGAAAATGATGATTCATATATAATATAATATTAATTACTCTAATGTGGCTAGGTTCATGGATTTTTAACACATTAATAACTACTAACTGATCATTAATTAATAATGTGTTATTTAAAAAAATTAGTAGATATAAACAGATGTTGCACCAAGTCACATTGTGTGCATAGATATAACTGATCTTTTTTTAATAATGTATTATTTTAAAATAAAATTTCTCAATCTTCAATTCCATCCAACTCTTCAAACATGAATCCATGGGATCCTAACGATCAGTTTTTCGATCAATTTTCCGCAAACAACTTGTTTTTCCAACAATTTCGCTCGAATGACCCGAACACCTATTCAATCCTACCTAATAAACCAGCGTGTTACGTGTATCGCCATGCACTACCAACATCACTTTTTATATCATTAGATTGAAACCCATAAGAAAAAATTACATAACGTTTCTTAAAATGCATATACACAACAAAAAGCTTACCAACCAGCTTTTCAAGTGACATTATAACAAGACTGGTTTTTTGATACATGAAACATGTAGAGACACCAAATCCTCTCTGCAACTTCACCTGCCATAAGATTTCCACCATTTAATCTCTGTCCCATTAAGCTTTTTACTTTTATAAGTTTTCCAGTTAACAAGTATTGTTCAGTAGTTCACACTTTTACTACTGTAAACAAGATTTTGGACTAGTATCTTACAGATTTCATGGGATTCAGCTAAAACATTAATGAGTAAGACGTATAGATTCAGATGAACTCACATTCTATGTGTTCCTTGTTATCATCAGCACAACTGCAACATCTGCAGAATGAAATTATTATAATACAAATCAAGAAACCAATCAGTGAAATAAAGAACAAGAATCAAATAATAAACTAGAATAAAGTTTAAGGAAAGTAGATACCGAATCTTAGTAGTTTTTCCTTTATATTGACTCAGCAATTCGCTTGCATATAGCTCGAATAAACGAGACCTAACAATGTCAACAAACAAACAAGCAAAAAATGCTCAAGGGAATTTGTTATAATTTCTGGTAAAATGAAATAAAAAAAAAAAGTTTACCATGGAGGAAGTGAAGCTGCTGTAAGTGCAGGGGAGAGTTCCCACAAATGAAGAATTTGATTGCTTAATTTTACTTCAAGATACTCGATAATTTCTTGTTCCTTCTGCAACATGTTTAACATATGGTCATTTATATAAAAGGAGTCCAGGTACCACCAACATGTATGATCTGTAAATCTATGGAATTACCCTAAAATTTATAACAAAACAACTACCTCTGAGTGCTTTTGCTGCACAGGATCGCCAGTTTGAAATCTTTCAAGGATCAAGTTTTGCACTCCTTCATATAGTGTGGAGATATTAACAGGTTGCTTATGAGAATTTGATATAAAATGTTGAATTATATGATTCCATCTGCTTGATATACATCCTATCAGTAAAAGCTCCTGTCATTATACAGTATTAGATAAAAGTAGAGGTGGTGAAACAGGTTGGGTTATGGGTTCAAATAAAATGAGCCATCTATAAGATTGGGTCAAAACGGGTTGGATTCATCCACCGACACTTTTTTCTCCATTTACGATATCTTTAGATTATGAATATATTCAATACAATAAAGATGAATTTCTTATCAAAATAATAATAAATATTTAAAATTCATAACGAATTAGAAGGTTTAATGCGTCCGAGTGCTCTTAGACCACTTTAAACCATTTGATCCATTTGATTCACTTCCTTGATAGTTGGTTTATTCTACTTTACCAGTTCAAAAATTACAACCCAAATCAAACCATTTACATATAAATGTGTTAGAATTGCAATCTCCAGCAAAAAGGCATGTCTAGAAAAAGGAATACTCCCTCAGTCCCATTAAAGCTGCACCGTCTAACTTAATACATGGTTTAAAATACTTCATTATTTATAATCACACTTGCCAAGAATGATTAGTTAAAAACAAAAAATATACTACATGTGATGGTTTGTTTTGCATTTAAATTTCCACACTTTATCCAAAACATCTCATTCTTGCAAACTTGTTTAGGGCATTTTTGCAAAGACCAATGGTTAGTTGGATCAAGAGACCAATTTTGCATCTTGGAAATCTAATTACATAATATCTAAAAAACCCTTCATTAAAGACAATAATAGAATTCAACCCAAATAAATACCTTCAATTTATTTGTTATGATGATTGTGAGTGCATGTGACTTCAACTAAGAATCTAACACAAACTGAAATGCGGCAACATTCCCATAATGGTGGGATCTAAAGTCTCTTCACGATGAGGGAATGAGCCATACATACCATGTTAATACTTATCCAATACCCAGAACACCCTTCATAATGACTTAATGAGTAATGTGATATGTAATTGCCCTCAAACCTTTAACACATAAGAGCTTATAGCAGGAGAAAAAACATTTAAAGTCAAAGGAGGCGTGAAAAAAAAGACTCACAATTGTCTCACAAAAGCTGGCATTGGCTTCTTCTAACATTTCTAGCCGTTCAAAAACTTGTGCCCACTGAACTTTAGGGGCAGAAAAAATCATACTTGCACCAGAAACCAATCTGATAGTCCGTTTATCAAGTAGATATGAGAGGCTCCTTGTGCGCCAATGATTCCACCTGATTTAAATAACTAATTACTTTTTGAACAGATTGCCAACAAAATGTTTTGAGAAACAATATGATGCGTATTTTTACAATCAAATCAATACTCCATCCATTCCAAAATAAAGGTAATATCTGAATTAGTATATCTAAATAAGAAAATGAGAGAATCTTGTGGGCCTAAATAATTTTATTAATATTATGGTACTAAAACTACTAACGAGCAAAGAGGTCATTTCCATACAAATTTTACAAGAAAGAATCAGGATATCGCATTCATGTTGCTCATATGTTGTGGATAACAAATACAAATTTGTTACTTACACATAATTGCCTTTGAATAAAGGGGAGGGCCTACCGGTGTGTTATGCATGCACGTAGAGACAACGAAATTTGTAGCGTGTTGTAAAAATTAAACAATTAGAAGTTATTCCAATACATCCTTTAAGATATTTGATATATAAGTGCATACTTTGGTCTGAACTATTAAACGTGGCAAAAAGGGTGAGTTGGGCAACAGATTTGGGTCAAAACTGGGTAACTTTTAGTGCAGGTCGACAAGGGTTGGGTTGACACCCAAACTTTTTTTTCCCACATATTATAATCTTCTATTATTAACAAAATAAGATATCAAAAGCTATGTTACTACCATAATAACCAACTTTTTGGAACAAAGCACTTTAGGAGGATAAAGGATTTATGCATTAAAAATACACTTTTGGCAACTTCAGACCGTTTGACCTGCTTCCTTTTTATCTAATTCTTTTGATTTTACCCATATGACCCATTAAAGATCAAAAAAGGAAAACAACCCAAATTGACCCACCCACTCATAAGTAAATAGGTCGAAATTGCCACCTCTAGAAACATTAGATCCACCATTACAAATCCTTTTTTCAAATAAATATCACTTACACACAAGCTGTTGGATGGTCTTTTTGTTCTTGAAGCAAACCGTCAATCGAGTTTACTTGTGTTATGGCCTTAGTCACAACATTTACACTTGTCTCTATTGATGAAACACATGAAACCGCAAGTTGCCTTTTCTTAATTCCCTGAATAGCAAATGTTGTCAAATCAATTTTTATGTTGTCTTTGTCCTTCATATAGATATCATCAGGACAAGGTACAGGCGAGAAATCCATTATACCCTCATCATTTTGCAGCTTTAACTTGTCAATATACACATCTAAGTAGTTAATTTCTGTCCTCTGAAGTTCATCAAGATCCATTTCAATGGTTGCTTTTAAAACAGCTTTCATATGTGAATCCCTCATAGGTAGAGTGCGAATTAGATGTTCTAATATAAAAACTCTTGCTTTACTAAGAGTAGCAGATGACAGATGTGTAAGGCCCTGCTTACATGGAGATGGGGATAGTTAAGTAATTTACATTTTTCCTGAAAGGGTATTAAAAAATAAACTTCAAAGTTCAAAGAAGATTAAAAGAAATTCCCACCTGTGGAAAATGAGGGTTGGATTTGAGTTCAGAAATGGCTGCATCTAGTTCATTCACAGAATCTTGGTTGCCGTCTATGCTCTTGAACACCTAAAAAGATAGATAAGCAGGTGCTTAATGTTAGGGTAGTTAGCTAATTCTATACGTATCTCAGTAATCATTTTTCTTACTGCAACCCCTTACCTGTTTTCCCAGATTTGATCATTTGAATCTAAATAAGACTATATTCTAACTAGTTTTTGCCCACACACTCAATACGGTAAAAGGAGTCACAGTATAACTGTATTGCAAACATAAGTTCCTCATAATAGTCATAACAACCCATCAGATAACAGGTATTCAGTTGGAGATATTTAAGTAACTACTAGCTTGTGTTCTTCTCACAATCTGATTATTTTGAAACTAAATAGGCAAAAGACAATAATATTAGATACATTTTCGGCTGAGATATAAAAGATTCTTGTGACGCGTTATAAACTCTGATCCACCCTCAACATACCCAAATAACTCAGCTTGTATGCTTGTAACCATGGAAAACTCTAAAAACCTAACAAAGGCAAATAGGCATACCAACTTACAACCACAAATGCTAAAATTAACCCACCAAAATGATAGATTAAAAGAATCTTCTCAGCCCTTCAAATTGATACTTGGTCTTCAAGTGACCAAGAAATCACCAGATAAAGTAACCATGAACCCTATCTGATGCAACCAACAATGAAAGGAGAATTGAAATCACTTGGTCATATCGATCAATCTTACATAAAGGGTCTACTTCAGGATCACTTCAATCAATTCGAACAATAGAAACAAACCCTTTTGCAAAAAATTGTAAATTAGTGTTCTACAGACTACAAATACTCATCAAAAAATCAAATCGAAACATATAAAGTCTTCTTCGCTCATAAAATCGAATTGAAATTCAATTAAAAGGATACTATAAAGACGAAATCAAAGATTACTCACATCTTCGAAGAAAAGGCCCCATTGAAAAGCTTTCTTAATGTTCAGCGGATTCCAATGGGCAAAATGACCAGATGATTGATACCCAGAAGCTAAAATGAGAATATCAACAAACCCTTTGATCAATTTCAACAACTCTTCTAGTGAAATCTTTGGGTGAGACCAAACACCCATCTTCTTCGTCTTGCTATTTTCCCGCCCTTTTCACATCATATGGTTCTGTATATGTAAACATTTCAGGAATAAATATGTTGGGCCAAGAAAATCAGAAAATCAAATTTTAACTAAAATGCTCATTATAAAACATTAAAATTCCAAAATCAAGTTATTAAATTCAACTGCTATTAAGCCCCTTGCGTTGCAGCGGATGCGTAAAACTATGTCAAGTAATACCAATGACATACCACCGCTAATGACTACCAACACAAAAAATACTCGTATTAAAAAAAATAAAAAACGAAAAAAACAAAACCAAAGAAAAGTATGCGTAAAAACATTGAACCATTTAGGTGGAACTTAAACATATAAAACAATAAGTAAGTTGATCTAGAACCAATACGTTACGACGGGAACATTAAATGGGGAAAAACAAGGGTAAAAACATTGAACCACACATCCACGCTGCTGTAAGTTAACTCGTAAAATTTAACAAAATGTAAAATAAAAAATTTATAAAATATAAAAGTATGGACCAAAATTGAAAGTAAAAAATGTTAGGGCTAAATTGTGTAAAATGTAGAAGTATTGGATTAATATAAAAAAACTTAAAAAATAAAGAAAAGACAAAAATAAATACAACCCATTTAGCATATTGTACAACCCATTAAGCATTACAAAGTTGGTAATTAATAATATATATAATGATACAAAGAGGGTATTTGTCCATTAGACTTTGTGTTTTTTTTTCATTTATATTAAATAGCTAACAAGACTTAGCAAGAGATACAAAAAAGAAAAACAAAAATAAATACAGACCAATAAAAGTACATGTTAGTGTACATCAAAATTACATCATTGTTCTCACGTTAAAGATTTCATTTTTGATATGTTTTTACCCAAATGAACCCCAACACTTTGATTTCTTCAATTAAATTGTTAGTGTCACACCCCGACCGACGGCGGAATCATCGGGGCGGACGAATGGGAGACGATTGCTCATAGCACATGGAACTAATTAAGTTGAAATAATACTAAATGTCATTATTCATTAAACATTACAAGATAAATAAGTAGCTACAAAACAATCAAGATACAACCAATAACATAAGACTTTCATTTAATCTAGGTCCAAGTCCTATATGAGCACAAGAAGATCTTCAAGCATCAAACCTGAAACATGTTAAAAATAAAAGGGTCAACTATAAAGTTGGTGAGTTCCCATGGTTTAAATACACGCATATATGTATATATATAAAAGGGTTACAAGTAGCAATTCATGTCCATGGTTACAAGTTAGCAAGCTTATAGAACACATACAGTTACAACCAAACCTCGACTTGATTACAAGTATATAAGATTGGCTAAGTGTATTTGGTTCCCATGATGAACAAGCATACGTCATCAGGAGTCGGCAATACATCGACTTTAGCACCAAATAGGCTTGTCAGGCCCAAAGATCTAAGACGTCGCCACGCTAGCAATAGTTAATGATTGTAAACAAAATATGTATCTCATATAAGACTTACAATAACACAAATAACCATGACAAAAGTAAAGATGAATTGCATGTGCATTTACAAGTATCAAGATGTTTACAAGTGTAAGTTTATAAGGTTAACATGTTTCACCCCAAAAGGTGTGAAATAAAGTAAAAAGGGGCATGGAGAACTCACATGGAAAACTCACAATAATAGTGATGGTTGTAGAGTACATAAGAAAGCTTGGATGTTCAAAGGTCAAAGGTGATGTCCTAAATGATAAAAAAGAAACAATAACTTGAGTTTGGAATACATTACAAGAAGTTAGGACGCTTAGGAATGCCAATAAACGAAAGGTAGATTGATAAACGATTATTGTACCAATTTTAGATTCTGGACAGAATGTTTCGTACGTGTTTGAACAGGTTTTTAAAATAGCAAACGGTTTCATAAAATTATAAAAATTTATATTTGACTGTCTCCCGGACAACTTTCGTTCAGAAACATTTTTATGAAAAGATTCGTAAATAGGTCAAACAAGCAGCACAAGACAGAAGGTGATGTAATGCACACTTATCTTATGAAGGCTATTGTTGAGTCGTCCGATTGAGTTTGGAGACGTATAAACTGTCTTTGAAAAGGTAATTCAATGAAATTAACATTGGAGTCTGAGTTTACCCAAATTTAGTTTGTTATGATCAAGTTATGATCGGTTGAAGTAAGATAATATTCTGCCAGAATTGTAGTAAGGCACTTATGTGCACTTTTAAAATTGTTAATACATGAAACGGGTTAGAACAATTTATTATATCAATTTATGGTATATTAGTCTTCATTTGAGTTATAAAAATATTCTAAGACTTTGGCATAGCCATCATTTAGAACAATAATCTTGTGGAATAACCGAATGCGGCGGCATAGCCGTCCATATGCAAACGGGATTCTTTCTTTTATGTTAGTGTGTTGTTAGCTTGATTTAAGAATATTAGTGATTTTTATAGGTTAGTGATTATTAAAATGTTAATGGTAAAATGATAATAATTAAAATAAAAAGAGATTTGGTAGAAGAAAGAACAATAGTAATATCATAAAGTCATAAGAACAATTGGATGTTAGGATGATTGAAATATATAATATAAAATCAATAAAAGATTACTTTAGTATTAAGAATTCTTGAAATTTCTTGTAAAATAAAATTCTTTAATTTGATCATAACCAATGGATGAAAGAAAGATATGAGAGTGAGATTTTTAGAGAATGAGCAAATGAAAAGTAAGACCTAAGCCTTGCTTTTATACTTGAGGTTAGGAGGAGGTTATGAATGGTGTTAATGGTGATTTATAAGTCTTTTAAAAGGGGGTTATGATTGGAATTTGAAATAAATATACAATTAAATAATTTAAAAAAATAATTATAATTTAAAATTTAAATTCTTGAAGACTCTAATTTTAACAACTTTTTTTATAAAATATTTATAGACTTTATAAAACCAATTTGAATAATCAATCAAATTATTTATTTGTTAATCTTTATAACTTTTATAAAACTTGTAAACTTTATAATTTGATTATTTATTTTCAGTATTTAAAATTCATAATTACTTATAAAACTTTATAAGTTTAATAAAATTTATTTTATAACTTTATAAGTTTTAATAAGTCTTTTCCATTTAGTTATTTGTTGTAGCATGATTAATAAACTTTATAATTTTATGAAAAAGAATTATTTATAAATCAACAAGTTATTATAAGTTGTTTAAATGATAAATTGAATAAATCAATTTAAACTACACGTCTAATCTATATAATTCATTAATATAAATAAAATTTTATAATCTATATCATAAGAAAGTTCGATTTTAGTTCGGGTTCGGGTTTATAACTTGAAAATGGCGGATGTTACAGTCTCCCCTACTTTAAGAAATTTCGTCCCGAAATTTAATCACGAGAAGATTGATTTCCAAGATATGAGGAGACTTGAATTTCATTTCGTGTTTGCAAGTGAACTTTTGGGAACGTTTAAATTCAATAAGTTTGGTTATGGTGTTTTGCTACGCTTAAGTTTGTTCGATTTCATAATTCACGATTTCTTGTGTTTCTTGATAAAGTGTATAAGATCATTAAGTTAAATATTTAATTAATAAATTTTTGTATTTCAGACGGTTCAAGACGATTAGGAAGGTTTTGACACAACACCATGTTTTTAGATCGACACAAGACTCAGCTTAACGAACATGAGTAATGTGTTCAAAACACTTTTTGGATGAGATATGAATTTCATAGAAGCTTCTCAAGTACGTAACTTTAACAGGGTTCTTAGATGATCGATTTGTATTTACTTATGTCATTGAGGTTTCAAAGATTCATTAGCGTAATGTTGATACAAGAATCAGGTTTGTTAAGTTTAAAGATTTAATTTAGAACGAGAGCATCATTGTAAGGTTTTCAGGATAAGTGCGGTTTTGAGGGGAAGACGTTTAGAAAGATTTTTAAGGGTCATTATGAAAAATGGGAGAATGAGTTTTATGTTTCAGAGGTACAAAATCAATAATGAAACGATTCAAAATAACAAGATGTTTCGAAGGCCACTGTCGACCATGTTGCAGGTTCGAAAGAAAGATGGCAATCGACAAGGTGAAAGTGTTTGATTCGAGTGGAATTGTTGTTACAGTAAGCTTTGTATTAGTTTAACATTCGATTAGGATCTGTTTAATTTGATCATTATTGGGTTTAAATGATTGAACGGCTTAACAAGAATAATTTATATTAGCTCAAATCATTATAACAATTTCTTATTTTTCGAAAATGGTAACAAAATAAATTTTAAATAATAAATGTTGGGTTAATTATTTCTTTTACACATTATACTAATCTTTATTAAATCAATAAATAAGTTTATTGAATCATTCATTTCTCAATTGGTTTGTTCCATCTTCATTGAACCAAATCAATTGCATTACTTTATTTTATTTATTTATTTACTTAAACCCCAAATTTCAATTGAAACTCTAGTTCACACTTATTCGTTAATCCCATTATTTAAACTTTAACTTGTAAAATATATATACTTAGGTAACTTGTGAAGGACTACGTTGGAGCGTTGCTTATTATATCTCTTATTAATCGTCATTCTTTACTTAATTGATCATGTGAGTATTTCCATACCCCTTTTTCTTATTTTCACACTTTGGGGTGAAACATGTTAACTTATATTATTGCACTTGTAAACTTATTTGAGACTTGTAAACCTATGGCAATTCATCTTGTAAAGTTGTGGTTAGTTGAACTTTTGTGGTTACCATGTTATGGCGTTATATGTACAATCATTAACTATTGCTAGCCCAGCGAAGTCATAGATTGTCACACCCCAACCTTGACGGCGGAAACGTCAAGATGTGAGGGTTACGATTGTTCACAGCCACATAATGCTATTTATTAAATCCAAATATATTAATAATAACATTCGATTGTAACATTACAAGCAAAAGTTTCAACAAAGAATACATCATGTACAAATGCTACAAATAACATGATCATCCATTTTATCTCTAGGTCCAATCCTAGATGTGATAAGCTTCAAAGAGTAGAACACATACTTGAGGTATTCCTGAAACATGTTAAAAATAAAAGGTCAACATAAAAATGTTGGTGAGCATTCCATAGTTTTTAATACATAGATTATATAAAAGATGGCAATTCAAGTCATAAGTTAGTGAATAAAGTGATTAGGGATGTTATGAACAATGCAACAATCAAACCTCGACAAAGTTTTACAAGTATCAAACGTTTACAAGATTATACGATCAGCTAAGTGTACTTGGATCAACCAAAGCAGGCTTGTCTTGCCCATAGATCTATGACTTCGCTGGGCTAGCAATAGTTAATAATTGTACATATAATGCCATAACATGGTAACCACAAAAGTTCAACTAACCACAACTTTGCATGATGAATTGCCATAAGGATTACAAGTCTCAAATAAGTTTACAAGTGCAATGATAATAAATTAACATGTTTCACCCCAAAGTGTGAAAATAAGCAAAAAGGGGTATGGAAATACTCACATGGAAAACTCACAAGTATAGTGATGGTTGTAGAGTACATAAGAAAGCTTGGATGTCAAGAGTCAAATGTGATGTCCTAAATGATAAAAAAAACAATAACTTGAGGTCGAAATTCATTACAAGAAGTTAAGACGCTTAGGGAATGCTAAAAAGCGAAAGGTAGATTGAAAAAGGATAATTACATCAATTTTAGATTCTGGACAGAATATTTGGTATGTGTTTGAACAGGTTTTAAAAATATCAAACGGTTTCATAAAATTATAAAAATTTATACTTGACTAGTTCAAAGTCTCCCGGACAACTTTCATTCAGAAACATTTTTATGAAAAGATCTTTAAATAGGTCAAACAAGCATCACAAGACAGAAGGTGCTGAAATGCGCACTTATTTTGTGAAGGATATTATTGAGTCGTCCGATTGAGTTTGAAGACGTATAAACTGTCGTTGAAAAGGTGATTCAATGAACTTAACATTGGAGTCTGAGTTTACCCAAATTTAGTTTTTTATGATCAAGTTATGGTCGGTTGAAGTAAGACTATATTCTGCCAAAATTGTAGTAAGGCACTTATGTGCACTTTTAAAATTGTTAATACATGAAACGGGTTAGAACAATTTATTATGTTTATATATGGTATATTAGTCTTCATAAATTCTAAGACTTTGGCATAGCCATCATTTAGAACAATAATCTTGCGGAATAACCGAATGCGGCGGCATAGCCGTCCATATACAAACGGGATTCTTTGTTTATGTTAGTGTGTTGTTGGCTTGATTTAGGAATGTTAGTGATTGTTATAAGATTAGTGATTATTAAAATGTTACTGATCAAATCATAATGATTAAAATAAAAAGAGATTTGGTAGAAGAAAGAATAATAATAATAACATAAAGTCATGAGAACAATTGGATGTTAGGATGATTAAAATGTATAATATAAAAACAATAAAGGATTACCTTAGTATTAAGAATTCTTGAAATTTCTTGTAAAATAAAATTATTCAAATTCATCATAACCAATGGATGAAAGAAAGATATGAGAGTGAGGTTTTTAGAGAATGAGCAAATGAAAAGTGAAGCCTAAGCCTTGCTTTTATACTTGAGGTTAGGAGGAGGTTATGAATGGTGTTAATGGTGATTTATAAGTCTTTTAAAAGGGGGTTATGATTGGAATTTGAAATAAGTATAAAATTAAATAATTTAAATAAATAAAAGAATAATTATAATTTAAAATTTAAATTCTTGAAGACTCTAAATTTAATAACTTTTTTTATAAAATATTTATAGACTTTATAAAACCAATTTGAATAATTAATCAAATTATTTATTTGTTAATCTTTATAACTTTTATAAAACTTGTAAACTTTATAATTTGATTATTTATTTTCAATATTTAAAATTCATAATTACTTATAAAACTTTATAAGTTTAATAAAATTTATTTTATAACTTTATAAGTTTTAATAAGTCTTTTCCATTTAGTTATTTGTTGTAGCATGGTTAATAAACTTTATAATTTTATGAAAAATAATTATTTGCAAATCAACAAGTTATTATAAGTTGTTTAAATGATAAATTGAATAAATCAATTTAAACTACACGTCTAATCTATATAATTCATTAATATAAATAAAACAAGTTAAATAAAGAAATTCATATCGTAAGAAAGTTCGATTTTAGTTCGGGTTCGGGTTTATAACTTGAAAATGGCGGATGTTACATAGATCTATGGGTAAGACAAGCCTGCTTTGGTTGATCCAAGTACACTTAGCTGATCGTATATACTTTTAAACGTTTGAGACTTGTAAAACTTTGTCGAGGTTTGATTGTTGCATTGTTCATAACATCCCTAATCACTTTATTCACTAACTTATGACTTGAATTGCCATCTTTTATATACTTATGTATTGAAAACTATGGAATGCTCACCAACATTTTTATGTTGACCTTTTATTTTTAACATGTTTCAGGTATACCCCAAGTTTATGTTCTACTCTTTGAAGCTTATTGCATCTAGGATTGGACCTAGTAATAAAATGGATGATCATGTTATTTGTAACATTTGTATATGATGTATTCTTTGTTGAAACATTTGTTTGTAATATTATTAATGAAACTTATGTTTAAATTATATTTGGATTATTAATAGCGTTATGTGGCTGTGAACGATCTTAACTCTCACTCCTCGACGTTTCCGCCGTCAAGGTTGGGGTGTGACAGTTAGAAAATATCTATCTTGGTTGAAAATAAGATGATTTCGTGCTTTCCACATACTTCACAACGTCATTAAAATTATAGAGTAAACAACTATTTCTTAACTTTGAGCCAGGAGAACACTTATGAACATTAATAACATCTCTAACTACAAAAGTAAATAAATCAGATATATTGCACAATTGGAAACTATAGTCCCAGCAAGATTGAACAAAATCATAGCCAAAGAAAAGATGTTCTGAGGACTCTGGACATTCCCCACAGAGGCTACAGAAGGAAGATGCAACATTTAGCTTTTCAGAAATCAATGAAACTTTAGTCGGTAGGCGATCCAAATAAGCATATGTCACCCAGCATGTGTTATGGTACCATAAGAGAAATATCATAGTGGATGTCACATCGGTCTTCACGGGTGTGTAACATCGCTACCCTATGGATGTGAGTGAGAGTAGGGGATGTGAGGTGTATAGACACCTTATATATAATTTCACCGTGCACGATTTGATTACCGCACTATTTATTACAACCACGCTCTAACATTCCGTAATATATCATTATTTCACCCTGCACAAATTCGATGGGACGGTTTGGATTTATGCCAATTCATACTAACTCGGGGTAACTAGTGTCTAGGCTCACTATATGTGTCTTTCATTTGGTTACTTGTTTATGTTTGTGATTTTTTGCTCTAGGTACTTCCATACATGACACAACTAAATCCTTGTTTGTGTGACCTTATTCGACCATTAGTTTAAGATGCTTCAAATATCATATCTATTAGTATTTGTGTAATTTTTAAATTTCTGGCTTCAATTTCGTTATCATTTGATATTTGTTATTATAAACTGTTAATTCATTTACTTTGTTATTTTTTGTTTACCCAATCTCAGGTCAATTGGCACAATCATGGTCTTTTCTTCTTTTTCAAGTGTTCGGAGGAAAATGAGGACGGATAGTAATATGAGCATATAATTGTTAGCCGATGTGTACTTTCAATAATGTAATTTATGGTTTACCTAAACTTTTATTTTTCTAAAGACGCTTATTTATGTACTTTGAACATTTACGATAAGTATCGTTCACAATTGCTTTAATCTTGATTTACGTGAATGTGACACATGTTAATTATCTCAAAACACTAGCTAAATTGACTAATCAAAAGTACCTTTATAGTGTTCCAAACAAAAGGACTCATAAAAAAGTTTTATGATTATAAAACATCAAAAGGAGACAGCTTGTTACTAAGTTTTAAATGATGAACAAGTAATAATTAGCATATCCACTAAACCTGCTCACACGCTCATTTAAACAAAAAAAAATACATTTATAGGTGACATCTAATTAAAGTAATTAAAGTATTACAAACCAGTAAAACACAAAGGGGAAAGAAACATAAACAAAACAAAACAAGTTAATGATTACAATAGAGAGTGACAAAAGATATTACGATATCTTTTTCCCCATTCTATTATACATCTCTTTTTAAAACAAAGGGAAGGTTTTGAGAAAACCCATGTAGGATTCTATAAAAAGAAACATGACAATAGTCATTTTTTGGTGTATTTTACCGTAACAGTCATTTAGAGCATGTTTGGATGAGCTTCTTAGAAGCTCATTTTGACTTTTTTGAGGGTAAAAAGATAAAAATACCATTCTAGAAGTTACAAATTATAACTTCTATTGACTTCTAAAGAGGTATTTTTGTCTTTTTACCCCTAAAAAAAGTCAAAAGGAGCTTTTGAGAAGCTCTTCCAAACATGCACTTAAGCAATATAAATTTATATAGCAATATGTATGTTGTTTTAATAAACCTTACTGATATTATATCATTAGCATATGAAGTGAATTTAATGACACAAAGAAATATTTTTGTAACTATAAAGTTTTACAAGATCCAAGTTGATAACAAATCATATTTAGTAGAGCACTAGCAAGTTTTGCCCCGCGTTACGTCAACTCGGAATTGCAAAATATCGAAAAGTTTTGGGTGTTATCAACACTCACACTGTTCTATCAGTTCTATCAATGTTTTCACGTTAGCTTTTTAAAACAAGTTTTTTTTATGTAAGGATTTTAGTACCGTCAATTCACTAGCTGCACTTTAGTTTACGATTTGTGTATCATTTTGCGTACGACAACACCGCCAAGTTGATAACATTTCTCGTTTTAGACATATAAATCACTCCAAGGACTAAACATACAGATTACACAAAGTATAGGGACCAGAAATGTAATTAACTCAAACAAACACCAGTATCACTAAATGCTCATAAACCCACAAAACCCCTGCACAAATGGTGTGAATACTGAATACACACACAATCACCCCTCTAATGGCTTCACCGGAAAACCACCACCACCACCGCCACCACCACCACCATCGCCACCACCACCTCCTCCTCCTCCACCTCCTCCTCCACATCTCCACCACCACCTCCGCCGCCTCCGATCTCACATCCTTAATCTACAAAGGCTGTGCAAACCAAAACTTCCAAAACCCAATCGCCTCCGATAACCTCAAATCCCTCTTCACAACCCTAGTTTCCCAATCATCCACCACCAATTTCTTCAAAACCACCTCCGGCGGAACCTCCGGTGGAACCTCCGGCGGAAATGATCAATCGACCACCTCTATCACGGGGCTGTACCAATGCCGCGGCGATCTATCCACCACCGACTGCAACACCTGCGTCAACAAGCTCCCGGAGACGATCCAACGCGTGTGCACACGCGACACCATCGCCGCTCGAGCCCAGCTGGTGGGGTGCTACATGCGGTACGAGGTGGTCGGGTTCCAGCAGGTGCCGGCGACGGAGCTGCTGTACAAACGGTGCAGCTCGCGTGACGTCAGCGGGTCGGAGTTCGACGAGAGGCTAGCGGCGGCGTTGGCGATGGTGGCGAAGGGGGTTGCGAACGGAAAAGGGTATTACGCCGGTGGGTATCAGGAGGTTTATGTGTTGGGGCAGTGTGAAGGTGATTTGGGCGGTGGGGAGTGTGTGAACTGTGTGAAACGTGCGGCGGAGATAGGGCGGAGTGAGTGCCGGAGTTCGATCTCCGGCCACGTGTTTCTGCAGCAGTGTTATGTTAGTTATACTTATTATCCCGATGGAGTCCCCGGCGCCGGTGAGTTTATGTTTTTTCTTTAACGTTTGTTATGGTTTTTGATAAGAAAACACCTGAAGAATAAAATATGAAAAAGGTGAGGTTACAGAATATTATTATGCAGAAAGTACAAGTCGTTATAGCAGGGTTTTCTTTTAGAAACGACAAATTAAAGTACATGATACGTTAATTTGTAATAATCTGTAATTCTGCATAATCCACTTTTATAGGGTTGGTGTACGAAATGACTAGATGTAATCTTAAGTCTGAATGGTTAAGATGCAACCGTTAAAATGCTACATTTTAATCTTTTAGCATTTTAATACCGTTATAAGACTATCAAACAACTTATAAGTTAGTTATCCTATAAAATTGTTAAGATGTAAATTGTTGTTAAAGAAAAAGCTCCATGTAACTCGGGTATGTGATCCAATGATGCGTAGGTGTGTAATAGGTGTTCTCTTTGTTAGAGGTCAAAAGTTTAGATTCTACAATAGACAGATTTGATGGATTTAAAATAAATTAGAGGTCGTTACTCGTTTCAGAAATAAATTAATTTAAACGTGATTCGAGTAAAAATAGAAAGATATGACTTATCACGAGAAGGTGTTATGTCTAGTAAATAAAAATAATAGGGGTGCTGGTACATTTAACACAACCTCTTTTTTTTTTTGTTAAGTTGGTGTTTTTGATATGTTTGTTGGTGGTGATAGGAGACGGCGGTGGCGTTGGTACTGTGGAAACAGGGGCGGCAGAGATAGAGGACGACCGTGGCGGGGGCAGGAACAACACACAGAAAGCAGTGGCGATGGTTTTCGGCGGGCTAGCGGCTTTGGGTCTGGTGGTTGCTTTCTTGTTGGTTCTCAAATCAGCTTTCAAAAAGAAGAAAGAACATTATTCCTATGGAGGTCACTACATATTTCTCACTTTTGGTATCTATGTGTATTTTTTTTTTTATCAAACTGCATTGATTCACCAGCTGTAAATTAACTGAGCTTTTGGTCAAATAATGCAGGTTACTGATAATGGAAAACTGTGGTTGAAGGTTGTGTTAGGTGGCCATTAAGATGCAGCCATTGAAAAATGTAAAGTTAAAAGGAAATATAAAGATGGGAACTTGCTTTCTTTGCTTTACCTTTTGTTGGGGGTGGGTGGGTCTAGTAACTCTTTTAAGACTTGTTACTTCACCTCCAAGTTAACTACGTACAATAGCGATCGCGTTAATGTACATACACGTCTAATATAGTTTAGTTTAATGGCCTGTTACATGTTAACGGTTGGTATAGGTGATATATATTCTCGCACAATGATGGATAGTTGATTGAATGAAGAAATGATAAATTGGAGTAATGTTTGTAGGTTTTGTTATGTGAAAAGTGTGAGATATACTCTTTTGCTTTTAAAAGTTGCAATGGGTCCATGGGTTCAGAATTATTGATGTTATGTTGGACGTTATGGTTATCTTGTGTGCATTTGGAAAAGCCTTGTTTCATTGACGCTTCTTTTTGGCTTTCATGTTCTTTTTGGGTTGTTGTTACTTTAGACAAACTTGTCATAGAAAGAGTATGATTTTTGTCATACATGAGTACTTTCTTAACATTTCATTATAGTACTTGCATATTTGGTCATTCAAATTTCAAAGTTTTAATTTTTGTATTTTACTAGGTTCAACTAGTAAAATTGCCTACATGGTTCTTTCATGACTTTTTACAATAATTTTACTCAATTATGTGATATTTATTTTTATTAAAAACTATGAACTCACACACGTCACATCTACAATATACTTGGATACACCTCGGACCACGACTCCCCTGTATCAGCCTCTCCCTTGTCGCACCTTCTTATTCACCCATGAAATCATGCGTACATAAAGACACATAATATATGACAACAATGATGACAATGCATGTATGCATTAACGTATTTTCATGTTAGGGTTGGGGTTTTCAATCACGGGGGCAATAATGTAACAGGGAAAGGGATGGGCAAGACGGTGAAGCTTGTAATGTTGACAACAAACATTCACAAAGTTGGTGCGTGTTTGTTGCCATTGTGTTTCACCGATGGGAGTATCACGAGAAGGACTATTTTGAACGATTATATTGCCCCTTGATTTTTTTAACTTTTTAAACCAATTAGTACTTGACGTTGCCCTTGGGATCTTGGCAACAAATTTCTTTCCTTGGCGCATTACAAGCATTCTTTCCTCTCATCCTTTAATTTTTTGGGCTGTACATTACAACTCGTGTAGTTATATATCACCCACCATTCACATAGTGACATCGGCAATCCCTTCACGCTCATCATCTTACAGCGTAGGAAACAAAGAGGCAGGGGCGGTGTTCCCCGACGACAAAAGAAGCCACCTCAACATCATGTTGCCATGCCACAAAGACACCTTACGGCCTCATAAATTTTAAGGCTAGTTTCTTAATCGCTATGCAAATTATTATATAGTTTTTTATTCAATTATGATTGAAGACAACAACGTACGTACTATCAATAATGGCTTCTAATTGTAGCTTTTAGATGTTCATGGAAAACAAATTCAATGGGCATTGAAAAGTTTGATCTATGCAATACCAACCGATATAAAGGAATTCCACCTTCATCTTTAAAAATATAATAAAAAGGCCAGGAGGGAAATAATGCATTTTTCCTTTAATGATTAAAGCACAACCATAGTTTGTCAATAAGATATTATAAATGCATTGAGCACAATTTACACGTTCACAAGCTAACAATTTCAGATTAAACGAGTTCGATTAAAGTAACACCATTTCTCTCGACTCAAAGTGCGTTGGGGTGTAGAGTCTTCGACCACACCAAAGGGTAGTCGGTCCTAATTACAAGTGAAAATAATCTATTTTGTGTAGAAATTTGGAAGCACGCTATTACCATGTTTACAGATTCTTGTCTAGATAGTTTGTAACCCTAATTCCACTATTATAAATAGACCGTTAGACACTTGTAAGGTTGTAATTCCTCGAGCACCTAAATAATAAAATTCCAGTTGTCATAAACTAGACGTAAGCAACACCAACAACTGGTATCAGAGCATTAGGCTTTTACTTACTGTTTTTGAGGGTTCCAATCACAAACCACCATCATCTGATCGTCGCCGCAACTGCTGCTACCATTGTCGCCTAACACTGCCACCACCATTGCCACCATACCCTCCAGAACAGTTATCGCAAATCAACAACCATTTTTTGATATGCTCTTTCCGTTGTTGTTAATGTTTGTATTATTTGTGGTCAGTTTAATTGAGTGGGAGCAATCATAGGCTGGGTGATCTTCTTGAAAGTGTTCACTCGGGTAATCAAAAACAAATTCGTGGGATTCTTGGGGATAAAACAAACAGTGTAGGTTTGTATGAATGGTTGGATGCTACATGTAAGGCTCGTTCAAGATCAATTGCTAGTTAACAATGTGATGATTCATAATTTTCTACAAAAATCATAATTAATTAGCAGTATGTAAAAACCTTTTATACCAATCATTTGAACAATGTGATCTGAATCTACAAGATTAACACTTACTTGTAAACAAAACAAATTACGATTTGTTAGTGTCCCTAGGTCCAAACGTCTTGCATATTTCCCAAATCCAATGAAGTAAGCCATGATGAGTCATCATGATTAAGAGAAGTTAATCATTATCACATGATTAGAACTGCTAATTATGTGTCATATGATTACCATTTATCATTTATGTAGTAGGTTCATAAAGATGATAAAGCAAAAACACCGAAGTATTGTTGTAATACATTTTCATGCTTTATGATCAGTGCAACTTTATTTGTTGTTGCTTTATCTTTTATGTTTTATTATTATGTTCAACTTTCAAATGCCAAATATGGACATGAGTGTTGTGTCTTAAATTTTTATTTATTTTTTAAATCAACCAAAAAAATTAAGCTCATCAATTATAATAATTTTAAACTTTATCATTAGCGCACACCCACTATATTTATTTTTCACTGTTACATACCGCTGACCTAACTGTATGTGTATGACAACAATTTTCTATCAATATCACACCACTACTATAAATACTTTCAGTTACACAACCGCTTTTTGATAAAATTATATTACAGCTTTTGCTTATAATTTTCATAAATCACGTTTAGTGTCTATTATCATAATAATTTTCACTTTTAGTTTTCAGAAATTACATATACGATTGTAATAACTTTGACAAAGAGGGAGATAGATAAAAGTAGTGAGATTACTTACAATAGAGATACAGGTCTTAGAAATGTGAATGAAACATCCGTCAGTAAATTACATTTTTGGTGATTTAGTTTTATATCAGCTGTCAATTTTCGTCCTCAAACTTTAAGAATTCCACACAACCTGTGTCGTTTATACTAAAAGGGGTAAAATTTTCTATAAAGTTTTTAAAAAATGATCACTTTATCTTTATTGTTATACATCTTTAACCGAAACAAAATAAAAAATATAAAACACACCCATGTATATATAAAAGACAAAGCACCATTGATCTCACCTTCAACACTCAGCTCCACCACCAACAACCAATAGTGGTCATGTTCGACGCTTCGATTTGTTCTTTTGACATGCCCATCAGGCGACGGAGCTGAAGATTTGCTTGATTTCTTATATACCGCGATAACTTTTGAACGAGTTAATTGTGACATGTTTTCCATTGTCTGTGGTCATTTATCATGGCAGGCCAAAACGACACACAATATGCTCCTAGAAAAGATGATCACCTGTCTTCCCATGATTCTCGACGATACTTTTACCTCTATCCATATAGTGAAGTAATCGATAACCACTAACAAGAGTATGAACATAACCTTCTAATCATTTGGAACTTTTCAAATACTATGCTCCTGGGGCCTTACTGGAACATAGATTATGGTTTATTAGTATCGAGCCTTGGTAAACATATCTATGAATAACTAATTGGGTCTGTAGGCTCAATAATAATAAACCATTATTTATGTTCCAATATCTATTATTTACGTAACAAGCCTTGGTAAACGTATCTGAATTGATTATAGGCCGCCTGGACGCTTGGTATGGTGACGAATGAAAAATGATTGTTTGATAAGCGTTTGAATGACTATAATCGACTATAATCGCTATTCTGATCATATAGTATTTGATAAAATTGAATGTGAAGTGCATCATCTCTGATGAACTTCTATATGTTTTGATACTTTATTTGGCTAATAGGATACAGTTTGCCATGACAACTACTCCTACATTTCTAGCCCAATGCTGCTTTGATCATCAACTTCACCATTACAGAATCTTGAAGCTTAAGCAGTTGCAGCAGAAGCCATTTTTCCATTGTTGAAGAATGGTGGGATATTACTATAATACCCTCCTTCTTCTTCTTCATCTTCTTCATCCCCTTCTGTTTCCCATAAGAAGCTAGCATATGCTGCATGAACATGGCTGAAGAAATCTCTAAGTTAGATTCAAAACTTTCAGTTAAATCGTAGCGAAATCACAATTATAAATCTTATTATCACTTGCCTGTCTTCTGAAGCTACTTGGATTGCTCTTTCAAAGTAAGTCGTTGCTCTTTCTCTATCGCGATGAAGCTCCCATAATAACTTTGCATATTGTGAAAGAATTTCTCCGTCGTTAGGATCCACTAGAATAGCCCTCGAGTAGTATTCTTCCGCTCCTTCAAGATCTTGCTTCGACTGCCAAATGATCACAAAAAACAGTTACAACTTATATCAAAAGAAGGAGATCAAATAGATTTGAAAGTACTACAAGCATTACAATCTGCTTTGAAAGATTTAGGAATAACACCCAAATATCATTTCATATGACCATCAACTTAACTATACAAAATGTGTTGCATACCATTATCTATTACATATATTACATACCAACATAGTGAATCTTAAAACCTGATGCACAAGGCTCTCGCACAAACAGATCGTGAATATCAGACTATTTTGGGCCTGATGTAAAAGGTTGTTTTAAGTTTCGACGACTCAAACACATAACCTTCAGATCACATGACAACAACGCGTATTGAACTTAAAGGTGTTATATTATTACCTGATACAGATATTGTGCATAATTCCCTAGTAACAGAGGATTTCCAGGACACTCATTCACCATCTTCCGGTAATGCTCCTCCACACCACCGTCGCCACCGCCGCCACCGCCCGCCCCTTCACCACCGGCCCGAGAAAGATTCCGGCCTCCGCCACCCGAACCGGCGGCACCACCACCAGCACACCCAAACCCTGCATCAACACCAATCCCTTTTGCAAGATACATTTGCAAACCACCATCTCCTACATCATCTTTCACCCCCAAATCCCCAAACCCCATCTGCTTATTCAACTTCAAAACATTATTTTCCGCATCAAACCCACGAAACTCACAAAACCCATCATCTTCTTCCCCATGTTCTTCATCATCATCACTTGATTCATCACCATCGGATCTGAATCTTGAATTGTGGTAAGAAAAAGACGGAATTGTTTCCAGTAAACAACTGTGAAGTCTACTTGAAACTCTCTTGGGTGGATTAAAGAAACTGAAATCATCATCACCATTGCTATTACAATTCATCAAGCTTTCTAAATTCCCCTCTGATTGCACTCTCCTCATTCCACCATTACCGAATGAAGGTGAAATTGGTGATGAATTGCACGAAAGTGGTTGGTGAAATGACAGTTTGTGAACTGGTGATGATTTGTAGGGGTTGAGGGTGACGTCATGGTGGTGGTGGTGGTGGTTGTTGGGATTCTCCGGCGAGATTGATGGCAGCAGAGATCCAAGAACAGGTGTTGATGAGCTTCTCAACATCATGATTACTATTATTATTATTGTTTATGTTGTTGCTCTGTTTTTGTTTGATAAATAGCAACTTTAGATGGGTGATGGTGAATGAGTACAATCACAATTCACATGTGATTTGTTGTTGTATGGTGTAGAAAGTTTTGTGTTTTCTTTTAAAGGACTAATAATAATAATAATAATATCATTTTTGGTGGGTGAAATGTTGCAATTTTTTCTATGACGCGTAGGCATATTAAACGGTCCAAAATGAATATGCTATAAAGAGTAATTTCATTGAAGTTTGCTACTTGGATTCATTACATTTAGGATGATTGCAAACAAACAGTTGGCTTGTGTTTTCTATAAAGTTTTAGACTTTTCGACTCTTTGTGCCGCCCATTGCGACCCTTCATTAAGGATTTTTGTTTTGTTTTATGATAAGATTGGTGTTAGAGTGTAAATTTTAATAAAAGTGTATAAATTTATACAAGATACATAAAATGAAAGATCTCAAATTTTATGTTATACATGATTATAGTTACTAATAGATATATTTTATAAAAATTTAAACCATTAATATGTAACACCCTAGACAGATCTCACATCGGCTATAGATAACAAATATATTAGGTTAAAAAGGAATCTCTTGCCTCTAATATTACTAACGTGTTCTAGACGTATTGACTGTAAATGAGATAAAAACTCTACAGTTAAATGTACTCAGGTGATAGTAATCTAGGAAGAGAGGAAGGATGTGTGACCTCCCTGAGATGTACAAATTAAACAATATTGATAGTATTAGAGACCGGGCGTTACATAATAAATATAGTTGATAAATAATTCTATTACTTAAAATTTAAATTACTAACATTGCCTTTATTACACAACGATGACCAAATGAACCTATAAATAGAAAGTCGAACTCAACTCATTTCTCACATTTCCAAATTCTCTAAACTCGTTAAAGAGGCTAAAGTTTCTTCTTGTTTAAATACGTTTAAGTATTTTTTCTAGTCATAACCACTATTGATAACCTAGTCTTGTTAGTCATATAAGCCTTTAACTGCTACAAGCATGGGATAAAATTTGAGAAGAATATTAGCTCACAAACATTTTCGGCTGATATGTTTTCTTTAAATAATACATCTCATATGAACCATCAAGGCATATGACCATCAAGGCATATGCTAGATATTTTAAGGTGTTACCAGGCACACATAGTTTGAATGTTTTAAGCAGGGCCGGTCCCGAGAGTCTTCGAATAATTTTGGGCCCTGACGAGTTGAAAAAATAGGTCCCTATAATATAGTGTCAATAATCATTATGTAAAAAATCTATAATATGACAATCATTGTTTTACCAATAAATAAAAGTATTGTAGCAAAATAGTCTAATTTACTTACTTAACCGAATCGTAAGACTCTCCTTGCGTTTTTAATTGAGTTTAGATTGGATCGCGTAAACTAATTAAAATATTAACCGACTCTAAGTTTCAACAGATCAAGATAATTAATTTGCTATTGGGTTTGTTAATTAGTTTGTTAATAACCTATAGTTATTTTAAAAATTATACATACGTACATATATATAACTAGGTTATAAACTTAAATAAAAAATATTAAAAATTAATGAAAAGCTAGAAAATATAAAACACTATTTTGATATAAGATATAACTAAAATTATATGTGAGTAAGTACTTTAGTTAATAAGATATTTGTATTATTTTGTAAAACTTTCATTTTAAAAAAGTGTTTTTTTAACTCTCGTATTAGAAATGTGTTAAGAGACATTTCGTTCTAAGAATATTGTTTTTGAAAAATGTCATTTTTAATAAAATCTCATTATTTCAAAACAATGGGTTTTAGTTATTTTTTATGAATAATTTTCTGTATTTGATAAAACTTTTCTTTGACAAAATACCATTTTTATAAATATTTCATTGTTTAAAAACTCCGGATATTCAATTATTTTTTTAGAAATTTTTTTTCATATCAAACCTTTATTTTTAAAAAAAAATCGGTTTTATAATATTTCATATGTGTAGACAGATACGTTGTTTAAATAAATTCATAGTTTCTAAAAATCTTTTTTTTCATATAAGTGTATTTTTAATCAAAATGTTTAGTTTTTATTTAAATAAAAAAAGAATGCTTTATAAAAAATATTGATTTTAAAAAAGTTTGAAATGTTTAAAATAAGAGATAGAGAGAGAGAGAGAAAGAGAGAAAAAATGAGAGAGAGAAAGAAAGAATTTAGCAATTAGTTATTTTAACTTTTTAAAATTAATAAATGATTTGGGCGGAAAAATAATTCGTAGAGTTAATATGATGATGATATGTGTACACTCAACGTAATCATTTATTAGTATAGATATAATTTTTTAAAAGTTCGGGCCCTTATGAGGTTGGGCTCTGAGCGGTCGCCCACCCCGCCCACCCTCAGGGCCGCCCATGGTTTTAAGTTGTATAAATTATATTTTGATTCGACCCTAAAGTACTTATACAAAGTATTTATTTCGTTTCCGCTATTAAGTCGTTATTATTGCTCGTGAGGTAGCCTGAGGTTTTAACAAATTAGGTCTTTGACAATAATGTCTAATCTTTAACCGCTAGGCTCGTAAATAGTTATTAGGACACTAACCTACTTGCCTATGTATAACATGACAAGATGGTAGGAAAAAGGTAAGGGATGGTATAGTTAGCTCTAAACCCCCCGACTCTCCTAAATTTCGATGAAGAAAGTGAGCCTAAGGGTTACGGGGATGAAGAATAAAAGGAGGAACTTAATGATACTTACCAGAACTTACCAAACTTACCACCTGCCCAGAAACATATTATAATACCTTTGAATAAATACATAGTTACACCCGCATAAGCTCTGTAGGACAATATAATAGAACAGTATATAGAGCTCAACTTAATCTATATGCCACTTTCAAAGCAGGACCATCTAAGCATAATGCTCCTCCACCAGTTGTATCACCATCCGAGCCTAAACCTCGAGTAAGACTTGTCTCGGGAACGGGTGTGCGTACTATTATGACACCTAAAAATTTAGTTAGTTACAGTTACTTGATAAGAACTCGACATCCGGAAATGCAATCGAGAGAACATGGAAAGACATTTAGACATATTGAGAAAATACTTGATCTGAAAAAAAAAGACAAACAAAAAGTTAAAATTTCAAAACAAAACATAAACTTTTTATTATTAGATTGTCCATAACGCTAAAAAATATCATTTTCATAAAATAGTCCCAATTGTCATATCAGCTTTCTATTAACTTTCATATATCATTCTCACAATCAACTTTTACCCCAATACCATCATTCCCACAAACAACTATAAAAGATTCCATAAAAAACAAAGCAACACACATTTTTGTGTCGTGGGCCTCACAAAATGCATCCATGGAGCGCCCTTGGCAAAGGGTGGGTGAATGACGGATGGGTCTGCACAACGCAGACTTTCCGAAGGGCGGCACGGGCGGGGCTAAGGGCGGGACGGAGCGTTGTGGGCAGTCTTATAATTATTTATAATTATTTGGAAGTTACAAAGGTAACTTGCATTTAGGTCAACATAAAGGCTACTACGCTAGTTAAGCATCGTCCATGTGAACATATGGCTTCTCGGTCCCATCAGTTGATTAGGTTTTTTATTTAGGGTAAAATCCATCTATTAATGTTTTAGTTTCTTGTATGATTATTATTCTTTAGTTTTTGATCTTCTATGTCGACCCGTTTGTTTTGTTTGTCTTTCAAGCTCTTCATCTGTCGCAAAGGTGTTTGGAACTTGAATTGTTCTCAAACGACAATTCAACTAGTATCGAGGTCATGCAAGTAAGGTAATTTTAATTTTGAAATCTTGTATGCTTATGTCATGTTGTTTTGTCAAACTTCTGATTAAACTTCAATATGATTTGCTTGTATCCTACATGTCTAGTTATGTTATGCATCGTTACATAACTTCATGTCACGCGATACATTGTTACATAACTTTAAATAATGTCGTGAGAAATACTGTTTATAAACCTTACTATATACATGTGACGATGATTCGATGAATATATTCCGTTCATCTTTGAGACTTAGTATGATAACCTAAGAGTGTAACTATTTTTCTAGATACAAGTATGATAATGATGTAAATTTATATAATTGTATAAGCTGCTTGAATATAGAAATTTGATCAAAATGTGAGCATATAATAGATACAACAGAAAAAAAAGATAATCTGAAAGCATTTCTGATAAATTATGAAGATTTTCAATCAATTTCTTGTATAGTACCTAATGTTTGAAGCAATGGCTTCTGATAGATGACATTATTTCAAAGCTGTAGGAAAATACATACTGCACCAGAATAAAAAAACTACTGCTCAACTAAACTCTTTTCTTCTTTTTTCTTTAATCCGCTAACCGATAAAAAATGGCATAAGAAAAACCAAATAAAGTTACCAGCAATCTTGTATCAACTAATGGCAGGCGGTTGTGAATGAGACCGAGACGACTATCACTCAACTTCTTTTGCTGTCTAAGGTTACATGCAGATGCATGCAATGGAGTTATGTTAAAGATGGATGGAAGAATATATGGCAATTTGTTAATCAGTTGACCTTTTTACCCTTCAAATGTTGGTTTTCACAGCTGATCTACTTGTCTTCATTTTTTGTCTTGACTAACCTACTTGCTGGAAAGTGCAATCTTGCCATCAGAGGTCTAGGTGCCCGCATTTTCTGATCAAAACCTCTCACACAAACAAAGCCTGCAAATGTTTCACAGCATATCATTAGCAAATAAGTTATGTGTTCGGGCAGCATGTGTAAAAAAAACATTAATATTTAAGCTCTACATACCTCTCCAAAAGCATTGTTGAATTTCTTGGGTAGTCAGCCCTACCAGAACCAATTTTCATTGTTAATTGCTAGTGTTAAAATGTATGGAAAGCTAAAAGAGATTCAATAGACGAGTATAGAGGTGGCATATTGGTGGATTAGGTAAAACAAGTCATTTATTTGCACAAGGTGAAATGGGTCGGGTCGGGTCGGGTAGACATGAAAACACTTGTTTGTTCCTTCTTTTTTTTTTTTCATATAATGTAGGTCAGTTATAACTACATAAAAAAACTCCAATATTAATTTAAATCTTTAGATAAAACATTTTATGAGGTTGTATGCCTCTAAACAAGGGTCGTGACTTTTAATCAGTTTGACCCATTTCCTTTTTATTCTGTTTTTCTTCAATCGACCCTGTTGAGAAAAAACACAACCCAAATCTTTGAATAAGACTGTATACCTTTAAATATTGTTGATACAGAAGTTCCAAAGTACACTGTTCTTCTTGGCAGGTTCCAAATCCATGCCCTTGGAACATCAATTGGATTTAAACTTGATGCATGATCAGCAAACATCTGCACATAAATGGATCACATGAAGCCTAAGCAAATTGCATCTAATATTTCGTTCATTTGTTAGTTTCAAATGTGTTTTCTGTTAAGCTACTTCAGACTTCGTTGTACCTCGTTAACTTGGAAGTAAGTACCATTAAGCGGAAAGCTCCCTCGTGTTGCTGTCCTACATGGCATCTGTGATCAAAGCAGTCATATAAGCAAAATATAGGTGCCAGGTAGACTTATTTGATAATTTTTGTGTACAGTTTGAAAATTAAAATCTCCTTACCAAAATAGTTCCTCTAACCACTTGAGAGTTTGCTTCTTTGATACAGTTGCATGAGAAACATGTTGTCCTATCACACAACATCCCTGATTCTTGGGCTTGACATCCTCTTTCAGGAGGTTGCATGGAATGTGCAGTTTCACCTGCATGGAAACAATAAAAAATCAAAATTATGTAACAATTATGAGATCATATAGCAAAAGTATGTATTTTAGTAGTAAAGAATTTTTTTAATTAGTAAGAACATGCTGACCTGGTGTCCATATAGCAAGGAGGTAGGGGCTCGGGTCATCGGGTTCTCTTTCGTACAACTGATAAATAATAAAATTCATATTTTTAGGTTATGTACCATAATGACATGCATAGAGTGTTTGTCTGACTAAACAGAATTACTAACCCCTTTTAAAATTGGATGGGAGTCTGGAAGCTCATATCTGGCACAGAGTGATGATGAGTTAAAGAATTTATTTATTGTATATATGCTGTTTTGACTTTTTTGGTTCTCGACTATCAAATGCTGCAATATGAAAATGAGAACTAAGAGACTTACACTAGATGTTCAGTCCGTAATCGGCTAACATTTTTCAGTTTTGGTGTAGGTATGGAAGCAGCTTGTGGATTTAATGCAACTAATGCTTTTGACATATCGCCTTGAATTTCCATGCTTTCTTGCATTTTTTGTAAGTTTGCTGTGAATTCATTCATGTCAAGTTTGATAGTTGGGATTTCATCTGCATCATCATAGTATTGATCTTCAATGTCACTTAATGATAATTCTGCTGTTTCTGGCTCTGGAGTTGTCGGTTCCTCAATTATTGGTTCGCATGAAAATTGTGCGTTTTTATTGCAGTTGTTTTCAACCGGAGGTAATTGCATGGGCCCACCTATCACAGGTTGGGTTGTATATGTTGCATTTGCTGAATCTGGTGCATCTGAAGGTACTATTCTCTTCTCTTCTGGCCCTGGGAGGGCAAGCCTTGCACTGCAACATACAGATCGATTGTATTACAATATATGCAAGATAAAAGTTTGATGTTACAACCAAACGTCTTAATCACCTTTCAGTGATGACAAAATAAAGGTAAACTTTAATTTTGTAATGATAACAAGGTCAAACAGCAAGTCTAGATTATACACACATGCCAACACTTAATTCAGTCAGGTGTCACAAACCTTGCTTTTAATATTTTTAGGCAATTTCATATATATCCTTCTGGAACTTCAATCTTTCATATATGTCTTCTTAAATTTCAAATGTCATATTTATCCTTACAATACACTATAAAATTTCATATTCACTCATTTCATAATAAAGAAAATAAAATCAGTTACTTTTAACAACCCATTTAAAGAAGAAAGCATTATGTTTTGAGATGATTCTCTGTAATAATGGTGTTTTCCTATTTGTTTATTCAATCATCAGACTTTATAAGTAACTGATTTTATTCACAGTGGATGAGTGAACATGAAATTTTAATGTTCTGAAAGGCTAAACAAAATACTATGAATTTTGTATGGTTGTATTTAAAATTTCCAACTTTTAGAAGGATATAGACATGAAACTAATCTCATGTTATTAAGCATACCTTGCAAAAGCACTTGCAAAGTGTCGGCACTCTGCTCTCATAGGGCATGCATTACAGTTTGGCTTACTCTTTGTGCAAAAAACCTGCATCAATTGGAAGTAATTGTAACAGTGAACACTATATTCCTTTTTTAGAACTGCAAGTTTTCACATACCTTTCCAAATGTGATCATTTGGTAGTGTAGCTCATACCTGTCAATTAAGCAAACAGTAATCAGTAAAACTAGCAACTTTAAGGAAGAACATGATATGTAAAGTTATATATCATTCTCTATAAATGATTTTAGCCTTTAAGGGTAAGTGTTGGTTACAATGTCAACTGATCCAGCTTGCATAGCCTAGGCCAGATATATTTCTGTATTGACTCTAACACAGGGTACCTGTGTAAAAAAGAAAAATCAGGAACTTTTGTAAGAAATATAAATTTATCATCTTATGTTACTTACATCTCCAAGAGATGCAGTTGGAGTGATTCAGGTAGTGGTTGAAGTGGGACCCACCCCAGTCTCACTGCTATCCTCCCGACATTTGTGTCAACCTATAAAAGATACGTTTCTTGTAAAAAAAATTCAATATGTGGAGTTCTTTTTTTTGGGTCATACCGGGAAAGCAAGATGATGAAGTGTCAATAGGCGCACACACTCCACACTTTTCAGCCCTAATCCTCGAATACTTAGCAGATACTCCCTGCAATATGATATTATTAGTATACGCCTCTACTATATAAATAATAAACACCCTCTCGTAAAATATCAAACTTGTTCTAGAGGGCTTACTTTGCTTTATCTGGAGGTACATCCCGTAACCATTCAAGGTCAATACTCCCATGGTCTCTTACTAGTCGGTCAAGAAAATCCTACATTTGTAAATCATAATGTAATGATTAATTAGTAGTTATAAGTTTCACTGTTATTCTACTCATTATAATTCTTAATACCTTTATTCTATCAGCCAGCAAATTATTCATCCCACGCTCTCTAATAGCATCTGAAATCTCATTAACATGTGCACGTCTTAATGCTTCATAGTCAAGTGAATCTTTTGCGTCTGTGCTTCTTTCTTTTCTTTCACAATTTAATAAGACATCCCTTCTTAAACTATCCCAATCAAACCCTTTCTTTTTTTCATCTTCTGGTATTCCCTTTCCACCCTTGGAGTTGGGGATATTTTTAAATTGCCCGTTTAATGGGTGGTGAGAACCGTGATTGGGCTCCTTTGAGCTTGCTTCCGGACCTGCATCCCCACTACATGAGTCCTGTTTCTGTGCACCATTATCTGGTTTGGCTGGTGGTGGATGATTGTTGCCAAGGAAATCGTATTGGTGCCCTTGTGGAGGTATCTTTTGTTGGTAAGTTACATTACTTGTATGATATCCACTGGTCATTCCTGAATTGGTTGAAGGCAAATAAGATATATTTTCACTTCCTAACAATCCATAATCTCGGGCTCCCACATTTTGCAAGCCTGTTGTCATATTCATCTGAAACTGCCTAGATATCGGTATTTCTGGTGACTGATGCATGTACTGTGACCTGTTATTTATTGGTGGGGTCCAGTTATCTTGACTAAAAAGTTCTTTGAACATGGTAACCTTCTTGGCCTGCACATGATTAGCTGGGTTGTGCTCCTTACTGGTTTCAAACCCAATCGTTTGATCTTCTGCCTCTGAGTTTGACCCTGAACTTGATCTAATTTCATCAATGGTTTGAATTGTGGAGGAATCCAGAGAATCTTGTGAGAGAATCAATTCTTCTGATGGCTTGTTTTGTTTATTTGCTCCATAGTTTGTTGATGAAATGTTATTCCTATGTCTCATGTGGTCAGATGATCCATACGATACAAATGGTCTTTGGTCAAACACGGGCTGCTTTCTTATTTTATCAGTTGGTAATATTGTTTCAATCGGCTCTTCGACCAATACACATGCGCCACCTTGGTAGTGTGTTTCGTTGGTGCTTCTTGCTTTGGGGAATTTTGCTGCAAGAGACATGAAGGCCGAACTGCAGACAGTGGGAATGAATAATTTCAGGTTTAACTTTCGATTATTTTTAAAGTAGCTAGATTATTCAACACTAGAGATGCAAGATGGGTGGGTTGAAACAGGTTTCGTTCAAAACTAACACTTTTTTAAGTGCGTCAGGTTGGGTTAACCTCCAAACATTATTTTGTCTGGTGTTAATGTTTATACGAAAACATTGGTGTTATAAAATAATCTAAGTTCTAGAATAAAAAATGATTTAGGAGGTTGTATGCATTAAAAATACATTTGGTGACTTTTGACCTGGTTGAACTAATAGAATCCAAATTGACATGTTATAACATGTTCCAAATCAACACTTTTAATTTACCTTGAAAGATGATCTGAAACGTTTTGTGTGAGGAAAACACCAATCACTGAGTCAACTACGGATCCTTTCCATCTTGAAAATCGTCTATCTCCTGAAAAAGAAAGGGATTATATAAATATCTTCCAAATCTTGACCATACGTAAATGAGTCAATAGTTATTTACATGTTCTTAACTCAAGTTGTAAAGCCTAAAATTGACTGTAATACAATTATGAACTAATTTTAGTTTATGGGTTTATGAATCTTAAATCTTTGAATCAATAGGATGAGTCGTTCAATTAATTTGATCATTTAGGTGCCTAAGATTAATTCCGTCCATTCCATTGCTTTGACCCAACCTAATTTAACATGATCCACCCCCCAACCCTCAAATATAAATTCCTAGATCCCCCATTGGTCACCAACATATTGAAACCACATTATAGGCCACACAAGCTTCTATCTAGTATCATTTCCGGCCAAAAAATATGTTAGATGACAAAAATGCCCATAATTTTTTTTGAAAATACAACATTTTTAATGTGTAACATGGTCCTATCTTTTTAATTTTCTTTTCAAAAAGTTTAAGGGCATTCATGTAACTGAACATGTTTTGGTTGTAATTGGTACACCTGAAAACAAATACATAGTTACATAATTGGGTGGCCTACAAGGTAGTTTCAAAATATGGGTGTCCTTGATGGAATAATTTGAAAACTTGGGTTCTATACATTATCCCAAAATTAAAATATCTCAAATCATATTTGACACTGATTATTTATTGGAAGAAGTTTGGATAAAAAGTGTTTATGATCCCCCCTAAACAAATAATTACCCAAATCTGACTTGTGAGTTACCCAACCCACCCTGCCACCTGTAGGTTTATACTGTACTGAAAATTTGAGATGGTTCTTTTACCTTGAACAAGATGCATACGGGCAATGAATGAGTCTGCTCGCCCACGAAACACTCTTCTTTCATTTTCCCACCATTTTTCTTTATCTTTATCCATTGCATCTGCAGCCTCACTCCCTTCATTACCCATCAACAGTCTCCACAGCCTATCTGTCTCAGGATCAAGATCCACCTTTGGCCTTGGCTTTCGTTTCTTGACTGGCTCAAATGGTATGATGGCATTAGAACCCTTGTATGGAACAAGTGCATTCCTCTCTTTATCTTTCTCTTCATAGATGCACAGACCTTCCAACATACATGTAATATCCTCGATTGAAACCCCACCTTTTTGTTTCCTCGGCCGACCTGCATAATATAACTGGTTTCAGAAACATTTTTTTGGTTACAGAAACAATTGTTTGGAGAGTAGACTGGTAATCCATCAAAATTCGAAACATATTATCTTACCACAGGTGGGTTGGTTTGATCACAAATACTATGTGTGCTAATTATGATTAAAAAACAATATCTATACAACGATACTATGAATCTTTGAATAATCAACCAATTCATACATAAAACAGTTCGAAATTGCTACGTCTAATTTATTTATGTATTTGAGAAACTAGAGTTTTTACAATAAGTACCTTTTGGTTTTGTAAAGGATATCTGGTGAACTCCAGAGGCATCCTTACATAGTTGCAGAGACATATTATCAGGTCCATTTGACCTTTGACTAGGTGAATGTTGAATTGCAGTCCTATTTTTATCCAACAAAGTCGGAGGGCAGGTGACTAGTGGAGATCTAGAGTAATCTTTTGGTGGAGTAGCTGGAGCCTGATTCCAGCTAACCATCGCTGTAACCGAGTTAACTTGGCCCTGCGTTAATCTTTGTGATCGTTCTATGATTGGTTGCATTCCAGATGAGCCAGGATGCTTCTGTGAATTCTGTTTAACAGCAGGCATTGGTGATTGGAAATGTCGCTCGGTGACTTGATAAGACGGGTTGTTGACTTTTGTCATGCAAGAACTTACTAATTGCATAGCTGACACATTTCCATAAACAGGTCGCCTTAATTCTCCTCTTGAATTATCTTCAGGACGAAGGACAGAAAGGTCATTCTGCATCTTGTGTTTCTTGTGGCTTTCCATTATTCTAGTAAAATCACTGCTACGGTCAACACCCCCTGATGATAGTTTCTGGTACAGGTACAGAGAATCCATAGAATTTAAATTACAGGAGTTTATGTGCTCCAAAGATGGCCTTTTAATACCTCTTCTTTCATCAAAGTTGACGGCTTGACCGTTTGGTTCTCTCATTCCAAGATCTGTAGACACAGAACTCACCTGATTATATCTGTTTCTCATGGTCAGATTTCTTGCAAGCACATTCAAAGCAAGGTCATGTGCTTTAGCCATTGGCATTGATGGCCCGTTTACCCCAGACTGTATACTGGTTATCAGGCTTTCTTGATGGGTAGTTACACCTGCATACATATTATTTTGTGCGGCATTCATAGCCGATCTCTCGAGTATGCTGTTTATTCTTCTTTCTTGCTCTATATCTTGGGGATTATTGTTTATACTAATACCCTGCATTTCTTTATTTTGACTTTCATCTCTCGCCACATGCTCCGAGTCAAAATTCAATTGTTTTCTACAAGATTTGGTGGAAGTTTCAACAACTGGTTTCGTAGCTTTAGCCTCTCTGTTTTTCTGTTGACCATCTGATTGGTCAACAACCGTCTTTCTAACGTACTTTCTTTTACCGTTGGGGCTTTTTTCAACACCATTTTCTTGTGGAGTTTTTCTCACATACTTTCTTTTTACGCGGTTGGGATCTTTGGGCGTTTGTGTTCTTTTAGGTTTCCCCTCTATAATAACTTTTGGGCGGTGTTTTTTCCGTCTTGCTGGTGTTTTCTGATTGGGTGTCTTGTTTAAGTCAATCCCTAATTCGTCTCCCTCCTCGGGGACTAAATGTTCTTTTTGTGTTGTTGAAACTGCTGAAGATGCTGAATCCCCTACACAATGGTTATCACCATCTTCAATTCTTTGACTTTCATGTCTATCTTTTTGTTGAGGATCAGGAGTAATTGGAGCAAATGGCAATGGGCCCATGCTCCTAGATGAGATTGCATCGAGTTCGGATCTCGGTGGCGAGTTCAAGTTATAACAGGGGCGGCTTGGGACCGGAAATCCATCTGTTAAAAGCAATTTAGAATAGAAACAATGATCACAAGAATTACAAATTTGAGTGAAGTTTCTAATTATCGTTATAAACAAGCGTGATATTTAACTTTGCTACAGAAAACAACTTTAGCATTGAGAAATAACTTTTATGCAAAATGCTAACTAATTTAAATGCCAAATGTACAAAATATAAATATTGTTCACCTTTCTCGCCGAATGTAGGAGATTGTTGATTTTGAAGCACAGAACCATCTTGAGGAAATGAATTTCGAACTGGTGTTTTATTTAAATCTTGTACACTATAGTTTTTTGGCTGTTTTGTGAACGGTTCACTTATTGGCCTTGTTTTGGGCCTGATTATAGCGGCCAAAAGACTACAGTCCCAATTTGCAGGGTCTTCTGAAGGAAAGTATGAGACTGGGGGTGAAGCTTGGTTGGAACCATGGTTAGGGTTCAGGTTATGGATTGTGTTTGGAACACGGATTGAGTTTGGGATCAAGTTCATGTTCTTATTTGGTGTACTAAAAACCCGATTTTGATTTCCATTATTTTGATAATGGTCTTGAGCTACTTCATTCAGATTCAGAGTCTCTTTCTGTAACATACCTTGGTACACCCCAACCAAATCCTCCCAATTCTCATTTGCTACTTGATTCCTCGGCTTGTTGGCAGCAATCCAATTTGATGTTTGAGGATTCAGTTTTGCTGGTGTCACAGGAGTCCAAGAACTACTTCCACTCTCATGCCCATACCCGTTCTTATTCCCTTGAGAATATGCATTCGTGAGCATTACCGGATTCCAAATCTCTTCTTGTTGCACAAATCCATTACCATTCTCATGGTGGATCGTTGTCCACGAATCTCTATAACCCCCAATTCCATTTCCAATTGGTCTGACCGGAGTTCTCATCCATGATTCCGATTCATTGGCACAAACAATTCCCTCATCCACCACAATCCCCCTTCTTGGAGTCCCACCGAAACTCTCACACCCTTGCGGAAACTGTCCTCCCAGCATGGCTGCAGTCCAAGTACTCTGATTCTGCCCAACACCATTCTCTGGTGGAATAACATTCACAGCAATCCATGATTCCTTATTTCCATACTTAGGGAGTGGAAAACCCCTCCCATAGTTCATACCTAAACTCGCCCGATCCCCAAAAATTCGACTCCTTTAACCTTTTTCTGCACCTTTCCAAACCCTAATTCAAGAATTCTTCCATCGATTGCACTTCAGATTCCACTTCAAGAACCCTAATCCCCAATCCTCTTCTACCTAACATGTGCAATTCAATAACACCAATTACACACTCTCATGGTTAAAAGAAGGTAATTCTACAACAATCATAACATAATCAGCATGCAGACAGTTAATGCCAGCAAAAATTGATCAAATAATAACAACCCCTAAAAATTAATTAGCTTTAAAAGACATATAAAAAAGGAAACTAGGTAGCTTTGCTTATCAGCAAACAATGATTCAATTCCAAAAACTATGAAATTGGGTTATTTCACTTTGATTAGAAAATTCAGATCAAAACCCCATGAAATCCGATTAGAATCTCACAAGGGAAAATGTGAATCACACCCACTTGAGGATTTAAATTGAGAGAAAAATAAGCAACAAATGAGAAAGAATAGGTAAAATATTATCTGAGATGACGCTCAGCTCACCGATCTTTGGCACCGTAATCGCCGGAGATGTAATCCACCGGAGAACAAGTCAATGAACGAGAAGTAAGTCTTTCTCTTTCTTTCTTTTTTTAAACCAATTCACACAGATATAAACAGTATGTGTAATAAATATACAGTTATTATATGTATATATTTCCGTATTTATTATTCAAATGCTTTTTACCTTAAAACACATTCTCTTCTTTACACGATTTTACTCTTAAAATCATCACACTTACATAATACGGCATTAAAATATGTTACATGTTACTATTTGATTAAAAAGTAAATCACTTTATCTTATTATAACATATTTTATAGTTATTATAGATTATAGATATTAAGAATTAACTTTCATGTGTATGAAACACATGGTTTTGCAGGTCTAGCTATATAGAATAGGGGGCAAAACCTAGGTCAAATACCTTTCAAACCTCACGTTTCGTAAGCATGAATTTCGAAAACCGGTCGGACCGGCCGGTTAGTTTACGACGGAAGCTCCGATCTGAACACCGGCGGATCTCGAGCGGTAGCGACGGATCTGGAATCGGAATTCAAATGCAGCGACGGATCTCCGGCGGCAGCGGCGGTGGTTGAATGGCATCGGCGGATGTCGACGGCGGAGGTGGTGGCGGATCTCGACGGATGTCGCCGGAGATCGGAGGTGTTGCCGGAGTTTAAGGGGTCGTAGGGAAATGGGGAAGAAGACTGAGGGTGATAAAATGAAAATTGGTAGTGAAAGTGTTGTATTGAAGTTGTGTTTTCTTTCTACATTTAATTTTGATAAACATTAAATGATGTGTAGTTTATGCATTTTGTTTAATTTTTATTTATGCTGGTTTGTTTTTTTATTTTTGGTAGGTATGGATAGTTTAGTTCGTATATAGTAAGCTAGGATATTGTTCGTTCAATTATTGACTTTCTTTTTAAAGTCTTTGATTTATAATAAATAAGAGAAACCTGGTTTTCTTTTCAGATTAAAATATTGTGGGTTAAATAAAAACTCATATCTTTGGTTGAGATAAATTCATATTTATTGTTTTATCTATTATTATATTTGTATTGTATATGCCTCATATAATAATATTAAAATTATAATATCTGAAATTTTTAGGTTTACTTTAACTTTATTTGCATGATCTTTTTAATAATAAAACGTTATAATTAATTGAAGGTGGATGTATAAAACCCATAAATCATTTGTTGACATTTATTAAGATGTTTTTTCTTCTTTTTGTTATTAATAAATTTATGAAAAATATTACCATAATTAAACACTGCTTAATGTTAATTATCTCGTAATATTTTTTACTCTACCATTTTTGTCATTAGAACGGAATTTTTTTGGTAATAATGAATAAATAAGAACAAGGACCAGATTGTTATAAAAAATATGAAACATTAGTATAAATATGTATGTATTAAACGGATCTTAGCACGTTCTTATAATATATGCTCGATAAATCCAAGAATTATAATTTATATTAGAGCCATATATACAAAAACAAAATTAAAAGGTTTAATCCATAAAGGCAAATTACTTATTAAATAATAACATACAAACCAAATTTAGAACAATAAAAAATATTCATAGTCTACTAATTTTTTTATAAAAAAGAAGAGTAAAATAAATGTGTCATATTGCTAGTCTTGAACAAATTGACCATATTAAACTCTATTTATGTATATTGTCTTTTTTTATAATTTTTATGTAGGGTAAAGTGGGAAATGGACATTACAAAAGGGTAGTTGGTCGGTCGAGAAAATACACATGTACAGGGAGTAGTCTAGGCGGCCCTCATGTGAACGTTAGATGTCTACTTGTGTTTTATGTTTTAACTAACAAACAAAGAGTCAAACCACAAATGACAATTAGGTCCTCCATCTATACTCCAATTCAAATGAGACTCAATGTTGAATAACTTTTTACCTGTACTCTTTTGCCTTAATTTAAGTGTTTGGTCGAGGTTTTTATACAAAACTTAGACTAACTCATGTAATACACAGACTAAATTAAAAAAATTCTTTAAAGAGTTGGTAATGAAGATGCACGAATTATAAAATATATAAGTTTTTAAACCATTTGTAAATAAAACATAATAAGAATAATGAAGAATATAATTTAAAATAAAATAACAATTGCATTAATTTTGAATAAAAAATATTGATAAATAAATAATTACTATATATCATATGTGTGTGTATACATATATATCATTTAATAACGAGAGACAAACAAGGATTAATTCACTCATATGTGCACCTGTGTGATTTAAAAAAATTTGGCCTTCTGAATAGAGTGAATACACCTTACATGGCTACTAAAAAGGATATCTAATGATAGTCATGTACAAAAAAACCGGTTCGGAACCGGTTCACCTAAAATAACCCGAACCGGTTTCAAAGAAAAACCGGTTTGGACCAAACCGGTCCCGAACCCGACCCGAACCGCCGGTTTCTATACCGGTTTGCTATCCCCGCACTCTAAACCGGTTTATAAACCGGTTTGAAAGTTAAAAACCGGTTAAACCGGTAAGAAAAACCGGTTTGGGTAAAAAACCGGTTTCAAACCGGTCCGAACCGGTTTAATAGGTTCGAGTTTTTGGTGAGCCAAACCGGTTTGTAACCCGAACCGGTTTGAAGATAAACCGGTTTGACTCCACCACGAAAAAACCGGTTCGGTTTTGAACCCGAACCGGTTTGGGCCTTAAAACCGTTTTGTACACCTCTACCTAATGATCTATATGGTAAGATTTATTATAAAAACAGGAGTCATAATTCATAATATATTTTTTGAATATCCTAGTGTTAGTTCGACATGTCTGGAAACAAAGAAAGTGAGAAATAGAAGAGAATATATTCATATTGCCGAATCTAATAATTTATTAAAATAAATAATTTTATTATAAAATTAGCCATTCAACGACATCTTTAAGGGGACATTCTCACTCAAACCTAACACATAGATTCGCACGTCGTGCATACGTTGACATTTCATGTTGATAATACCGTTGTCATTGTCCTACACAACTTTACAACATATACCCAGAAAACGATGGGTGTGACATACGACAATGCTTGGTTATTGCATGCGAAAATCGACGCCGTTCAAAAAACAAACATGCGAAAATTGATTGCCGTGACATACGACAAAAGTTTGTAAATTTTATACACAACCATTTTTATTAAAACTTTTTGGTAGATTTATTATCAAAAAAATTACTTATATATTTACAATCAAGTCTAATCTACATAGCATCATCTCGCCAATAAAATATATAAATAATAAAATTACAGATAAAATAACTATGTAGCATAAAAAAACATATTCTAACACATAAATACTAAATGACTAAATGTTATATCTATGTTGAATCCAAAATGACTACTTCCATTCTTTTCACTTGGCATCACTTGGTAACTTACGATTCTTCAAGTCTAGTAATATTATAAATTGTAAGTTAGAGGGGTCTCAGTGAAACTCTACTTCAAATACGGTGTCATGTTTGTAGTTCACACAATAATAAAGGGGTATAAAAAGAAAATACTCACCACAAAACAAAAAGGAGAGAGAAACAATAAGGGGTAAAACGGTAATTTCCATGGTCTTTGCCCAAGAATTGGGTTCTCCGATTTTAAGAGATTCCGTTACGTGACGGACGGCGGAGAAACTGAGAAATGTGGGGCATATATATATATTCCTTTAATATTAATAAATAATAATTAACAAAAATAATATATAATTTAATTATTATTTTAATATTCAAATAAAGTTATATTTTATGTATAGAAGTGCACATTCAAAGTGACTTTTAAAGTAGATTTTTTATTACCTTTGATTCTTTTTTCCAAAAAGTGAAACAAATCTTATTGGATATGTTTACTTTCAAATAATTAGTTACGTTTTATATTCTATTCATAGTTGTATGTGTTTTATTATTAAATTGTCGTAATTATACGATCTTAAATTTATGTGTACTTTTTATGTGTAAATCTGATATTTGATTATTTAATAATGCATGAATCACATAGTCCTAAGTTATGCTATCTTTATTCTAATGGACATTTATTTTAGAACGCGGAGTAATTGTTTTAAAAGTAACTAAGCGACATTGTGTGTATCTTCGCATTAGTTATAATTTTAACAAGAGTCCATGTGTTTTTAGGTTTTAAGTGTCAAATTTTGTTTGAGTCTTACTTATATGTGTACTTTAAATACATATATATACTTTAAATACGTTTGAGTGTCAAATTTTTATTAATGTATACACTTTAAATATCTTCAATTTAGATCAGACAGAGGAGAGAGGGACAGAAGTGGGGCAAGGAATACAGGAGTTGTGCATGTGTGCTTTATGCATTAAGTGTTAGTAACCTACGCATAAAAAGTTTTATTTTACGGCAGATAAAACTTAGGGTGGAGGGGGCACTCATGTCATAAACCTCCATCACACCATAAAACCTATCAATAGTAATATGTCATGTCAAATCATATCACACTACATCATACATCTAAATTTAAGAGGCACTCATGTCACACCACACCATGCAAAAGTTGTCATTGAGAGAGGGGGTAACGATCGGATTTTGAAAGCAATCCACGGCGAGTACACGCTGCAAAAACGCGTGATGAGAACACGTCGCGAGACCGGCGACAGTGTTGGGGTGCCACGCCGAGGCATGCCGGGAGGCCTGGCGTTGGCGCCCTCTCCCCTTATAACTATTATAGTATAAATAAAAGAACTACAATCAAATTAGATAGCATTTATCATAATCTATTTATCTTTTAAAATATAACATACACCATAAATATTATCATAGTAAATGTGATATATATATATATATATATATGTATGTATATATATACACATATTAAATGTGATATATATATATATATATATATATATATATATATCACATTTAATATGTTAATATATATGTACATATATATATATATATGTGATATATATTATATAGATATATATATATATATATATATATATAAATGTGATATATATATACATATATATATGTGATATATATATATTAAATATGATATATATATATATATATATATATATATATATATATATATGTATATATAACATATTAAATGTGATATATATATGTGTGTATATATATGTATATATATATATGTATATATATATATATATCTATCTCTATATAGATATATCTCTCTATATATATATATATATATATATATATGCATGTATATATACTATATATATATATAATATATATATATATATATATATATATATATATATATATATTTATATATATCAAAGCGTAAAAAATGAGTAAAGAAAGTGTCCTACGTAACGCGTAACGTTGCATGTTTTTTATGTTTCTAATTATAACGCCCACAACTATAAGACCTCATGTTAAACTTAAACGCACAATCATGGACTCGATTCAAAATTTCAAAAACTTATGTTAATTTTAAACCCTCCTAAAATAGTAACTTATATTTTGTACAACCATTATTGTGATAAACAAGTAGTTGAGTTACAAAATACAAATGGATTAATTTAGCATCTCATATATACACATTGGTGTTCGATAAAACCCGTTTTGATATGATTGATCAACCGTCAATCAGAGATTTCTTATATATTTTACACAATATTAGCAATGGCTAAGCAAGATTATGCTAAAGTAACCCATGTGTTAACCCCACATCCCAATCAACCACATTACGTGCTGGACCATGTATCTCATTCTTCCTATTAATTTCGTATTGTGTTTTTCTACCTATGGTGTTTTATATTTATGTTCACATGTTCTTGGTGATTTGAAGGGTAATATTTCAGTATTAGGTAAATTTAAATCTTACATCATAGTATTCGATTGGCTCCAATCACATTCGTTGCCTCATATTTAAATACTTTTGATCGAAATATACATCAAGCTTTGAAATAATGGCACATTTTCTAGAAAAAAACATATATGTATTCATTATACGAATCACCTCGCTACCAATAGTCTCTGTACTCATACTATCCTCCAAGATTCCTTTTTGATTTTATCTCATCACTTTATTAATCAGAATGCCACTAACACATGATACTAAATGACAATTCAGGCTTAATACATCACATAAGAGTTGGATCAATGTGATGAACGAGCACACCAAGCCGCTTGATGGGATGGGATGAGGCATGAAGGCTAAATCCAAGAAGTGGGATGGTTTCAAAACTATATCAAGAAAAACTTTTTGATAAAGTAAATGATTTTTCAATTAAGTTTAGAAATGCTCTATCTATCTTAGATGAAGATTGATATCCATGGCGGCTGTAAAGCGAGGCACCATGAGACGAGTCAAGATAATGAAGGAAATACATCTCAAGACCAACAACAAGTGGAAACCAACTACGAACAACGGATTAGGCCATGTAGAAACGTCAAGCTAGACCAAATCGGTCCTTGAAAAGTGCAAGGGAGCAAGAACAAGCGACTTACGTTAGAGTAGCCAAGAACCTGAAAAGTGTATGGGATGGAGGCACCAAGTGTTGGGAGTATAAGTTTAGCCTATTATTATTTAGTGTTAATTATGTGACAATTAGTATTCTATTAATATGGTGTAAATATGAATAAACCGGTACACTGGTTGACATGGCAGTTATGCCTAATGTCAATTGACATAACCGCTAACCAATATATCGGTTTGGTAAGATGTATATCCTCGTCTATACATATTATCAAAATAATAAAAGTAAGTTTGTCTTCCGTCATCTTGTGTTTTTGCTTTATTCTCTACATTCTTGTTCATTCAAGAATTCATAAGTAAGGATTATCATGCAAGGATCAGAAACCAACACCAAGTACTAGAGAATACGAGAGGCTAAGCGAAGAAACATGACATATGAGAACTACATACATCCATTAAAGAGTCCTTGACAAGATAAAATGTTATCGCGAAGAAGGTGCGTTAAGGATGTTGTGAGTCTAGGTGGAGGAGAATATAAACACCCGCCTAAGATATGGATTAGAAGGCAAAGGCTAGAGATTTACAAAGTCTTCCATTCCTATTGAATCAATGAGCCTTAAGAGAAAGATATACATCTCTTTATGAAAATCCATAGAGGACTCACTAGAGAATTGTAGATACTTCCTTTGAAGTCCTCAGAGTAATGTACATAGATATAGTGTAAAATTATCTTGAACGAGCACATATTAGTATAACATTCCTTTCAAAGGTTAAGTAGTATAAAGTATAAACATGACAGGCCTCATTTGACAAAAGATGCATTTGATTTAATTTGTAAAGCTCTTTGTAAGTACTCTATAAAGCAGGACAAAGTGTTCATGTCATTTACTATGTTACATTGCTCTATGCTTCTATAGGTCTCGTGACTTGTTGCGTGTACAATATCTTAGCTTGACTAGTAAGTGTCACATGAAAGTTTAGAACCGAAATTACAACGTCTGAGCTTGACTAATAAGTGTCACAAGAAAGCTTGAAATCATAGGTCAGTGACTAATAAGTGTCACAAGAAAGCTTGACTAATACTTTAGCATGTTTAATAAACTTTAAGTGAAAGAAAATATATCGAATAATAAGGTAAAACATGTGGTTAAGGTAAAACTTGAATTTATACTTGTAGCATAACAAATGGTACATAGGGATATAATCATGAGTTAATGTATCATACCCAATAGTATTCTTTTGGTTTAAGTATTGGGGTCTAGGTATTAGATGCCTATCGTGTAAATTTCTACCTTTTATATTCGAGTTACTGCTTAAGATGATAACAATGTATATTTTGATATAGGAAAACAACGGGAAACGATTCATAGTACAAAGTCATCTCCATCAACACATCTAAGTATATATCTTAAAATACAACAGATCATCATCTATATATCTATAGGAAAATGCAAAACTCCAACAAAAACATGAAGTGACAGTATTTTTTTTTGTTAGAAATGTTAGTGTTTAATAAGAAAGCCCACTATGGTGATTTTTCTTATAGGTGGGCTGTGAGAATATTCAGAGAAAAGAAAACACAAAATTTTATCACAACCTGGTTGGTGAAATAACCTAGGTAACTAACTACCATGCCACATGTTGAATAATTATTGGCTCATATTTTTATTTTTATATTTACTTCTTTTGATAACAATTAATTTCACCCTTGATTTGATTTTTCTTTAATAATTTGTGATACTTACGTTTTAAAAGATCTAAACACATAGCCTTCTTTGACTTCTTTTTATGAAGGTCCCGATAGTATAACCGAAGTTGTTTTAAAAAATTATATTTTCTAATATAAAAAAATATAAAGAAAGCTTATTTGTTTGGTGTATATTTTTATATAAGTATGTTTGATGAATATAAAATATACTCATTTTATTTTATTTATTTTATTTATTTTATTTTTGTATTAAAAATAAATACTTTTCGTTTAGAATAAGATTAAAATTTGTATTATTGTAAAAATAATAATAAAACCATATTTATTTAAGGGTTATTGGATTTTAATAATCTCAACTTTCATTTATTGGCCGATATTAATACCAACTCAGGAAATGTTTACAGACACTTCTAACTTTGAGTTTATTTTCCTGCAACAATCTCTTACTAATTGATAGTTAACACCGTTGGTTTTTTGATAACGTTGACTATTTATATGGCCAAAACACTAAGACGAAAGTTGAAATCAACTGTCAGGTCCGTCAATCTGAAACTTCTGCAACCTGAAACCCGCCAATCTTCACCTTCTGATCTGAACCACTTGACTCGTTAAAGGTAGATTTCAAGTGACGATGGATGCTAGACACTGAAAAATGCACTTAATAAAGGTTGGGCGGCGACTGAGTTGTTAAATGGTTCAAAAGTAGCCCCATTCCATCGGAAAAACTAACGGGCGTTAACTCTCAGTTAGTAAGAGATCGTTGAAGGAAAATAAGCTTAAAGTTGGGAGTGTCCGTAAACATTTGCTGAGTTAGGATTAATCCCGACCAATAAATAAAAGTTGAGATTATTAAATCCAATAACCCTTTATTTAATAAAAAGTTGGGTTGGGTTATAAATGTATGTGAGAAATTGAGTTAGTTGTTTAGGTGAAGAAGATAGAAATTATTGTTTAATAAAAAGTTGGATTAGATTGGGTCACTATAGTAAATAATCTAAATCATCTTCTGATCTTCTCGTCCGTCCAGTTGATATGCCAACTAAGAATTGAAAAAAGGAAAAAGTAATGCAACAAAAGGAGAAATCATGAGAATAGTCATTATTTGTACATGATATAACTCTATCCATATAAGATATTCATTACACTATAGCCATACATTACACGAATATATTTTCATGTATCTATTTTTCCTTGTGTTTCCACAATTCAACCTAAAAATGACATCGTATGCGAGTCTACTCTCTTGTGACTCCATTGCCTAAGGTATCATAAGAAATGTACATATTGCTAATTATATTCAATACACACACGAACAAGGCTCTCGTATTACTTGTAATATTCACGTATCATATATTAATATTGTAACATAATGCGTTTTGATAATTTAAGGGCACACATCAAGTAGTATGAAAAAAATGGTATTTTATGAATGATGTGATCCAATTATATGAGAGGTCTTTAATCAATCAGTGTTTCTGGTTGGTTTGTAAGGTTAGTCATGTGAAAGAACTGATTAAAATGTGACACCAACGGATATTTGGCACAATAGTATTCGGTTGTGTAATAGGTGCTCTCTTATTTATAACTTGAGGGTTCAAATCTTGCATTAGATAAATCATGTAGATTTAACATGATTATTGTCACTTCATAGACACAATCTCATGACACCCTATGAAAACTATGAGACATACACGGATTCACCCACTTTGTTATATGTTAACAAAAAGATAAGTTATCTTGCTCTATTATATGAATTTAAAGTTGTATCTACGAGGTTGACACACTCGATGCCTTTGTAAATCGGCATTATGGAGATATAAGAGAACCAATGATCCTTAGCCTAACTGTTTAAGGTGATGTATTCATGACATGGATTTCCTCCTGAAGGGGTTGGGGGTGCGGTCCTGACTGGGAAACGGATAGGTGGGCCCAATTAGATAACACTATTATCTGAAGCATAGTCATACATATATCATTCGACAAAAAAAGAAAAAAAAACAGAGATATAAGAGAAACTAGGGAATGGTGGCTAAAAATTGCCTTAAATGGCCTAATAACTCATTCGTATTTCCTACTATCATATATTTTATTTTTTAATCTTAGCTTATTCGTATTATATGTCTTTAATACAATTTATATTTTCATCGATACCTATTAACCAATAATGCATTGTACAAAGACATCAGAAAGGATACATAGTGAGGGATGATGGCCCAACATTATATTTACTCCTTATCATCATGCTTTGTAACTTTTTAACATTTTACGTTGTTGTTGATGTTTATACATCATCGTCTTTTGCTAAATTGGTAACATCAATATTCTTCCACCTTGTTACTTTAGGAGTGTAAACAATATATGCAACATTCGTAGTCTACAATGCTTGTTTGTAAAGTATGTTTACTATAGGGAACAAGAGTCTAAATAAGTTGTCGTTATAGAACAACAAAGTCGTCCCTATAGCCATTTATGCTGACACATAGTCGCTAAGTAAACGTCACTAAACTCACTCATGTCGTCGCAACAACGGTTATCGCTATTATATACACATTTAGCAATGACATGTCAACCCTACAAAGTTGTCGGGAAAAACTTAGAGGACGAACTCTAAAAATATTAAAAAGTAAAAATAAATCTTGATCTATAGTGACTTTAGAAACGACTTGTCGTCGCTATAGAGAGTCTTATTATTTTTATTTAATTTTTAAAAAATTTCCAAGTTTATTACAAAAATTTTAACCAGTCCCAATTATTCAACCTGTTCAAGTTCCGTAATATTCTAATATAAAAATCAAATACTACATGTCAAAATATATAAAATTTGTTCAAACATGCCAAACTAATTACGATGAAAGTAATATGTTACGTATTGTGGTTCCCATAACATTACATCATACGTAACATTACATCATTGTTATGTATTGTAGTTCTCATTCTCCAAATAATACAATATTATATTGTGTAATGAAAATATATAATTCTCATATCTTGAACAATGTATCATCTTTAATTAACTTCAATTATTAAAACACTATTTAAATAAACATACATTTGTTTTACATAATTATTTTTTCTTATATTACTACCAAGATATGGTGAGAGATCTGTGACTACTAGGATATAACACTTATAAAATTAACTACTTTTGTTTTTTTTTCTTTAATAAAGAACTCAATCTAAGGGTTCGTCCTAATGTTGGTATGTAACTATGTATTAAAAAATATGATGTGGTTTGTGGATGTTTGATTGCAGTGATAAAAGAGAAGAAAAGGAACTCACGTTACGTCCCATATCCTATGTTTAAAGTGGGGATTTATAAATCTCATTTACTTTGATAACCTATAAAATATCAAGCTTATATATTTTAATCAAGTTTCAATGTGGATGATTTTAAAAATCCCTAAGATAATGTATTAAAATGCAATAGTTGGTGATAATTGTTTTATAGTCTCCAATGATTGAATTTACTTAGAGATTGTATATTTTCTTATTAAAAGATTGTATTTGATCAAATCATGGTCTTCGATAAGTTGTTCATGGGTTCGACTGTTCGAGGCTCACTTAGTGTAATATATTTTAGGTGGACATGAAGTTTTATTATATTTTATCACAGTGAGTTTTTGACGATTATTTACCATAAACGGACAATGTCTTTATCTTAATTTATATATGTTTACAGAATGTATAACTTATGGTATTCATCGGTTGTTTAACAAAAAAATATTTCTTTTTCCCTTAACGTTAATACAAGGCTACAAGATTTGTGGGACCTGTAAATATTCTATCCTTAAAGTGGGAGCCACCTATTTTTGATTGACCTACAGACACTTGGGTTGAGTTTATTGGGTTTACTGAGTTAAGAATCTACCAACCAATCTATGTCCCCGTTAAGAACATGTAACCTCAAACTTTAAATCAAACGTCACCTCAAATAATAATCATGACATAGAATATACCAAAATACATAAAATTAAATGCACTTAAAAATATGGCAAAAATGAGACGTGTAGATCGGGGTGGTTGGTGTAAATTAAACAGTTTGTTTTTCCTACCCCTTATATCATCTCCAATGATCGTTTTTAGGGGTCGTTTTTAGATCAAAAATTGTATGGAGTCGTTTTTTTCATGATTGTGGGGCTATGTTTTTTAAGGAGAAGTTCCTCATCATGAATATAAAAAATGAAAGGGAGGTGGGGGTAACATGTTTTTTTTTTTTATTTTTTTAAATATACATATAGAAAGAGAGATAAATAAAAATATGGTGATGATGTGTCATAGTTTTTTTTTTGTGTTTTTTAGTTTTCTTATTGGGGAGGTTTTTGTTGTTATGAAATGATAAATGTTTTTATGACATGATAGCTGACTAGACATGTTTGTTAGTTTTTTTTTTGTTTCTTTATTGTGGATGCTCTTATTGCTTCTGTTTTGTTTGTTGTACATCTTTGCTAGCCATTTGTGCTTTTGTGAAATTAAAGTATGTGTTTATTAGAAAAAAGAACAGAAAACAAAAACAATTCTATTTTTACACCTTCCTTTTTTTTAACTTAAGGAAACTTAATAAACTCGAAGATTTTAAAAACGTCCTCCCACTAAATTTGAATGATCTTAAAATAAGGTTTTCAGAACTTGTTTTCTGAAGTAAAATAATAGGTCATGTGTCCTAATAACGAGAGACCGCTCATATTACAGGAGTGTCGGACCATATTGTATAAAACAAAATGTGACAATACTACACATTTTAGTATAAATTTAAATAACTAAATTATAGATCATGGATTACTAAATTAACTGTAAAATGAGTTTTTGAAGGAAATAAAGAATAAAAAGTTGAAAACCGTTCCGGCCACATGGTCCGATTCGTTGGTCTGGTTAATAATCTTCTAGTACTAATGAAAACGGTCCAAATAAGCATAAACAAACTGGTTCTCGGTTCGGCCTGATTCCAAAAATGATGCCAAACATCCCATGTTTTCATGTTATTCCAACATCCACCACCACAAAACCAGCTGCCACTTAATTCCGACCACCACTGTATGAATTATATTACTTTAGGCGCAACCCAACCCCCCACCCCCTCTCTATTTTCTTATTAGTAGTGTTAATTTTGACACGATAATTTAAATAATTTAATATATATTGAGTTTTTCTCCCTAAAAAAATTATTTCACACCCTATAGTTTGTTTCAAGCTCTAGCATTAATCTCATTCTTCCCTGTATTCTCATCATTTTCTTCAATTGGATTATCAAATATGCGTCTGCTAGTTATTGATTCTACTATTTCTGTTCTATTACTCTAACTTGGTTCCCTTCAACCACCCATTGTTACAATCACAATAACAAAAAATGAGACCATGAAATTGCTTTGAAAAGACACAATTGCAAACCATGTTACCATATTCGTTATTTAATAGGTTCTGGGTGCCGGAAGGTGAAGCCCGGCTACTGGTTTCAAAGTGTCAACAAAGAAAAAGGTGTGGATATTTGTAGCCGAAAGGTCGGTTGATGGGGGAAGGCAGCCTGAACAAGCATTTTCAGACGCACTCAAGTCACCTATTTTAGTCTTATTTTTACCAAGTAATTTTTACACATTGATTTCTTGGTGTTGTAATTGTTTAAAACTTTAAGAATTGTTTTTTTTTGAGATATAACTTTGATTATTGGTGAGTGTTGTTTTAACATGAAGTTTTAAACTTCTGTATTCAGAGATGTGATTTTGTTTTTTTTTTATATATAAAAGGCTCCAACATTAAAAAAACATGTTACTGATGTTCTTAGTAAGAAAAATATGTAAAATTCCTTACTAAAAATAAGGGCAGTATAGTTATTCAATAACTTATTTTTTTGTAATTAATGTTTTCTAATGATTAGTTTTCTTATTTATTTTTTGGTTCTTTAAATATAGAGTCTTTTAGTCATTTTATATAGAGCAAATGTAACTTTTAACAGTAGTTAGTGTCAGGACCTCTAGTGTTACCCGCTTGTGAACAATACAGACACAAAAGTATTTTTAGAAAAATGAAAACTAAAGATGCAACATGACTTAACATCAAAGACTGTAATGAACTCTTATGAAAGTTTAAAGGCATGGATTGGGTTGTTCACTTGTTTGGGTTCTGTTAGGATGGGCCACTTGCTTGTTAGGTGGGCTCAATCAAAAGCCCTATAACACAGTTTTATAAGGCTTGCTAGTATTTCTTTTGTTCATCATATCATACGGCCCATTTATAACAGCAATTGTAATTAACTTTACGTGTTAAGTAAAAAAATCCTCTCTTTCTTATATGCGTTAACAAATCTGTTCAGCAAAAAGTTTACACCAAAATATTTAAAAAAAACACAGGTTAAGTTGTAGTCTCAAAAGTTTTAAATGTTATAGATTAAAATATATAGTTGAAATATTAAACATATTTTTGATTTATGGGTAGTTAATATAAATTTTTATGCAAGTGTTAGTAAGTGTAAGGTTATTATGTAACTAATTGTAGGAAGTAATTTGTAAATAATGATATAAATACTATTTTACCCTCAAAAGTGATTGTATCTTGTGCATTGAATATAGTAAATGTTCTTAATTTCATGATATCTTAAAATATATTCTTATATGTTTTATATATAGTATATAAAATATAAATTTGCATGATTTTATTTTTTAATATATTGTGGTGTGACTTTCATGTCACCACAGCGACGTAAATGACCCTCCACTCATTTTCTTATATGGTAGTTGAGTTCATTTTATAAACATCAATAGATGAACATGTAACATCTGTAGTAACTATTGAGCTAATTTGACTTCGAACTTACAATAAGTATTTTATTACTATTTACTTGTAAGCTTAGTTAGTTGCTATTAACATCATCTGTTATTTAAATGAATTCATATACGAACATGTGTTAGACGATGAGATTTGGGAAACAAAGGGCTTTAATTTCTATTTTTGAACGACTCGATACACTATCAATCATGCTTCATTAAATCTACATAAGTATATAACTAATTTTCATCAATCTATTATAGGTGAGACTTGAACCCTTGACGTTAAAGGAAACTTCACTGCTTCTAACTCCAAATAGTATTGTCATTAGACCTAATCCCCACCCCATTAACAATAATAAAAAGATGCAAACACATATTTTTTAACGACAAACCTATATTACTCCTAGATTACGCTATAAACAACTCTCTATCTATCACAAATTAAGTTTACTTCAAAATATATTTATCTCTGACTACTGGACTACAAGTGACGTAAGCGTTGCCTAAGTTTTAACGACTATGATGGCTATATTACAACAAGTGGGTCCTACTGGGCAGGAATATGTTTTCAATCTAACCTTATCCTATTCATTTCTTATTTGTTGTAATTTCATGCTTTTAGGCTTGTTTGTTTTAGCCTCCTTTTAGTCCCTGTTCTGTATATATATTCCGTTTTGTTTTTTTGTATCAATCAGGACTCACTGAGTGAGGAATTACTTTCACAATAAAAAATCATAGGCCCACGTTGGTGTCTATTATCGAAAGTCGTCATGTTATGGTCTTCGTCATCGTCAGAAAGAAAAAAAATTAAAATACCATAATTTTAAGTGGTTAAGTAGACTTCGCTTATAAACTTAAACGATAAATTCATTTCCCAATTAAAAGAAACAATAAAAAACAACTATTATCAAAACATACTTTTTAGAAATGTGTCTCAACTCTCATATACGATCGAAAGAAAAATTAATATAAAACAAAATAGAGTTACATATGTGACATATCTCATGTAAAACAATAAGAAACTATTTTGATAGGTCAAATTAAATCTATATGATTTTAGAAGGCGGAGGGTGGAATTGTGGGTTGGCACGTGGTGGTCTAGTATTGGACCACCAGCTTTTTTAGTTCCCTCAATATGATATCACTATAAAACATTTGTTTGAAGAGACTAGACACATAAAGACTGGCTTGCATAGTGATTTATGCACGCTCGAAAACCCGCAACGACCTAGTTCCATCCGGGTATTTTAGTTCTCTTTTCTCTCAAATTTTTAAAAAAATTCATTCGCCTTTTAGTTTGCCATACATTTTGTTGTAGTGTCTAAGTAGGTTTTGTGTTTCACTTATTATTTTATGAACTCCCCCGCATAGCGCGAAGGATAAATCTAGTTACAAACAAAAAAGCAAATTTTCGCGAGTATGAGGAGTGAATGGGTGCCACCCTAGCTCATGCTCGCGAAAACATAACTCTCCCATGAGTTAAATTGAGCACGACACGTCCCACTCATGCATGGATTGCCTAACGGACGTGAACATGGGGCACTTTTTGAATGTCAGGGGTATTATGACCATTCAATACTATCATTTTCCATTCCTATAAATACAATAATTTTCTATCATTTTTACACACAATCCATTTTATCCTATACTTTTATATATTTCACTCCATTTACAAACATGAATCAAAACAACTCTTACGAGTGAAACCAACCATTCGGTCAAGTTTCAAACAACAATTTTGGTTCACCTTCAAATTACTCGAGTTACCGACCCGATTTTGATCCCTTAATATTTCTAACTTTCACGAATTGAAACCAACAAATAGGTTAGCCCTCATCAACATTTTCCCAAATACAACTGACACCCTATATAGTTTTCAGAAAAAACAAGTGATCTTTAATCTCGTTCCAAAAACACAACCTAGAACCCAAAAAGGGTTGTGTAGGTACAAGAAAGCAACCGAAGACGGTGGCTCCGCTGTAACAACTCGAGATACAAACAAATGGTCCACTATTATAAGTACAAATTTTTTTAGCAATATATTTGTACTACCATTTTAAATTGTTTTTTTAGGAAACACTCAAGTGTACTGGTTTTTAAAATTTTTCTAGCCCTCTTTGACCGCACCACATGCTCTTATTATAAATTCATAACAAATATAATATTAAATTAATTCAATAATAAGTCGTATCAAATATAATAAACTTTTACTTTGTTTTAAATTCGCTCTCACGTTCCATAACACGTATTTTCCAACAACATAATCTGTTTAAAATTTTGAACATATTGTCGCGCTGTCTCTATTTTTATTTAAATTTCGATATAAGTTTTATTTAAAACCAAACCGGTGACATAACCAACTAATTAAAATATAAAATTTAATGCTTGGATCCATACATATGGCACATGTAACCAAACGTGTGTGTTTTGTCCAGTGATATTAGCTAATAAAAGAAATTAATATTATTATATGGTGTAAATTATTCAATCACTATAAATGGCCGACTTTGAACCCATCTTCCCCCACTCATCAGCTTGACTTTGTTGCAAATAATTCATGGCGACGGTGGCTCCCACCCACCGGAATCTATCTCCGCCGGACGCCGGTGAATCTAAAGCCACCGGACCTCCCAAGAAGCTTGATGCCGGAGCTCTATTCGTCCTCAAATCTAGAGGTACGTACACTTCATAGTTATATACATATATTTCTGTATATATATATATTAGACGCGACTTAAGATTCCTTTCGTTAATATATAAACGCAGCGGATATCAAACGAATGCGCTCGTATTCAAAATTTATTCGTTTGTTTCGGAGGAAACGTGTGATACTTTCAGTAATTGATAGTAATCATAACGTTTAATCTTCACAAAAACATATTATCGGAGGAAATTAGTGTTATGTGGTTCAACATTTTCTTCTGGCACATAATTACTCGGTAAACATTTGATTCTTATTTCACTAAGTATTTACATACATATATACATATATATGAATTGGATACTTAAAAATCGTTTCAACTAACTCGGGTTTCATCGGTGCTAGTCGGTTACGGTAAACTTAAATAATTTTCAAAATTTTTTATCATAACCGACTAGTATCGTGGAACCCGAGTTAGTTGAAATGATTATTAAGTAATCAAGACATTTATGTGTACGTAAGTATGTATATAAATGAAAATAAGAGTTATAGTTTAGCTGAAAAATTATTTTGAAGAAATAGTTGAACCACAAAACCTTATTTTCTTTAAAAGAAAAATCACACTTGTCGTACAGTGCAATACGCTACGTGAGAGGTTGCTTTATAGTACGACTGACAGCTATACGCGGCGTATAGCCACCGTCTGACATGCGTCTGACATGGAATGTCAGGGTACCCTATACGTGACGTATGGACCCATACGCGGCGTACAAGGTACCCGGGTGTTGATTTAAAATCAATGGGTGTCTATTTAACGGGTCCCTTATATAAAGAGAACGAAAACTTTTGTTGAGCGAATATAAAATTCAAAAGTTTACATAAAAAACAAATTAGACGATTATTTTTAACTAAAGTTTTATGCACTCAAGCACTGTACAAATCCATTTTAGAAAAAAGATGAATTAACGTTTAGTTATGGATACCTTGAAGAAGAAAATTTTACATTGGAGCTAAAAATAGATTGAATTAATAAAAATTAATTCAAGTTAGGTTGGACCAATAGAATAATTCTGAAGAGAAATACATGCTAATATAATAGGCTTTCGTCAAATGAATGTGTAGCGGGTTGATTATGTAAACTTTAACGTACATACAACAACTCGCATATTTGAAATTAATAATTTAAACCATTTAGTTATAAAAAAGTTGGCTTAACTTATATTTTAACTTAAAAAAAAAAAACTCATGTTTTGGTACCACAGGATCATGGTTGCATTGTGGCTACCATTTAACAACAGCAATTGTAGCACCAGCTCTACTAAGTCTACCATTTGCCTTAGCGTTGTTGGGGTGGGAAGGCGGCGTGGCGGTGTTGACGCTAGCCGGAATCATCACATTCTACTCCTACAACCTCCTATCTCTCGTGTTGGAACATCACGCCGAGCTCGGGCACCGCCAGCTTAGGTTCCGCGACATGGCCCATGACATTCTAGGTAACATCTTACAACCATACCCTGTCAAACATATACAACAAGCGTTAAACTAATCGTTTAGTTATGTTTAACAGGCCCGGGGTGGGGTCGGTACTACGTGGGCCCGCTTCAGCTGGGCTCGTGCTATGGCGCGGTTATCGCGAGTACTCTACTTGGTGGTCAAAGCCTCAAGGTGAACTAACTTCACCTTGTTTGTTTATGGTGTTTGTGAACATTATTATGAAGTTTGAATATTTTTTATTTGTTGTGCAGTTTATATACTTGTTAGCAAGACCAGATGGGAGCATGCAATTATCCCATTTTATTGTGATATTTGGGGGGTTTACACTTATTTTGGCACAAATCCCATCTTTTCATTCTTTGAGGCACATTAATCTTGTGTCACTCATCTTGTGTTTTGCTTATTGTGCCTGCACAACTGCTGGTGCAATCTACATAGGTAACATGAAAGTTATGTATCAACTTATACGCGCTTTCATATCGTTTATTGACATTTATACTGAGGGGATGTTTGAGAGCGATAAACGATGAGTTATAGTGTCAAACATTAGTAACTGAAAAGACCAAACTTTTTGTAGGAAACTCGCATAAGGCGCCTCCCAAGAACTATTCCTTGACCGGAGTTGGAATAAATCGTATTTTCGGTGTTTTTAACGCTATTTCTATCATTTGTACGACCTACGGAAACGGGATTATTCCCGAGATACAGGTTCATTTTTGTAAATTCTTTCATGATGTTCAAAACTTGGTAATTTTTGATACACTTTTATGTATTGGAACAGGCTACAATAGCAGAGCCAGTGAAGGGGAAAATGTTCAAAGGGCTACTGGTGTGTTATACAGTTGTGATTTCAAATTATTTTAGTGTTGGGATTTCTGGCTATTGGGCTTTTGGTAATCAAGTGAGTAGTTCTGTTCTTCAAAACTTTATGGTGGGCTCAAGCCCATTGTTGCCCAAATGGTTCCTTCTTATGACCAATGGCTTTACTGTTTTACAAGTTGCAGCTTGTGCTTTGGTAAGATTTTTAATTTAATTCAACCTTTTATTAAACTGTTTTTAGATTCTGTTGCTAACTTTTTAATATTAGGTTTATTTGCAACCGTCAAATGTCGTTTTAGAACGAAGATTTGCGGATCCCAAGAAGGGTCAGGTATCAGCTAGAAACTGTGTGCCTCGACTAATAACAAGATCGTTATCGGTAATAATTGCAACCACTTTTGCTGCAATGTTGCCTTTCTTTGGGGACATAATGGCATTATTTGGTGCATTTGGTTGCATACCTTTGGACTTCATTTTGCCCATGGTTTTTTACAACTTGACATTTAAGCCATCCAAAAAGAGCTTAGTTTTTTGGGTCAACACAGTAATCGGTGTCGGGTCAACGGGTCTTTCGTTGATAGGGGCCGTAGCCTCGGTCCGACAAATCATTCTAGATGCTAGAACGTATCGGTTATTTGCCGACATGTAGGTTCTGTTATCATTTGTATGTATCATTAAGTTCAAATTAATGAAGTAATACGTATTTGTGTCGACTATATATGTGTAAGAAAGTTTTATATTTCTATAATTTGCATAATAAAATGTTAGTTTTTTCGTTGTTTAGTCGACTATATATGTGTAAGAAAATTTATATAACTTTAACGTGGTCTTGGTTGTTTAACGTTTATTTTTTTCGTCGGTGTCAACTTGTCAAGCCTTAGAAACGATTGCTAAGTTTTTACTCCGTTGTAAGTTTTTACTAAACATGTTAGTACTTTATATTGTGATAAGCTTATATGAAAAATGAAGTGAACAATAAACTGCCAATTAATATTCGTTTTAAAATTGTGTCATATGTGTTGTGATTTTTGTTAGAATAACCAATTGGATCAACCTAAAAATATATGTCAACACATAGAATTGAAGTAACATAACTAAACGCTTTCCTTATTATCAAACTCGACACATAAAACTAAATATATAAACCTTTATTTATAGTAGATATAAACTAAACCTAGCCCAACTCAAATACTATTTAAATAATCAAATAAATAAGCAAACTAACTCCTAGTGTGATACAAACTCGATTAAATAAACTAATGATTATCTACTCCTATCACCGATTAATTAAATCAAACTTTTAGTTTCATTCGGTGACCTTTTTTTTACTTTGTTCAGATTATGCCCTTCAATTGTGAATATACTAAAATTAGATCCTTAAATTTCATTACGTCAATTAAGTAATTAACCATATACTTACGTTAGTTATTAACCCATGTGTTTTTTACTACTTTTACTAAAGGCATTGTAAACAGATGATAAATTCAAATATTATTCTAACCCAAAGAGAACAATTTACACCCAATGAAGTCTGAACAAGAACTCGAACAAACAAAAAACAAATTAAACAATATAATCAAACAAGAAAAATATTAACAATCTGGCTCAAATACATCAGACCTTAAAACACAAGCGAAGAAGAAGATGATTATAGAGAGACAGATAGAGACAAGCTTCTGAAGCAAGATGGTTACCAGAGAGAAAGTGAGATGGAGATATATCACAAGCTATCAGGTTGAATATTTTCATTAAATAATAAGTCTGATTACAAGATAAAAAAAAAAATCAAAAAGCACTTCTGAGATAAGCACACCAAGCCCTTCAAGTTTTATCTTTGACAATACAGCTCCCTCAACTTCCAAGGCTTCTAACTTAATCAACTCATAACCTCGACTGCTTCCGACTTCAACCTGCTTCAAGCTCAGTAGCATAACAACCTCACGAGCACAACAAACGATCATCACATCATCATGTAAACAAAATAAACAACAAACAAACAATTAGAGAACAATTATATGAATTATATGTTTGACATTGAATTGACACCAGATATATATTTCAACAAGCATTAGTTCAACTTATGTGGAAGTTGTTTTACTTCTAATATAAATCATAATTCAGGATTTTCTCTCACATTCCACGCCTTAATTAAATAAGAATATTAAATAACCTTATTTACACTTTTTGTTTGAATCAGTTCTACAAACACAATGGAATTTGTTGAACACTCTTGTACCCTAGAATATGAACTCTACAATTTCTTCATATCCATTTATAGTACCCCTCAATAGCACACTTAAGCTGAAGAAAGAGGAATCATGTCAAGTTCTTCAAACACTAACACCACCAAGGGGATTCAATCGATTAAAAAAGGGAATTACTAATCTTTCGAGTTGAAACATAAGCACCAGAACATTATCATTTAGGTGAGTAACTAGCAAACTTAAAATATTATTTTGTTTCATTACTTTGCCATATCTCGAATTAATAGAGGAAAAAAAGAAAAACACCAGCCCACGTTCCTAGTCTTTAGGTAATTGATAAATAACAACTGTTGTCCAATAACATTTTAGAAAATAAACATGAAAATCAAAAATTAAAACACATGCAAATATATAAACAAAATAAAAAATAAAATAAAGGAAATGTTAGACATGAGGGACGTGGGGTTTGTAAGGGCTGCATGGGTCATGCCTTAGCTACTGTTGCATGAATTCAACTTACGACCTGTTTGATAATTTCTGAATAATTAAGTGTTAAACCAATAAGAGGTTTGAACCATTAAGTGTTAAACCATTTAGATATCTGAACTAGACATGGGCAGAAAAACCGGTTCAGGTTCGGCCAAAAAAACAGGAACCGGTTTCAAAGAAAAACCGGTTTGGCCCAAACCGGTCCCAAACCGACCCGGACCGCCGGTTTGTATGCCGGTTTGGTAACCCCACCCTCAAAACCGGTTTATAAGTCGGTTTCAAAAGTTAAAAACCGGTTAAACCGGTCCTAAAACCGGTTTATTAAAAAAAAACCGGTTTCAAACCGGTCCAAATCGGTTTGACGGGTTCGAGTATCCGGTGAGCCAAACCGGTTTGTAACCCGAACCGGTTTAAACAAAAACCGGTCCACGACCAAAAAACCGGTTTGGGTAATAAAACCGATTTGTACACCTCTAGTTTGAACCATTAAGAGCTAGTATATCGCTTAACTATTCAAAGGCAAATGTCTGACCAATTTAAATAAGAGGTTTTAACCATTCAACATTAGACCTATTAACCTTTCAACATTAGTATAATGCTTAACCATTCAGAGGCAAATGTCTGAACCATTTAGATATTTGCTCGTGAAATAAACAATCTGAACCATTAAGTACTGAATAATTCAAACATCTGAACCATTAAAAGATCGATTCAGATGCTGCCAAACAACCCCTTAACCTAGCTGACCCATATTGTCGTTGGGGCTGCTCCATTTGTTGTTGAACCGGAAACGGGTGACCCTACAGTAACGTCTTCACGTTCAACGCCTAGTGCGTCTATGGGTCTATCACAAGCTTTCCCGATCTCCGCTGCTTGTGATTCTTATATGTGGATCTGTTGTTTCAAGAACTATATTTACAAGTAATTTAGGGTTTTCTTTTACTTCCTTTTTCTTAATTTTTCAAATAATTATCAAGAAATGATTATTTATTTTCTTTTGTTTTTAGCAACAAATGATCCTACCAATAATACACCATAATTTCAGATTATGCAGCAAATGTGATGGTGGGGTTTTAATCAACCAGCCATCATCGTTGATTTCTCGTAGTTGAGAAGAAAGGGGCCTAAGGTTTGGGGTTCTTTACTTATTATATTCTTTCATTAAATAGGTATGATAGTGAGGGTAAATGGGTATTTTATAAAAAAAATAACAGAATTTTTAACATCAGTTACTATAAATAACAAAATATGTGATAAATTATAAACATAAAGTGTATGCTTTCATTCTTGAGGTGATGGGTTTATACCTTACTTGAGGCATGTGGAGTAGACTTAGTTTGGAGTACTTGGTAGAAGTAGATTAGAGATGTTAAAAAAAGGTTGATCAATAAATATATTCTTGAATTCAACTTAATTGCTTGAGCTATAACCGTCTATATGGGTGTTGTAAACACATCATTATGACACTAAATATGTGTCTATATGGTGTGATTCACAACGTCTCCTTTATTTGTTTTTGCTGGAATTTTATTTAGAAAAATGACATATTATAAACATTGACTAGCAGGAAGCTAGCCGAAGGAAAATAATACAATTACAAGAACATGAGTGTAATTGTATACGTACTAGTTATTTACGAGACATGTATTGGACTACTAAGATACATTGATATTTGTTTTCATTAGTGGTTGTTTGTGTTCTCATGAAAGATGATGGATCGTAAATAGTACCTCACGCAGTTTATTATTTTACCGGTCATGAGAAGTTACCTTTTGATTTTTTAATGGTTGAATTTTTTTAAATTAATCTTGATATTAATATATAATTATTTTTAGAAATATATTTTTTTCTTTTATAACTTTTTAAATATGATGATTTATAAAATTTTAAATATACCTTCATGACATGCTTATTTTTTTAGTTATGTTCCATTGCAAATTTCATTCAAAATAGAATTTTGCATCATTAAAGCTAATTTAAGGTTTTGTTTTCCTCTTACGGCCTTTAAAATTTGTTGTTTTAATTACAGGTTTGTCGTGTGACAAGCTTTCTTTCTATCAACAATTCAACATGAATTTCTTTCGCATGGTGAATAGTGATGTAAACACTCTCGTTGCATAGCATGGGTTTCGTCGACTAGTTTGTGAAGAATCATAAATAATAATATTCTATAGAGTTATTTATTGTTTGTATTAAAACGTTAAAATTTTATAGTTTGAAATACTTTGATGTTTAAACAAGGCTTACCATCATTGAAATTTGTTATATTGTCAAGGACTCGAGAAGTCGAGGGTGAGATTATATATTCATATATAAAATCCTGAGTACACAATGAACACAATAGATAATGAAATTATAAAAATATATATCTTCTTATTCTAATAAAAGAGTATATTGAGATGACACATGTCAACATCACAAACATCCTCATCAAAATTTTTCCGTCTCTCTCTCTCCAATTAAATAATTATCTTAATTATCAATAATATTATTTAACATTTTTTAGATTTAATAAATTAAGAAAGAGATTTATTTATTAATTTTATTTCTAAATAAATAAATTTTTTATAAAATAAAGAATTTTTCTAAAGCATAAATTTTTTTAAAAATTTATAATATTTTTTAAAACTTGAGAGCTATAATAAGAAAATTATTAAAATAACATTTTTATACGGTTTGTTTTAAAATCTTTTATTTTTTTTTCTGAAAAAATTTAAAAAATAAAAATTTAAAAAGTTGATAGCACTGTTTTATTACTTATGGTCATTTCTCATACTTAATTTCAGTCATATCATATCTTAGAATATTATTTTATAATTAATAAATTTTATTATATTAATATTTTATTTTATTTAACACGTGTAACACACGTGTTTACTTAAGCTAGTCAAATATATTATCGTATCCAAAAATAAAAATAATTTGATGTTGTTAACATGAGTTATTTGTCATTTTAAAGATATTATCGTATTTATGATATTCATGCTATGACTTTTTTAATTTACGCATATCAAGATTTTTTTTTCCTTTTTTTCAAAAAGATGTTGGTGGAAAAATAATTACCAAGTGATTTGAAAAATGTTTATTAAAATAGGTGTTTTCTTTTACCTCTTCATTTTTTACTTGCCAACTTTTTCTTTATTTTTTTATTCAATCCCTCTACTATAATTTTTTATTCTACTCCTTTTACATCTCAAATGTAAATCACGATCTATATCCAAGATATTAGTATTTTCTGAAATAAGTAATCTATTAAAAAAATAAACATAAATTATTTATGTAAGTTTATCATTATTAAACCTTTTATAACTTTTGTAAAATTCATTGCTGTATATCCAAGGATCTGACTCTCTGGCCAAAGAAATTAAATTAAGATTAACAAAAGAAAGAATATATTTGTATGAAATTTACAGACTAATAACATTGAAAATTATTAATTTTGTTTCTTTATATAAATGAATATTTAAAAAAAAACAAGAAAATTAATCTTTTTTTGATAAACAAGTTAGTGTGTGATCTGGCTCGTCTCAAGTTGTTTGCAAATGAGCCGAGCTCGAACCTACCATCTCAGCTGGTTAAGATAAATGAGCGGGCTCAGCTCGGTCGTTTGCAAAATGATCATATTTGTAATAACTTTTTAAGTAATCAAATACTCAAAAACCGAACGTATTGTAAAATTAAGTTTGGGATGTATAGTAACATTTATATGATTTTTTTTATAAAATGATAATAGAATCGATGATTGAGAAAATAAATAGGAAAGAATTATGATTGATTAGTTAAGTTAAAACAAAAGAAAAGAAAACATCTATTTTAGTAAATATTTTTTCCATCACCCTTTTTGATAAATATTTTTTCAACCAATACCTTATTTGGATAAAACTCAAATATCATCTACAAAATAATTTGAGATTTCAAAACTTTTATATTACTACCATTCCAATACGATAAATACTTTCATTTGTCTTAATGTACGTAATTTAATAAATCTATCTCGATATAACATACATCGTTCTATATTTTTATAATCAAATTTGATAACAATTAAAAATATTGATTACAGTGTTTATGGTTTAAACGATATAGTGATTTAGTACAATTTGTAAAACCTTGAAGTACAAAATTTATTCTGGCTTACAAATATAACCATAATTTACATTTGATTGTAGCAAAATCATTCATTGGACTAAAACTAATTAAGCAATCTTTTTGTAAATATAATAAGAATAGTAAGATGCTTATTACACAAAATGAAGTCACTGATAAGTGAAAACACATTTTTCACCGTGTTCATATTATATCTTTGAAAATCATTTATTTTTCTCTTTAATGCTACATATCTATGTTTTTATTATATTATCTTATATAACAAAAAAGTTTAATTTAAAAGTTCTCAAATTTATGCAAGATTCACGTATACATTAGCTCCGTATGAACATATAGATTCTAGTCAAATAAAGTTTGTAACGTAAATTCTCAAATTTTGTTTCCAATAAAGAAGGAAATTTGGTGAATAGTAAGTTAATAAATAGAAGTATTTTTGTTTTTAGCGCCAAAACATTTGAACATTTAAAGAAAAAAATTAGTAACGGTTCCATTCGACAAGGGGGTTAACCTCTATTGTCTCCTCTTTGTATTTCCTATAAAAAGGGTTTACGTATGACATATTGCATCAACAAACTCCAATACTTGTAAAAAATACCACATCAAATAGCTTGAGAAAAATGAGACGAGAAACTGTTGTTGTGATAGTAGGAGCCGGACCCGCAGGCATTGCGACATCAGCTTGCCTCAACCTTCTTTCTATCCCAAATATCGTACTCGAAAGGGAAGATTGTTATGCATCTTTATGGCAAAAGAAGGCTTATGATCGTTTAAAGCTTCACTTAGCCAAAAACTTTTGTCAACTTCCTCATATGCCATTCCCTTTGTCCACACCAACATTTGTACCCAAAAATATGTTTGTTCAATACTTGCAAAACTATGTTTATCATTTTAATGTAGACCCGTTGTACCAACGTAGCGTTGAAAGTGCATGGTATGATAACACTGAGCAAAAATGGGTGGTTACCGCCAAAAATATGGTATTAGATTCGATTGAGGAGTATGTTGGTGCGTTTCTTGTGGTGGCAACAGGTGAAAATAGCGAAGGCGTTATTCCTAATGTTTATGGTTTAGATAGTTTCAAAGGGTTGGTTATACACTCTAGTGAGTATGAAAATGGCAAGAGATTTAGAGACAAAGAAGTTCTTGTTGTTGGGGCTGGAAATTCTGGCATGGAAATTGCATATGATTTGTGCAATTGGGGTGCTCAAACATCAATCGTTGTTCGTAGCCCGGTAAGAACACTAAAGGATCTCCCGCGTAATGTTTGAATTTGACCGTCTCGTGTATTAAATATGTAAGATTTTATTTGATATATTTTAACATTTTATTGTTGTTGTTTTTGTGATAGGTACATGTGCTTACCAAGGAGTTAGTGCAACTCGGAATGTATTTATTAAAATACATTCCATGCACTTTCGTGGATAAGATGGTGTTAATGTTGAGTAAGTTGTTGTATGGAGATCTTGGTGGATTCGGAATACAAAGGCCCCTTAAAGGACCATTTTTGCTCAAAAAAGAAACTGGACGATCACCCGTGATTGATGTTGGGACTGTTTTAAAGATCAAAACAGGAGACATTGAGGTAAACCTCGTTATCATGACTGATATCAAAGAAAATTAAACAACATTTAACGATTACATTATCTTTTTTGTATGTGTTTAGGTTATGAGTGCTATCGAAGGTATAGAAGGTGACCGCATCATGTTTACTAATGGTAAAGAGAGACAATTTGATGCCATTGTGTTTGCTACTGGTTTTCGAAGCACTGTTCGAAGATGGCTTAAGGTAACTAAAGTTACTACATGTTGTTTACTTAATCTTGTGTTTTATTAATCTCAACATTTTTTTGTTTAACCTAGGACGATGGAGGGCTTTTTAACGAGAAAGGAATGCCAAAACACAAAAGCCCTAATCATTGGAAAGGAAAGCATGGTCTTTATTGTGTTGGATTTGCTAGTGCGGGATTATTTGGTATCTCAAATGATGCTAAGAATATTGCTAATGATATCTCCAAAATTATTCATGGGAACTAATTAACTTAGTATTAAGGAAAAGTCGGTGTGAATGGTGTCGTGTATTATCTAGCATGTAGTATGTGCTATCTAATGAATTAACATCTAATGTTTGTGGCTTTTTAATTATGTATTTATACCAGTATGTGTCGATTTAATGAATTAACATCTTAATGCTGGTTTTTTTTTAAATTATGCATTTATATCATTAGATATTGTTCTATTTTTGTTTGATAATAAAGTTATTCCCATGATTAAATATAAGGATCTGATCTCTTTATTTGAATATACTTTATTATGTGTTATTTGAGCGAATGACCATTTATATTTACCGTCAAACAGGATCAATATCATTTACAAATCAAACTCACTTTAATAAATATATTCCCACGTTCTTTGATATCGGGTCTTTGTATTTATATTTATTCTAAATACGTATTGATTTAATATATAAACTACAAGAAGTTTAAATGCTAGCTCTTACAAAAGGAAATGATAACTCAATTTTAGCAAGCAGTAGGAAAAAATATGTTTAGATGAAAAAAAAATAGTACTAATATTTAAGGAAATCTTAAAAAATAATAGCAGAATTATAGTTTGGAAATTATATAAATGATTGTATTATCAAAATTAGGATTGTATGAGGGTAACTAATATGCCTACATATTTAAATAAATTAAAGTATCCTCTATTTTGTTTAATTACAAATATGATCTAATATAAAATATCAGTAATTTCCAGTTTTTGATGGCATAAATTTGATATGAACCTTTATATTTTTAAGTGTGTAACGGAAAAGATACCAATTGAAATCTTTAAATTACATGAATGGTCCCTGTGGTTATGTTAAAGTTTCGGATTTAGTCCTTAAAGTTTAAAATCTTTGAATATAGTCCCTAACAGTTTTTTTTCATATATGGTCTCTAGGTCTGTTAGTTAACCGTTAGTGATGTTAAATATTATAAAAAAATAGCATTTTACTCGCATTAGCCATCTATTTAAATTACCTTTTGAACTATTGTATTATTTTTATTTAAGAAAATTTTATATTTTTATTTTTCAAAATTTTTTATTTTTATATTATTTTTGTAATTTCATTATTAATAAGATTATTATTTAATAAAATACGTTTTAAATACACAAATAAAAAAATTGTTAAAAACATGTTTTTTAAAATGTTCGGTTTTTTAACCGTTCATTTTTTATATGTCATTCAAAAAATTTTGATTTTTTAAACTGGTTGGTTTTATAAAGTTCTTTTTTTAAAACCATTCATTTTTAAAACATATTTCCTTAAACAATTTCTTAGTTTTTTAAATATTTTTTAAAAAAACATTCAGTTTTAAACATCTTTATAAAAGAAGACATTTATAAAGGTTTAAAAAAACCCGCATAATGGTTTTAAAAAATTATAAACCACATTTAAAAAAACATTTTTTAAAATAATTTTTTATTTGTATATTAAATACTAAACATATTTATAATAAAAAGATTATAATAAAATGAAATTACATCGATGATCCTTACAAGTAAAATAATTTTTTTTATAAATTTAACATCACTACGAAACTAACAGAGTAGGGACCATTGATAAAAGATAACTATAACATTTGGACTATATTCGTAATTTTAAAACTTTAAACACCAAATCCAAAATTTTAACCAAATCACAGGGACCATCCGTGTAATTTACTCTTTCTTCTAGTAATGAAAGTATGCAACCCAAATTACTTGTAAATATGTGTAGAATGTAGATATGAATCTTATCTTACTCCTTTAATAAAATGGTAGTTATGAGGAACACGTGTTAGCATCTCATTCACCCTCATCAAAAATTTTATGCTTTTCTCTTCGGATAAATAATTATATTAAATACTAATAATATTATTTAACTTTTTTTAGATTAAATATAGTTTATAAGTAAATAAAGAAACAGATCTTTATTAATGATATTTTTAAAGAAACAAATTTTTAGAAAATAAGAAACTTTCTAAAATATCAAACTTTTTAAAAATACGAAATAATTTAAAGTTGGTGTTTTTATAAAGTAATTTTTTATAAATAAAAAAAATTAAAATTGAAAGTTATAATAAGGAAGTTTTTAAAATTGATATTTTAAAAAACGGGTTTGTTTTTAAATCAAATGTTTATTTTTATTAAAAAACAAAAAAAAGTTTAAAGTTTAAAAAGTCAATATCATTGTTTTATCACTTATATTCATTACTCATACGTAATTCAATCATATTTTTTTCTTAAAATATTATTTTATAATTATCAAATATTATTATATTTTATTTGTTCAAACTCATGTAAAACACGGGTTTACTAAAGCTAATAATGAATACATAAGTATACGTATAAAACGATAAGGTAATTTTCCGACTAGTTATTTTGCTTAAAGATCACTTAAAAATTGTTATACTAATTATCAAAAGAACTGCATATGTCAACTAATTAGCATATCTATACTACAAATGAAAAGACTTTAATCAACGACATAAACATCAAGAATCCTTCGATGAAAGTACATGTGAATTAAAAGCATTCGATTGTTTCAATTTCGAGATCAAGTGCTGCGGTTGCAACAATTGGGCTCCGCTAAAGGTGGGCTATTTCGTGTGGAAAGCTAGATGGTAAGATCGCCACGAAGGAGGAACTGCGTAAAAGAGGAGTTCAGGTGCAGCGCCACCTGTGGCCGTTTTGTTATCATGCAATAGAAGACGCAGATCATGTTTTGGTCTCGTGTCAATTCGCAAAGGTGATCTAGGGGCAGGTGGGCATTTGGCCAAAGGTGTCAGTACTCAATAACGTGTACACTCTTAAGGACATGCTGCTGCTTTTCGAAAAACTTTGGGGCAGATTATAACGTCAAGAAACTGTTGCATGCAATTTGTATGGCAACTACGTGGAGAATTTGGAAATACAGAAATGAAATAATCTTTAAAGGCTCAGGGTCATCAGTCGGAAGAATCGTACATGACATTAAGGAAATGGTGTATCTTTGGATTAAATACATGGTTGAGAACTGTCAGTTAGATTAGAATGGGTGAAGGTTTTTTGAGCTTAGATAAAGAGTAAAACCCATAAAGGTGTAAGTTATGATATAGTTTGTCTTGGGTGATGGCCCTTTGATGCTTAATAAAGTTCCTTTTTGGCTGTTCAAAAAAATTAGGAATTTAAATATTTTTATTAAACTTAACATACAAGTTAACTTACATGTTAATTCGTTTTGTGACAATATAGCTGTAATACCATATAGCTGTAATACCAAAAAAACAAATGTACGCAGCCCTTAGCATCAAACATCAATTACAAAAATTAACGAACAAAAGTAAAAAACAGGTTCCCTGTGTAATTTTACACATACTCATTATATAAATATAATACCCGAAACTCTAAAAGTACAAGTTTTGATTATTCGTTGATCCCTTTAGCAGTAGGCATTGAAATTTTTTTGACCCAATGATGTTACAGACCAATTTATGATTTAAACAACTAACGTTCTTGCACAGTAGCGATTGCTCATGACTTTGTAATTTGTTCATCCGGGATTCAGATGGTCGAGAGAAAGTTGCAAGAGATTGAGATTGTGGTTAAAATTGCTCATCTCATCTTGATGATACCTATAGTGCATAGATATATCTGGCCGCCCCTCGTCATAAAACATTGTCTTTTTAAAATATAATGACTTATATATTTCTATATCTATACTATTACTAAAGCATTTGAGAAGGACATAAACGTAATTTTGTTCAAATTTTAAGACACCTAAAACAACCTTTTAAGCACAAGGTACATGTGTTTTATGCAATGGTTTCTAAATTACCCCTATTAAATAAACTTCTCATAATTAATACATTATTTAATGCATATTGATTATTTAATTCATAAAACTAAGTATCATCTTATATATTAAAATTTAAATTGAATTTTAATTTACATTTATTATTTATATTTTTATAACTAAATATTATTTAAATTAAGTATTATTTTATTTAAATAAATAAGCATATAACTACTAAATATTTACAGAGTTATAATAATAACAAATATAATAATAATAATAATAATAATAATAATAATAATAATAATAATAATAATAATAATAATAATAATAATAATAATAATATCCATATATAATCAGTGTTTATATAGCACGTCAGTTGCATTACGATCTTCAAAAGAGACTCGGTGACACTCGTCGCATTGCGCAGGTCAAACCACTTACAATATAATATATAACTTTTAGCCACAAAACATTGTCTTTTTAAAATTAAAAACCATATTACACCAGCAACAAATGATATATCAAAAAGCCAGTCTCTATAATTTGTGTATACAAGACATTAATGTTGAGAAAATCACATTTTAGTGTAATCTTCCCATCAATACAACTCATTAGTTATTATAAAATGATCAAACGACACAAAAGGCGCAAAACAATTAAACACGAAAATACATATGATATGTTTTAAGGATGAAATATATATAAACATCAAAGTAAAAATAATACAATCTAATGACTTGAAGGCAAAGTTATTAATGTTTCTGCTTGGTCGATCTTTGATTTTAATAATATACATATAATCATGCCAGCCTTTAAAGAAGCTCCACGATTATTATAACACATTATCATTGCTATTAAAAATAAATGAATGCAAAAGTATATTTTTAGTTCCAAATAAATTTACCATAAAACTTTTATATAATTACAATATTGCTTCATCAAATCTAGTTAAACATACAATATACATTTATCAACTTATTTTGTATATATTAAAAATCCATGGTCGTTTGAACAGTATTTCACCACCACGAGTAGGGGTGTTCAACTTTTCGGTTAACATCTATTATGTTTATTCGGTTTCGTTTAGTCAGTTAAACTAGTTATAATTCGGTTTATTCGGATAACCGAACCGTATAAACAATAATAATTATGTGTAACCGTTAACTAAAGCGGAAACCAAATTCACAATTTAGTTTGTTCTTTTGGGTTGCGGATACAATTTGATTTTCAGTTAGTTTCGGGTTTTAGTTTTTTAACACTAACCACAAGGTAGTAACTTTTAACATATAACAAATGTTTGCTTTAAAATTTAGATTGAATGATTTATTTTCAAGGAGTGAATGTGTATTAAAGCAGAGGACAAAAGTGTCGTTTGGGTAGGCGACAAAAGAATTTTTTTACGTGGGTCTTCCGCAACTTTGTTTCCCCATCCCGTTTTGTTGTTTAAAGTTAAATCTAAGGACTAAAGGGGTCTTAAGTTTGTCTATTTTGAATGGGAATGAGGAATGGATATTGTTTGCATTCAAAACTTTTTTTTTTTCTGAACCTCAGAAATTTTATTAAAAGCTAGTAAGGTGTTACGGGATTACAAGAAACAGTTTTGAAACAAAAATAATTTAAGATAAACATGGTAGATGAAAGTTATTCCAAGACTCCCAAGAGTACCCCGATCAATTTACCTTGGTTTTTCAACCATAGGCCCGACATGATTTTTATATCTTGGATGATGTTTGGAACATTGGCGGAGCTTGAGCACTCCTAGAGCCATGAGAGTTGAGATCCGCTCCATCTCAACATGCTAACAAAGAATTTTAACCTTTTTTGGCATCCAGTTGTTCAAGTTAAAAACAAATCGTGACTGCATAAGAGGGTAATCATCAAGTTTCCTCCGAATGTATCACACAAAGATATGTCGTATGTGTTATTCCCCTAGATCGACGAATCATCCTCGTCTTTTAGTTGGACTTGCTCTAGTAGGTACAGTAAAGCTGCAAGCTGGCGATGGTCTTCAGGAGAAGACAGTTATGCCGATCAGATCCCTAACCAAACAATTACATTACTAGTATAAGAGTAGGAATTACTAATAATGCTGGATTTGTTTCTCGATCAGATCCCTAACCAAACAATTACATTATTAGTACGGAAGTAAGAATTACGAATAGTGCTGGATTTGTTGCAACCAATCTGTATATCCACCACCATTTTATTAGTAACATATATAATGTTCAGTGCTTTGAGGGAGCCAATACCTAGCTCACCAATTTAGTTTGACTGTTATATCCAAACAAGGACCCTAGGTTATAAATATCAGAACAATCTACATTTTTTGAAAAAAATTATGATTATAATAAAATTCAGGTTTCGTCTTTATATTAAAGTAATAATAGAAATCATTGTTTGTGTTTATATTTTGTAACAATTTTCCTTTTTTACTATAGCTGGAGTTAATTTTGTATGTTAAACTCAGTTATATGTCTTTCGCATGTGGACAAAATGATTATATTACTCAATTATTTAAAAACAAATGGCAATTTTCATTCTTTATATTTATATTAAATTTTAAGATTCATCTTTAAACTAAAATAATAACATAAGTTGTGCTTTATGTTCATATTTTTGTAACATTTTTCATTATTTCAAAATATGAACATAAAGGGTTATTTTGTGTTATTTTTAGTTCAAAAACAAAACCTAGAATTGAGTTGGGATGAACATAAAAAACAGAAAATGTATTTTTTTTAATAATTGAGTAGAATAATCATATTGTTCTCATTGTATATGACTGTACTTAATAGATTAGAATGTTGTCCATTTGAGAAAACCACATAAATTGTTATACTATATATATAAATAATAGTTTAAACCACATAAATTGTTATACTATATATATAAATAATAGTTTTTTTGTTTTTTTTTTACTTTTTTTTGTTTAAGCTTTAATAAAAGATCAAAGAGAAAAAGTTTAATTGATTCTTATATATTATTGCCGATCTTATCTCCAAAATCATTTTGTCTTTCTTTTTCTACAAAATCCTCACTTATGTTTCTTTTCACGTGGCATATGTTTTTTCTTCCATGTATTATTTAATTACTTGTTTCTATACAAACTACTGTGACAATTACAACGACAAAATATGTTAGAAAACAAAAATAAAGGAAAGAAAATAGCAGATTAAAATTTTTATTCGATAGTTTTCTTTACTAAATAAATATCTCTAAACATAGATAATTGCATGGTATATTACTAAGGTATGTTCAAGTAAAAATTTCGGTTTAGTTAGTGCCTTCCGAAACATGTAGCAGGGTGGAATCTTAAGCTAAGAAGATATTGTAATTTAAAAAGTATAAAAGTCAATTTTGACCATTAATAGTTTTAATCAATGGCTTTTACTTTTTTTTTTCTTTTAAATTTTATCACTTTTTTAAATTTTATAATTTTTATAAATAATATAATTTATTTTATAAATATCACACCATAAAAGTTAACGTTTTTTATCTAAAAACGAGTATACTATCGCTATACACAAAAATAAATAAATTATTTTTTTCAGCTCATGTGATTCATGTTTGTCATTGTGTCTTTCCCGTGGTTCATGATATATGTTATTGTGTTATCGCTCTATTGTGTTTTTCTAAAATAATAAGTTTTAAAATACATAATGGTGAAATAATATTATTATGTAGTTATAGTATATTAAACACAATGACAAAATAGCAATTAATTTATCTAGTACATTAAAAATAATGACAATATCTCACAAAATGATGTAAAACGTAAAACACAATGATAAATTGTCTCATTATGTTTTCGTTTTTTGTGTTTTCCTATATAATGTTTTATTTTTCATTGTGATAAGTTTTGAAAAACACATTGATAAAATAACATTATTGTGTATTTTTATTTGTAAAAATTAATGATAAAATAACAATAAATTTATATAATATATAAAAAATATTGACAAAAATAACACAAAATCATCTCATGTTAAATTCATATAACAAATGATGGGAAACATTTTACACAATAATCTGACATGTTATACACAATAACTTAATATATTTAACATATGACTAAAATATCTTTAAAATCAATAAAAGAATCCATGCCAAGCCCAAAATCATTTTTAGTCTTCTTAGATTAAATATTTTTTATAGTATAACACCATCATATTACAAATAAGGTAGTAATAAAACTCGTCGTTTCACATTTCTTACCGGTGATCATCAATTTTTATCTCCGCCTTCGATAATAATCACCGAATCATATCACTAGGATAGCGGTAATCACTTACACTAGTAATTGATTACATAGGTTTTATAATGTTCACATCTCACTTATTAGGTTTGCTTTTCTTGAATCTTGATATTTTTGAGTTTGAAAAATATAAGAGTTAAGTATGTCGGATTTATTTCTTTTTTGATTGACAAAAGATGAAAAATAGGACGTGAGTGTAGTATTTCCACTCTTTGTCTTTCACATTAGCATCACGTCTGATTTCTCATTTCATCCCTCATGAAAAAAGTCATCTTTTCTATCTTTCTCATTCCTCTCATACTTTAAACTTTTGAGTTGTACCTTGAGATGGTTTTGTTGTACATCACCCATAGTTCCACAAGGTAGAATTGACACACTCGTCCTGCCCATCCATCACCGCTAGCGGGACCAGATAGGGTAATATGGTGTTCCCCGGAGGTACCGCCAGGCACCTCATCACCTCGATTCTGCAATGAGACGACCCCCTCATGTGTTCAAGTGTTTGATTTATCACAAATCATGAGATACTTGCTGTGCCTTATGTTTCTTTTCAAATGTATACATTACACTTGACATAAGTTCAATAAACTAACACTATTTTTCACATAACACATCCAATCTAGGCATATCAAAAGTCCTTTTTTATCTATACAACTTGGAAGTAACTTTAAATCGTTTAGAAACATGGTTATGCAAAAGAAAAACACATAAGATGCCTTCCTTATTTGACTATACTTTATGAAAAGAAATATGTTACTTGTGTCATTGATTAATATTTAGTATGGTAATTAATTAGTGGGAGTAAAAACATGTGAGAAGTTAGACATAGAAAAGAAACCATGTGTTTGACTTTATTGAACCCCACGTCCTGTCGATTTGTCCCCACCTTACGGGCTCACCTCAATATCCATCTCGTGTCTCCCCGACAATTTAAAGTTTCCGATATTTACAATTTACCATCACCCCTTTCGTTTATGCATCCTTTACTTGCTATATACTTAACGTTTAAAAACCAAACCGAACCGACCAGTACAACAGTTAGATTAGAACTAGCTAAAATCATTCGTTTTTATGTTCTCCCGACACTTTTCTACCAAATGATCCAAGTATTTAGTTTTCTTTTTCCTGTTAAACGACTAACTCGTACACATTATAATAATAGTTTAAAATCTACTTTTTATGTTTATAATAGAACTTTAACAGTTAACACAATATCAATTTAAAAAAAAAGATCATGAGAGATTTATACGTGTATAGAGTGCTTGATAAATACATGATTATTATTGGTAAGAAAGGTGAACTTTCTTATGGTTAATTAACTAATTTTGTTTGTGATAATATTGTTTTAGAGTTAATTACACAGATGGTTTGATTTATAACATATCAAGTTTAGGTAATGAGAAAAAAATGTAACATTCTTTAACACTTTTTTTAAATGAAAATTATATGTTGATTCTAAACTGCACCATTTAAGTTGTTTTTTTTTTTTGTAGGATTAAAAAACTGTTAACTTCTTACAACAGAATTCAAGTCCACAGAATTGAACATAAGAACACTTACTTGGATAACTCTCAAATTTTTTATTATAACCAAAAAGCCTTCTCAAAAACTTGATTACAACTCATACATAACTTTAAACTTTTGGTTATGTATCTATAAGCTAAAACTAAACCCTATTTGAATATGATTAAAATTGCTAAACTTTAGAATCTAACTAACTTGTTAGAGTCATACCTGACTACAATACTAATTACTAAACAATAAAAATTTAACTTAACTTGACAGACTTGTCAACTTAAATGCCTTAATTTCACCGGCTTGTTAATCGTATTAGAAATTACTGCCAACCGAAGAAAGAAAAAAAAGATGTTTTGAGAAGACCATGTTTGGTGGCGGGGGCAGAGTGTTGGGTTTAAATGTAAACACACGAGTCTGTGTGTGTTTGTGCGGTGTACGGGGTCTGGTTTCCGATCATGAATTAAGGCGCACGAATCCGACACATGGGTCCCACCCCCAACCCCCCCTTTTAACTTTAGTTTCTTTCTCTACACTTCATCTTCAATTCCCCTCATTTCATCCCCTTCATATACATGCATACTAGTATCTTTGGAATTAACTTGCTGGGTGGAATCTCCGGCGCCGGCGACGGTGGTGGTGGTGGTGGTGGTGGGTCAATCTTGTTGTCAAAGAACAAAGTTAACAATCACAACCATCGTAATATGTCAATTGAGGATTCTTCACCCTACCCTGTTGATGATCATGATCATGATCATGATGATGATGATGATGATGATGATGTTGAATTGGGATTAGGATTGAGTATTGGTGGTGGTTTGAGATTGAGGACGAAGGAAGAAGCTTCTAGAATCTTGACTGGTAGTCAAGATTCGCCTAATTTGAAGCCTTCGTGTTCATCGTCATCATCATCTTCTTCTTCTTCTGTCAACATCCCTACTTCCTCCATTGTTGGGACTAAGAGACCTGCAATTCTTTCTGTTTCTCCTCCTAATTCTACCAGGTAGTCGTAATTTAAGTCTGTCATTTTAATTTCTTGTAAAATTTCCATTTGGGTGTGATAAAAAAGATATCTTGATTTGTGGGCATTTGGTTATTGAATTTGTTTTAATCCCATCATTCATTTATTAACCAAGCAAACATACCCAGTAAAATCTCACTCGGTAAAACGATGAGACGAAGATAAACCTTACCTTTAAGATTAAAAAATGTTGCTTCCAGAGAGACCACTCGGATCGTAAACATCTTATGTTAATTTCAATCAAAATTCTTTTCTGCAATGCATATAGGTTAACTGTTGGAAGTGTTGATCGATTTCAAAAACTTCCTACCAAATCAATGTTTATGATGTTTACAACATGTAAATGACTAAAATACATTACAAATACATAAAGAATGTAATGCAAACCTTAGATACCTAATTGGCTCCTGGTTTAAACATAATACCCAATAGTTGTTCTTACGACCAATTTGTATTTCAAATATTTGTCAGCAATGTTAAATTAGAGTTCAAGATTCTTACATTTTGATGCTAACTTATGTTTTGAAATCATGTTGTTGAAGCGTGGTTGGATGGCCCCCGATCAAGAAAGCTCATCGCGTGCCAATCTTGGCTAACCGCGTCAAACCAGAACATGAAGAGTTCAGCTCTAGACTCGAAACCAAAAACACGACCAACGGTCATCACTTAACCGTAAAGGTGAATATGGATGGAACCCTGATAGGAAGAAAAGTTGACCTTTATGCACAGACCTCCTATGAAACATTAGCTCAGACCTTGGAGAACATGTTTTATGAAAGATGTAAGTCAAGTTCACATTTTTATCAAAATCTAATGATGGGATCTTACAATTTTGCTATTGTTACTTCAGGTTCAACTACTGAAGCATTAGGTTCTTCAAGATTGTTGAATGAAACATCTGAGTTTGTGCTCACTTATGAAGATAAAGATGGAGACTGTATGCTTGTTGGAGATGTACCTTGGCAGTATGTTTTTCAACGTCGATTTCTTTTACATTATGAAAGAATTTATGTTGTGGTGTTAATGACATCCAATTTGATGTTGATTTTGTTTCAGGATGTTTCTTAGCTCTGTGAGAAGGCTGCGGATCCTTAGAAACCCGAAAATGCAGCATTGAGGTTTCAAGAAAACAGGAGACATATATGATATATACGATGTTATACAGATTAACGGATACTTTGTGTTAGTTTATCGACAGTTTTTGGGTTGTTTTAAGTTGTTAAATGTTGGTTTGTTTTTTTGTTTTATATAGTTCATTGGCAGCAGGATCAGCTTTGAACAAAAGCATTTGAGCTGTTGCCTGTTGGTGCAAGGATACAGCTTGACTGATGGTTTTTTTATTTTTTTGAAGATTTTGTGGTAATCTGGATTTTGACCTTTTGAATTAAATATAAAAATTAGTGAAGAAAAAATACATAATTCTTTCGATATGTTTTGTGACTGTCGCCTCATAAAATTCTATCATGTCAATCGAGTGGGACAATACCATGACTAAAGAAAAAACAATGTAACGTGTATTTTCTGAACACAATAGACATTTTAGTGGTAAGTTATATGCCTCAAAATAAAAAATATTGAGGGTTAAAATTTTGTAAGGTGTAGAATATGATTTATTTATTCTAGAAAATGTAAGATTTTTTGTTTAAAAAAGCAGTTAAATTGAACTAAGTTCATCCAATTGAACAAGGTATTGTGAATGCTTTAAAAGAAATCTGATATTCTAACCATTTAAAAAGAGTAAACTAGTTATAACGAAAATTACTTGCGAGACAACTAGGGATGATCTAAATATTTTTAGAATATAACTGTTCTGGTTATACTAAAATTAGACTTTGTTGATTTGTAATTCTAATTTCACAAGTTAATCACTACAAACAACCCTTAATTCCTTTAATTATCATCAAATCAAGAAGAAAGATTCTTCATTCAAGGGACATTAATGTTTCATCTAGATGTTAAACATCTCACATCTAGACTTGTGACAGGTCAAACACGTCCAAATATTAATATTTGACTAATAGTCAACATACAAGCGAAGTCAAGCACCTTATGATAATTGAATCATTCATTAAGTGTATGCAGTATGCACACAAATATTCCATAGACCATCAATGGTGTCACAATATCCTACAACTATTCATATACATAAATCAAATGCACATAAAACTTACATCAAATACATCACAATGAAAGCCAAAACAATCACCAAAATAATTAACAAGTAAAACCCCAAAGATAAACCATTGTTTTTCTTTGAAAACCACTTCTCCAATTTCCAATCTTTGAAAGTTAACCATACTCCAGGATCACCCATATACAACCGGCTTCCGATCATTATCGAGTTGTTCAACCCTTGTATATTGTTATTTACATAAATGTTAACACCACAACTCTCATTCACCTCGCCAGATGAGACCCCCGGGCCACGATGGATGATCATCGTGGCCCCCACATTCGTTCCTTCCAAATTTGGGTTTCTGATGATACTAGGCGGTGGGAAGGCGGCACCGTGGCGGCTGCTCTCCGACGACATGATTTGAGCTATGAGAGCAGATATGTTGATGGTGGCTGTTGTGTGTTCTTTGTGGTGGTTCATGGTGGACACTGGTGGTTATGGTTTACAAACTAAGAAAGAACCATACTTTGCTTATGCAATTGGTACTAATATTGTTGATGCCTTTCTCTACCCACAAGGCAAGATTATGTTTTTTCCCCAATGATAGCTTGACACACACACTAACACTTTTGCATTTCAATGTGACAACTAATATGAAATAATTTGAAATAAAGGGAATTAAAAAAAAACTATAAACGAGTCGAGCTGATTGCTTCCGTGATTATTTAAGTTCGACTTGACCATAGATTTCATTTAACCAATGATCCACAATAAATCTTTTACTTTTTAGTCAAACGTCTGTTTATATTTGGGTATTCCCAATTTTCCATATATGCATGTGTGTGTATCTAGTAAAAAGAGAAAAAGTCCTACAAACTACAAAGTGATAAGATTTGTTACTTGTGACCATTGATCATGGGTAGTCATTGATCAAAGATCAAAATTATATGAATTGACACGTAGACACCAATTCACATACGTTTTGGTGATGAAGGAAAAACTCAAAAAGGATGACAGCCATTATTACTGGTTTATACAAGTTCTTTTCATTATTTTGTAAACATAAATAACCTTTTATGCAACGTTTCTTTCGTGCCACTTTGTTCCTACTTTGTTAAATACTAGAGTTATTGGTACACATCATAATCTCCATAAGTACCCTTATGACAAGAAACATGCATTTGTTTGATGCGACTGGTTAGTTATTGATAAAAGGTTTGAGAACGTGAAAGTTTCAAATTAATATCATACAAAATTACTGATTTAACATGGTTATTAATTTGTTTAACATTCATTTATCGAGGTTATATTGCAATTTTTCTAAGATAGACATAATTGTTAAATTATTTACATCTTTAGTATTTATATTTGGTTGCTTATAATAATACTACAAATATTCACAAAAGATGAACTTCACAACCGAGACATGTTCATTTGTTGAATTTATTTGTCACTAAAACATTTTTCGCCTACCCAAAAGTAGGAGTATTGCATGACGCAAAAGTACTCACTCTCTTATTACTAAAAAAGGTGGTTTGACTATAATTTTTAATTGGGAAAATTTGATCTGAATTTCTGACCGATAGAAAATTTGTTATTTAAGGAGAAAAATTATATGGAAAATGTCCATTAAAAAGTGATGATATATTCGACATGTTTCCAAATGGTTTTCAATTTTCGGAAACTTTATTAATTTTCAATTTTTAAAGTTAGTGTAAAATTTAACTAGAAACAAACAATGTTTCATGAAGTTAAGAACTTAATGTTTAATGAAATATTTTATTTTCCCTTTAATCTTTGGTTAATCTTGAAACATTCAATGATTTTATATACTTTCTATGTCCTAGACCAGAATCATTATTTGGAAATTACTTAATAATTAATAATAATTGTAGACTAATAAAGTTGCAAAAATGTAAAAGAGAAAATTGCAAAAATAGTCCCTGTGGTTTGATCATATTGCAAGTTTGGTCCCCAGATTTTAAAAATTATAAATTTAGTCCAAACATTTAAAAGTTTGTTGCAAATTTAGTCCCCACCGTTTGTGTTCGTTAGTTTTTAACAATCTGGGGACTAAACATGCAATATGGTCAAACCATAGGGACCAATAGCGCAATTTTCTCAAAAAATTAAAAAAAACTAAAAAGTCATATAAAAATTAAAAAATTAAAATTTAAAAGTTCATATGTCATGTTTAAATCGAAGTATACAAAAACCTTGTGAAAGTATAAATCCAAAAAACAAAAAATAAAATCGAACCGCTTTTTTATTTTTTTAACTTTAATATGATTTTTTCAATATTTATTTTGAATTTTATAAATATTTATTCGATTATTTTTTCAATTTTATTTGGTTATTATTTAATTTTTAACCATAATCACATACTTCTTTTCAATATTTTTTGCTTTCTCTTTTTACATACGTTTTGTTTTTACTTTTATTTAGTTTTGAATTTGATTTGATTTTTTAACCTTTATTTTATTTTTTTTAAAAAATTATTGAAATTTATTATTGATGTTTATTTGAATTTATTATGTTTGATTTTAATTTATTTTAAAATTTATTTGATTTTCAATATTTTTTAATTTTCAAATTTGTTTTTAATTTTTTGAGCAAATTGCACAATTAGTCCCTATGATTTGATCATATTGCATATTTAGTCCCCAGATCGTTAAAAACTAATGAACACTAGCGGTGGGGACTAAATTTGCAACAAACTTTCAAATATTTGGACTAAATTTGCAATTTTTAAAATCTAGGGACCAAACTTGCAATATGATCAAACCACGGGGACTATTTTTGCAATTTTTTCAAGTAAAATGTCAAAAGCTATAAAACAATTTAATGTTTGTCAAGAATGGGATTCGAACCCATGCCCTTTCGGACCAGTACCTGAAACTGGCGCCTTAGACCAACTCGGCCATCTTGACATTATGTATTCTTCTTCATAATAACTTTATTTATCTTATACTATTTTAAAACAATTATATTAACATATAGACGTGTCGGGTACCCATTAGCTATTGAAACCACAATTGGTCCATCTTGGACTCCACTATAATCTAATTTTGTTGATGTCATCATCCACCACCTAAAACCATGGCTATTTTAAAGTTGAAAGTGAGAAGAATAAATGTCATCATCAACATACTTCTTTCTAAGTTCTTTATAATGTTTTGAGTTGGAAAGAAAAGTTAGATTGAATGGATTTTATAAAGATCTTTTAAATCTAACTAAGTTTAATCATATAGATCTATAATTTTAAAATTTGTTATTTTAGGCCGTTTATATTAACTAGGCGATACGGGTTTATTATATAACACCTTAATTTGGTTAGATTACTCTTAAAAGTTTATGTTTATTTAATTGCACGTGATATTTTTTATTGACTATATTAGCATTTAACCGTTGATTATCCGACACAATAATTCATAATACTAAAGTGTTTAATGTTCAAGTTTACTCACTTTCAAAATTGTATGTTCTGGTAGTGTATTGATATATACAATCAATGGTAAGAGGTTATCAAAAGAAGCCTCCATACATCATTCCTACATTGCTCCATCCCACCAACAACTAGATGAAGGTGTCTTTTGTAACGTTATCAACTTATCAAGATATTACAAAATACTTCCATTGTAACTTTGTAAACGGTTATGTTCGTCAAACCCTTGTTAATGACTTAACAACTACAACAAAGAGTAGAGATGGTGGGACTTGGTTAAATCTTTTCCTCACATTGCACTTCATCACTAGCATGATGTCACACCCATCCAACCCCCATAAACTTTTAAGTTTGTCTCTTTTTAACATCACATTAAACATGTTGTTGGTGTTCATACGTTCTTGTGTTATATGAAGTTAAAAGTAGAGTTAATTACACAATTGGTCCCTGTGGTATTTTTATATTACAGTATTTGTTTCAACTTTTAAAAAATAACATCATTGGTCCCAACTGTTTACCAAACCGTAATATGAATGGTCCCTGAAGTGAATGATCGTTAAGTTTTCCGGTTAAATTGGTGTGAAATGTCCCTTTTACCCCTAAACAAAATAATAAAGTAAAAAATTACTATTTTTTTGTGGGACGCACTATCACCATCACCGATACTTTAAACCCAAAGCCCCACCCTCATCTGACTAAATCTCCACACCACCACCAACCATCGCCATTACCCTCCTTCGCCACCCATCATCATCTTCAACTAGTGGTGTAAACGAGCTTCGCTGAGCCAGAGCTCGCTTAGGCTCGAGCTCGACTCGTTTGTAGTTATATTTCTAAAGCTCGAGCTCGAGCTCGTCAGAAATTGTTAAAACTCGAGCCCGACTCAGGCTAGGCTCGTTTATCATTATTTTTTATTTTATTTTTTATAAATACTATTATATATATTTATATATATTAATTAATAATATTATTATAAATATATATTTGATATGTAAAAAAATAGTATAGTAATATATATATAAACAAAAGCTCATTTAGGCTCGCGAGCCAGCTCGAGCTCGATATCTGAAGATTGCGCTTGAGCTCGTTTAGTAAACAACCCAAAATATGAGCTGCTCGGGCTCGAGCTCGCTTAAGCTCGACTCAATTCGATCTTTTTCGACTCGATCTCGAGTAGCTTGCGAACCGGCTTGGCTCGGTTAGACCCCTATCATCAACCCATCCCATTCACTTAGATATACACCGAGCAGCAACAGATCTGACGACCAACCAACATATTTCCGTCGAGCACCACCCAATCATCACCATCGATGCCTACCCACCATCTAACCATCGGCTTACCGCACCACGCAGATCATCACAACCGTCGTTAATCACCAACACCGACATCTAGATCTAGATCATCACCATCTACTACGATGAATCAGATCGGCGGCGATGGCTATATTGGTTGGTGATGGTTATTGGTTATGACGATGTTTCATTGGTGACTCCATTATCGTATTCTTCATCCCTGTTTCACCGTCATTTCATCTATGCATCAACCAATGAAGATGGTGGTGGTGGCGGCGGTTAAGTGACGGTGATAGTGGTGGTGATGGTGGTAGTGGTTGATGGTGGTGGTATGATGGTTGTTATTGTGTGTGTGTGTGTGTATATATATATATATATATATATATATATATATATATATATATACATATATATATATATATATATATATATATATATATATATATGTATATATGTATGTATGTATATGTGTGTGTATTTTGTCTTTTAATTAAGGGGCAAATAAGTCTTTTCACACTTATTTGTTGGACTCGATCTGCCCAAAACACATATTTAATTGATGTGGCTAGTAAGTTATGATCCAAGTTGGATCATACCCAATAACAAACTAGACAAATACCTACAATATTTATTTTATGGTAAGACAAACGAATAAATATTAAGACTTAAAGTATTTAAAAATTGAATTTCTAAATATTTACACTTGTAAAGTAAATGAATTATATAAATAATTTATATTCAAAAAGAGTATTCTACATTGTTATTTAAATGGTTAAATAACAATGCATATAGGCTTATAACATGTTGTATGCCACATATATTATGTTGTGTTACATTTATTTATTATGTTAGCACTAGAAAAAGAGAAGTTTAAAATTTGAGTGGGTTGAAGACAACAACTCATAGAACATGCATTCATTGTTATTAGCTATAGGGTTGTGTGTACACATTAGGTGTATCACACTCCACTCACAGAATACACACAACAACCAAAAAGTAAAAAAAGTTTCTCTCCTTTCTTCACCATTTTCGGCCAAGAACAAAGAAGAAAAGAAAGTTCCCTTCAAATGTTGAAAATCTTAGCAACAAGGGTGTTTGTTGAAAGCTTGGAGGGTAGACTAGCTCGAGGCTTTCTTATTTGGAGGCTTTCATTCAACAATTATCTTCCTCAAGTTCTTTGGAAGATGTTGTTTCTTTAACCACTCTATGGTTGTCTTTGTAAGCATGTACTTCATATATCGATTCTTATTGGGTTTTAAATACATACATAATCTTTATAGAACAAGTTTTAAACTATTTGTCTGTTGCGTTTTTCATTTTGTTTGAATAAACTGACTTTGATAAACTTGTTAAAACACAACATTATTAACTGAGAAACTTAACAGAAGTTAGTGTTATAGATCAATCGTGTTGCGGTTTAGTAAACAGTTAGGACCAATAATTTAATTTCTCAAAATTTGAGACCAAAATCGTGTAATTAACTCTTAGAAGTATTTTATAAGTCGTTCTCACCACATGAATTAGCTACCAATATAACAACAAAATTAAAGGTATATATTGAATGTTTATAATATATGTCTTTCTTTGTAGTGATAGGCGTTATGGATGAAAATTGAATATAATAATACACTTTTGTAGGACTTTATTGATTATGGAAATTGGTTGGTACAAACATATAATAAATTCTCCCCTCGATATATCTTTCTTTTAATAAAATATGTAATACGTTCAAACATTGTTATGCTACCAAGTTATATTATTTTGTTAATTAAAACAGTTTACAAAATTAGTAACGTGAGAACAATTTGTGGACATCCTCAACTTAACAAAAAAAGAAGATTTTAACTGTTAACGTGTTCAACATAAAATGTTGTTAGTATCTACTTAGAAAGGTAGTTAACATGAAAGTCTTTTACGACTAAGTTAACTTGGGATGAAAATAAAATTATATATGATTTTGGTAGTTGTCATTGCTCTTTGAACTTCGGTTGCCGTAATCATTCTAGGGTGCATCTTTATTGTTTATTTATCAATTATCATCTCAATTCAAACGTAATAACCTATACACAGTTTTGGTTCAAGTGAATAAGGTTAGCTCTATTGTATCTATCTAATATCCAAACCAGACAACATTTGTAACATCCTGATACCATTAATATTGTTCTTTTTACCCACAAAAAACTCACGGATTTGCTTTTGATTGTCTGGTGCAAACTTCCCAAGGAGATCGCACATCCATGTATTGTTGTCAACTAAACACGTTTAACTGTAAAGTTCTCCTCTTATCCACAGTCAATGCGCACAAAATGCACTAGTGATATTAGACACAGATTATCACTTATGAACCAAGCATCTCTACTTTGAATGACCCATGTGGGATTTGCCTAGGTGTTACAATAACCTCCTCTTTGTACTCATCGTTCTCAATGAGGTTTGCCTCATCATCCCATCTATGGATGTGGGATTTGCTTAATGTGTCTCTCTGAACACTCTCGGGGACTCACTATCCTTGATGAAGTTTGTCCCACCATCCCAAATGACACAGTAGTGGCTCTGATACCATTTGTAACATCCAACCGACTTCTTTTTTTTTTGTATACTTATAGTTATTATCTTCATTTTGATAGTTTCTACGATTACATGGATTATACCTATTTACACAAATACCCCGACGATTTCCACTCGTTAAGACATAGAGTCCACTAAGCATATCTTGAGTTGGTGCAGAAATGGGATCTCCAATAGTTGGAGACAAAAGATTCATATGAGAAAACATAAGTAAACGTGCCTCTGCTTGAGCCTCTAAAGATAAAGGCACATGTCCGCTTTACCCATAAGTAGCTCACGGATTTGATTTTGGTTGCCTGGGTGCAAACTTTCCCGAGAGATCACTCATCCCTAAGTTACCGCCACTTGAACATGCTAAAATGTAACCAACATATTTTGGGCGCATTGATCGTGAATGAGAGGAGAACTTTGCGGATTAACGTGTTCAGGTGGTAGCAATCCAGGGATGGATAACCTCCCTAGGAAGTTTGCACCTGAAAAGCAAATCTGTAAGTTACTTGTGGGCAAAACAGACAATATTAATGGTATGAAGGCCCGATTGTTACAAGTAGACTATGATGTATGGATATGCTAACACCGGCCCTAAGCCCTGGACTTGATAGCACCAGAATATACTAGACCATAAGGTCCGAATATTATAACATCAAACAATGATGTTCGTGCTTCGTCACACCAGATAAGGACGTTTATAGTTAGACGTAAGGACCGTTGTATGGTACAAAGAATGACTAATATGACATGACAACATACATACATCACACGAATCATTAAACATGTAACAACCGACTTCTTAGTCAGAGTAAAAAAGATATAAGAGATACAAGATCTAATGGCTTAGGTAAACAAAGGCTAAATATGACGTATAAAATATGATCATTTATCTTATATCCTAACGAAAACATTATTAAACCATACATACCCCCGATGCTCATATGCTCATCCACTACTCACATTAAATAACCTCGGCCGAAGATACTTTCATGTTTAAGGGACTCACAAGAACAACCCTCTTCGCAAAGCTAAGCGTTCTTGTTGTTTTGAAGGTACATGTGAAGATCGACTTCAGCTCAAATAGTTGTCGCCTTATAATGGTAGCAACAAATAAGTCATGCAAACCTTATAAACAATAGGTAGAATAAATGAGGACACAAACCCTAACAAATATAAACCACATAAAAATACACCTTCAGATCCACGCATGACTTATGACTAGCTAATGTAACTTACACATGACTCTCATAAACTTTTACAAGATTGAAGTCTCGTAGATACGCGACTAGTGATAGTGACGATGTGAAGTTATTATTACACGATTAAGCAAGCATAATGCTTTCCTATACGAGTACACACTATAAAGATACAAAAGAAACCTTTCTTTATATGTGAATTGTGAAGGGTTTGCTAGTCGAATGGTCAATTACGCAAACTGTGACACTGACTATTCACCTATATAAAGTGAATCCCCAATTTCCTCTGCAATTTCACTTCTCACAATATCTCAAACACTAGGGTTTCTCTTCAATTCACATTTCATCAACGCTTCTTTCCACCATTTCGATCAACCCTTTTGGTCTCATCATCATCATCAATCATGCACCCCCAAATCCCCCATAAAAATCACTCCTTTTTACCCCTCAGATGAGCTTCTGATGCAAATTCATCATGGATCCGAATGCTGTGGTGTTGGAAATCAGCTCCGATGAAGACGCTGGTTGGGATGATCTTGCCGACAAATGGATTGTTGGCGGTAGCGATGATTATAATTGGATTGCAGATATTCTTGATGAGGTTAATAGAGATGATTGTGGTCACGATGATGGAGGCGATGATTCCGATGATGTAGTGGTGGTTAGTGAGGTTTTGCCCAGAAAACCTAGGAAGAAATTGACACCAAAGTCGTCGTCTTTAATTGAACTTGATGATGATTGTGTGGTTCTTGATCATGATCCGGATAAGCCTCCTGAGGTCCGAAATGATAATCGTATCGATCGCGTTGAGGATGATGAAGATGATGATGATGATGATTCTGATGATATCGTTGTTGTTAGCGAAAAGGGGCAGGTTTGAATTCAATTTCAATATTTCATTCACATTTGACTGATTTCTGCAGATTATTATACAAATATATGTATGAATTTGGGTTGAATTGTTTAAGAAAATATCATAGATGATGATCATATGTTGTTTGATATGTAGGTAGCATGTAGAGATTATCCCCATCCAAGACATCTTTGTATCAAATTCCCATTTTCATCTACACCAAACCAGAGTCACTGTGATCAGGTAATTACATAATTAAGTTAATTACATGATTAAGTTAAGTGTTCTCTCTAATCTGTAACGAACGAGTTCGATATTAGTATAATACTATAATCTTGTTTTGATTTATGCCATTTTGTTTGAACTACAGTGCTACTGTTATGTTTGTGATTCACTTGCTCCATGTATCTATTGGGGCAATGGCAGTGGCAGTATTGACCACTGTCTTGCCTCTGATAAAAGTGAGTTTTGGAAACTCGAGAGACAGAATTCGAAAAATGTCGGTAAAGAGGTCAGTGTTCCGCCTATAAACCCGCCCCCTCAAGCTCCTCCCATGGCCCACAATCCGACCCCGAGGCCAGATCCTATACGGCCTTGCGCTGTAACATCTAGTTTTGTTGTCCCAAACATTAGTGGCCAAGACCGTAACTTGTATATGTTATCTAGTAACAAGTATCAGCTCGGTTTACTCTCCCACCAGTTGACCCGAACAAGTAGCTGCACCATTCCGGGAGGTAGAGTGCACCATAGTTATAACCTAGCAACCCCTGTTCACAGACCTGTATTTAAAAGAACGGCTTCAGATGGGTTCGCTCCCACATCAAGCCGATATGCTTATAACTCATATTATAGGGGAAACTACAGAAACCATTTTACAGGGCCTTCACAGCCAAATATGAACACTTGTGTTCCTTTTTCTTCAAGGTCAAACGCCTCGTTTGACTTCCCGCCAAATTTCCAACCTTTAGTGAATTCAGACCCATATGTTGATGTCCCGGGTTTATTTCAATCCAACCCGGTTCAGTTATCATCTCAAGTTCAAGGGAAATCTCCTCTACCAAATTATACAATTCCTCCTGAAGCTTCTTGGCAAGAAAGTCAAAGGTCAACGGTTGACCCTAAATTTTATAGTGGAGTTAGTTGGCCTCAAAGCCAGATTAACCACCAACCTGATGCTGCTCACAGCTTGTTAGTTGACGGTGTGGGTTCGACCAACGAGCCCTCAGTTGCAAGTGGTTCTGGAGGTTTAGTTGATTATGAGTATGATAATTGGATGTCTAACAACCAGCCCTGTGAAGCGGGGTCCGTGGACGGTTCTGGACCGTTTGGGTTGAGCGAGTTATCACCTGACCGTGCGTATATGGATTCAGGTACCGTATTTGACTTTTAAGCCTTTTGGCTTTTGTATGTATATGTTTCTGAAGATGCAGTGTTGCCTTAAAATGCAAGGCACATTGGTGTTGGAATCCAATAGAGGTGTTTCTTAATTGTGCTGTATTTGATTATCAAATAGTATGTTTTTATTATTTAGATGCATAAAAATTTTAATGAAGAGAATGTGTATAGGCTTGTGGTCCTTATGTCTTCAATTATATAGATGAATCACTATTTATCAGCATTTGAATGTCAAATTTATTGTTGTTTCATACTTTTAAACTCCCACTTTTTCATGTCCAATATTTACTAGAACTTGACATTGAACTCAACGTCTTATTTTTACAAGCAACTTAATTAGGGTCTGAATTGGTTTGAGCTTTCATTTATGTCAAATATACTCCCTTTTGCCCATTTCTATTGCATTCAATTCAAATTCTTTCACAAGAGAGGATATTTGAAGATGAAATAGTATTTGAAAATACGTTGGACCTTTATATGTTTTTTATATCATCTTTTGGGCATTAAATCTATCATGTTCTAAGTATTTGTAAATGAAGTGTTCTTTCCTGTTCAGCACTACCATCGACTCGTTTGTATGATCGGAAGTCATCTAGAACCAGGTTGGGTCTCAAATCAACATCTATTAGTTTCTTTTTTTTCATAACGATTTTGAAGAGTTTAGAGGTCCTACCCGGCGATCAACAAACCTATCAAACAATGAATCTGTTTTTACTTAATTTATTTCAGTTACTTTTTTATTTTTCTTTGAATCGTCACTATCCTTTTCATTATCCCTTGAGTCATCACTATACAACGATTATTGAATCTTACTCCCCGCCCTTTTAGGCATTTCATCAAACAACATGGGTGCAGTATCAACCTTTATAGATTGAGAAGAATATGATGATTCAAAACCCTTTTCGCTAACACTAAAACTAACAGAGTTTTTTTTTTTTTTTTTTTGTGTTGTAACGCCCAAGTGATTACCTTAAGATCTAATGATATTCTTTAAATAGAATCTAAATTCATAAAAGAAAGTGTCTCTTTCAATTTTAAACCTTTGTCAATATTGTGATACCTCATGAGAATTTCCTTAATTTCTGGACTAAAACCAAAAAGGATAAGATATGTTGTATAATCTTCAGAAACTTTGACCTTGTTAAGCAAGAATTTAAATGCATCATAATATTCATCAACTATACCTTCTTGGCTCATTGATATGAACACGTCCATGGTAATCTGCTCCTTTTGATTTGTTGATGATGCAAAATCAATTTTCTCCCTTTAATCGTTGTTGTTGTGCAACTTGTTGTTCCAGACACTTGTCAATCAAATTCCCTTACTTCGCTAACTCCAATCGTGTATGTAAGAATTAAAACCGAAACCGAGAACCGGAATATAGGTTGTGAACGGGTTTGAGACCGGAACCGAGCAACCTAGTTTATTAAAACCGAAAACCAGAGCAAACGTACTATGTCCGGGTTCTAATGGGTCAGGCTTCGAGTCCGCCTTACCAATAACATCTTAGAAATAAAATATGTTAATTCAAATACTAGATTATTGGCAATATAAAAGGATTTAGAAATAAGTATTAAAATATAAGCTGTACGCCTTTACTCAAATGAGTCAAGATCGGCAGGTTGATGATTTGATGGGTCGTAATTAAACTATAAGCAGCTTAAGGACCGGAAACATGGAGACAAATTGCAAACCGTTAATAGATTAACATGTTAAACTTATAAAACTCTGTATGTTTCAGGTATTTATTCTATTTTATACAGTGGTATCGTGTTTCATGTGACACCCTACTTGGGGTATCATGTTAAAAGCAAATCAACAAGGGGCTCAATCATAGTTCATTACTTCAAAATCATTATCCTTCACAGAACCATCACAAGCAGTAAGAAAATCAAAGGTGAAATAACATAAGTAGATAGACATTCACTTGCCTTTCAAAAAAAAAAAAAAGATAGACATTCACTTTATTTTTCCCTTCAAAATCATTTGATGCTGACCGACACCAAGACTGATTGAGCTTGTTTTAAACCTTAAGCACGCAACGCAGACAATCCCCTCCATGCAGCAAGTCAAAAGCCTTGTTGATCTCCTCGAGTGTCAAATTGTGCGTTATGTACTCATCGATCTTGATTTCCTGCAAGTTAACAAGCAGTCACTTTGTCACATGATCGATACATATTCATATGATTCATCAACGCGCTATCAGTTGAAGTGGGTTTAATTTACCTTGTTCATATACTTATCAACAAGCTGAGGCACTTGTGAACGACTCTTGAAACCACCGAAAGCAGTCCCTTTCCAAACACGACCAGTGACCAACTGAAACGGACGGGTGGCTATCTCTTGACCTGATGCTGCAACACCCACTATCACTGATGTTCCCCACCCCTGTGTTTATAATAAAATTTGGTTTTATATTCATAAAAAAATATTGTGGGATCATGTGATTAGCAATTTAGTATCATATATGATAAAAGATGAATATATTACCTTGTGACAACACTCCAAAGCAGCCCTCATTATGGAAACATTGCCAATACACTCAAAACTGTAATCAACACCTCCATCTGTCATATCAACAAGAACCTGTTGTATCGGTTTCTCATGGTCTTTTGGATTCACAAACTCAGTCACACCAAAGTTTTTTGCTGCAATTCATAATTGATAAAAGAATTAATTTTAAGTCTAGCATTTCTTTATGACATCTCTGAACTAAAAAGAAAGTAAAAGTTTATAATTAATGCCTCAGAATCAAAAAGAAAGTAAAAAAGTTTATAATTAATGCATGCCTCGATCAAACTTTCTGTTGTCGATATCTATCCCAATTATCCGTGAAGCACCAGCTGCTTTTGCACCCTCTGCTACCTATCAAACAGCATTCATGTTTATACACATTTGAAAGAAACAAAGCTGAAAAATTCGTATTCATGATGAACAATATATAAATCATCTGTATATTACAAACTTACTGCAAGACCAACGGTTCCAAGACCAAAAATAGCAACATTTGAACCAGCTTCAACTTTTGCTGTGTTCCAAACGGCACCAAGACCTAAAGACAAAATAATTTAAGAAAAATAAGAACTACATAACTAGCTTTCAAATGACTTGCAGTAAAAAAACAGAAGAATATGCTGAAGTGAATAAAAGTATACCAGTAGGAACACCACAGCCAAGAAGGCAAACTTTCTCCAAAGGAGCTTTGGGATCAATCTTGGCAACACTTACATCATGTACAACAGTGTATTGACTGAAAGTAGAAGTTCCCATGAAATGATAAATCGGTGTTCCCCTGACTGAAAAACGACTCTTTTTATCGTTCATCATGACACCAACTCCAGTGGCTCCCCTAATCTTGCCACATAGGTTGGTCTTCCCTGATCTGCAAAACTTGCATTCCTTGCATTCGGCTTGATAACAAGGTATGACATGATCCCCGGGTTGAACTTCTGTCACCCCTTCACCAACACTCTCCACAATTCTGTCATTTTAATATCAGAAGGTAATCTCACTTTGAGTCCTTGAAAAAGTAACAAAATAAGAACAAATGTATAGTTGGATAAAAGCAGATACATACCCAGCAGCCTCATGACCAAGAATACATGGAAAGAGACCCTCTGGATCCTGCAGGGGAGAGATTAAGTCTATAGGTCATAGCAAGACAAAGTTACAAGATGATAACATTGATCTTGATCAAAAAAACATTCCACGTATTGAACTTCAACAGTAACCTAAAAACTAATTCAAACTACAACATAAACATATGAGCAGGGGCGTCTATTATTTTAGGGTTATGGTCATGAGTGGCGGTGATATTGGCTTCACTTCTGCAATATGTGTATTTCAAGTGCTATACACCCAGATTCACGAAGGTTAAACTAAATTTACTAAATTTGATAAACATCCGACACAAATTCTTTGTCAAAATTAGAGTTTATATAGACATACATATATAAACATCAACATCAAGTACTAGATGTTTGATCAAGAACCACCCAAAAAATTTCAAACATTCAGCTGATGTGTGACGTGTGTGAAATTTTCTTGATTTCACTGTTAATTATTCTCAATAATTTGCCAATACAAACAATGTCACGTAGCAGAATATGGTTATTCCAATGTGACAAGTTGCTTCCCATTAATGCTTATGTTAACTCAAATAATGATGGTAAGTCAGTATTAGTATTGTAAGCAATATAACTACTTATATTACCGAAAAACACTAAATTTACGCTTCGTTTTAGTCCCAAAAAATGTAGATATGACTGCTGACCCTACATATCATGTTCCAACTCTTGGCAATAATCCAAATCCCCAAGAGCCACACACTGTATCTCATCACAGATCTAAACAGAATCACAAACATCTGATCCAAAATCATCTAAAGTTCTAAACCTATTGATCAACAATACCACAAGTTCATCCAACGTTTCAACGAGCATAAACCCTAAACCAAACGAACAACAACGAAAACACCAATCTACCTTTCCACTCCAAGTGTAGGCATCCGTATGGCAAAGAGCAGTGAAGAGAATCTGAACTCGAACTTCACCGGCTTGCGGCGGCGCAACCTCCACATCTTCAATCACTAGCGGCTTGTTAGGCTCATACGCCACCGCAGCTGCATCGCACGATCACAATCAGATCGAAGTTGATTTTGTATGTAGATTAAAGGTGGAAAATCAAATCGAAGTAGTTGATGATGGAAAACAGATGATACCTTTGCAAGTGATGACCTTTCCTTGAGTAGCCATGGAGATCAACGATGAACAACGGTTTGCGGTGTGCGAGTGAGAGAGAGAGAGTGAGGGTGTGAATTATGAGGCTGTGGATGTTGTGCCAAAAGCCCACGTATATTATGAGCTTTCGCGAAAAAGGTATCGACTTGAAATCGTTAAAGTTTAGACCATTTGTAATAGGGCGTTAAGCTCATACATAACGTCACATAATGTCTCTATCATTATTACGGTGGGACGTTATGTTTAAAGAAAGTCTTCCAAGCATTATTATAACGTCACAAATCACCTAATTCATAATGATAAAGGGGCATTATAGGAACATTAATCATTACTTATGTTTTTAACAAAAAGATAATGGTGATTTGACGCTGATGTGACAGAAAATGCCCCTTAATGAGCATTAACCATTACTCATGGTCTTATGATTCAAACTTGACTTAAAATAGTATTTTTATAGTGATTAGTCTTTGATAATGTTTATGAGTTATGGAGTGTTTGACAGCATTTAAATCGACATCTTAATGGTTCAGATGTCTGAATAGTTTAGCATTTAATGGTTTAGCATTTAATGGTTCAGATTGTTTGTTTTGCGAGCAAATCTCTGAATGGTTCAGACATTTGCTCTGAATGATTAGGCATTATACTAATGCTGAATAGTTAAGAGGTATAATGCAGAATGGTTAAGACCTCTTATCTCAATTGGTCAGACATTTGTCTTTGAATAATTAAGCGATATACTAACTCTTAATGGTTCAGACCTCTTAATGGTTCAGCACTCAATGGTCCAGACCTCTTATTTGTTAAGCACTTAATCATTTACAAATTACCAAACAGCCATTTAGTCAAGTCCAAAACTTTAAAATCAGTATAAACGGTTAATATTATGTCTCAAAAAAATATTCATTCGGGGTATTATGGTAGTTACGAAAAGATGTTTAAGAAAGAGCCCACGTATGTTGACCTCGGGGATGGATCCGATTCAGGATCCGAATAGGTCCAACAATGGGTCCGAAGTAGTAAATCGTGTGGGTTTGAAGCACCACTTTGGTAGTTTGGTATGGTATTTAACTTTCATGGGACTACATGTCTAAATCAAAATTAGTTTGTACTTTTCGTCTTTGGTTTTAAAGTGGCGTATATAACTTTGGTAGTTAGGTTTACATTATTTATTTAAAAGTCGTCTCATTATTAGTTAGATAATTGGATGATTAATGTCACCATCTCTAAAAAAGATTTATTTAATAAAAAGTTAAAACTTTTTAAATTTGTTTGAACACAAAGTAAACAAACAGTTAGGTTACATTACAAGATAGGAGTGTACATAGGATTGTTTGATTCGGTTTTGACATCAAACCGAAACCAAAAATTGATATTTCGATTTTTGGTTTTTTAAAATCGTTTGGATTGGGTTTTTCTTTAGTTTTTGATTTCGGTTGTCACTTTGGTTTCAGTTTTGGTTTCGATTTTAACATTTGGGCTTAAAAATTTTTTAAAAAAAATTATTCAAAATAAGAATTTGGGCGACAAACTTTGAATTTACATCATGTTGTGATTTTATAATGTAATCTATGTATTTTTAGAATTACTTGATGCTTAAATAACTTGCAATCGATAAAATACAACAAATAAACAAACAAACAAACATACTCAGTATATTTTGTGAATAGTCAGATCATATGTGCCTCTCAAAGAGTCTGGATGGAGACAAGTCTTACCTTCATCCTAAAGGATAAGGAGGTCACATCCTATGAGACATTTTGCTCTAAACATTTTGGAAACAATAATGACACACACATCCATAAAATGCAATACAAACAATTAATAAAACGACTTAAAATGTTTAACAATCCAGTGAAATGTTCAAAATTAACATTTCAATTCCACTCAAAATTAACCAACCAAACATGTTATCAATTTAAACAAGATTCCAATTCTAATTTCAATTCTATTTCCAATTCCAATTGCTTTGTAAAACATTATGCGAACCAAACGACCTCTCAATGTTTCTTTTAGATAGCATAAGTTTAATAAATTATTATTCAGATAGTTATGTTATAAGTGTATTAATACACTTGTAATTTACAAGTTTGGTTTTTGTTGCAAACAAAACTGAAACCGAACCATTGTTTTTTTCGAAAAACATCAATCCAAACCGTCGTTTTTTATTGGGTTCGTTTTTATTGAATTCGGGTACATCGGTTATTTATGTTACTGTTTGGTTATATTATTTTCATGTACACCCTTATTACGAGATGATTCAGAAAGTAAAACATATAATAACTATGTTTTTCTTCTATATTACTTTGTGTTCTATCTAAATTTTATGTATTATAAATACTTATAGATTAATGTAACTTGTAGTTTTTTTTCTTTTTCTTAATAAGGATCATTTATCTTATAGACGTGCAACCATTTGATATTACGTAACATTTGTTTAATGTTTACTTTTGCGTATTACTAATATTGACCATATTATGAACACTTTTTTTTTATTGACACAATATCATTTATTCAACCTATAAATCAAATCATATTATTTTATATATTTTATATTTGATGTTGTATCTCTTGTTTAATTTTTGTGGTATATGGGTCACTTTGAGTGGTATATGGGTCACTTAATATGTTTGCATTATTGCATATCACTTTAATTTTTGGAGGTTTCAATTTGTTGTTTTGTAATAGGAAGGAATTATAACACAAGGCAAGCTCGATTGGCTTATGACAGCCATTGAAATCTTATCGAATGTTATATGAAATAATTAAAACGTTTGAGATTTTTATGTTTTAGACTTTATTCAAATAGTCGCTATCAACAGTGGACTAATTGACTAATTAAGACGACCTTGACTCAAAAATCCTATTTTACGAGATGAAGGTTATTATACAAACTTGATACCAATTAAATTATTGCAATTAATAATAGAGTTAATCTCGATTTTGATCCCTGTGTTTTATAGATTGTTTCCACTTGAGTACCAGCCTTTATTTTGTCTTTATTATTGGCCTGAGTTTTAAAAATCGTAACTTTTTTCGTCCTTATGACTAACAGTGTTAACATTTTCTGTTAGATTCTTTTGAAAAGACGAAAATACCGTTGGGGCTGAAATAGTTAATACAACCTTTATTTTTTCTTTTTTTAAATCAAACCACCACTCTCAAAGCGAATATAAATTATTAAATTTATTAACATAATAAAGTGGGGCCCATAATAAAAGAAAACAAAAACACATTTAGACTTTCTCTGACTTCAGCCCGGCTCTCCCATCTCCAACCGCGACCGTCACTCCCACCTCCGGCCGCCATCGTCACTCCAACCGCCGGCCTCCACCGTCACTCCCACCGTCGGCCGCCACCAGCACTCCCACCGTCGGCCGCCACCAGCACTCCCATAGTCGGCCGCCATTGTCACTCCCACGTTATCGGAGATGAATGTCGTGATATGCCGTGTAATCACATCTACCATCCCGATTGCATTCTCCCAAGGATTAACAATATGGAGATTACCTGGTGGTGAATTAGCAGTTGGAAGATTTGCCGATGGAGGTTGTGGTGGTGTCCGTTGGTGCAAGTTAGAAGTAGGGGAAAGTTAAGGTGGGATACTTGTGGTGGTTGGTGGTGGCAGCGCGGTGGTAACGGTGGTGGCTCATCGGATGTTGTGGTTGGGGAGGTTGTGGTGAGTTACGGTTGTTAGGAGGCGGTGGTGGCGTGCGGTGGTGATGGTGGTGGTAGTGAGTGGCGGCGGTTGGTTGCAACGGAGTTGATGGCCGTTGTGATGGTTGTGGTGGTTGGTTGTGAATTCAGTGGCGGAGCTTAACCAACTTGGTAGGGGGGCGGGGGCGAAATTATTTTTTTTAGGGGGGGCGAACTCGATATTTATATAAAAATTTACACTACCGGGCCAAAAATTTACAATATCGGGCTAAGATTTAACATTACGGACGAAAAAATAGGGGGGGCGACGCCCCCCCCCCCCCCCCCCCCCCGCCCCCTTAAAAGCTTCGCCCCTTGTTGTGATGGTTGGTTGCAACAGGTAACGGTGGAGATGGTGGTGGTAATTGGCGCCAGCGGTAATTGTCAGATGGTGGAGGAGGTGGGTTTGAGAAAGAAGGGTTTATGAAAGTGGTTAGTGGGGCCCATTAATTAATTTTGTTTTTTCATAATTTGATATTTAATTTTTATTTTTTAATGAGGGGTGTTTTGGTCATTTAACACCTACTTAACGGAAAATGTTAACAGCCTTAGTTAAAAGGATGAAAATAGAAACAATTTATAAAACTCAGACCAATAATGAAGACAAATTAAAGGTTGATATTCAAGTGGAGACAATTTGCAAAACTTAGGGACGAAAACAAAGATTAACTCTTAATAATATTTTGATTACAAATTTGATGACTCGTGGACAATTGTATGTCTTCCTAGTTATAGAATATCGCATCTCCTTACAATGCATCTTGTGTATACTATTATACATTAAAAACTTTTATTTTAAGTAAACATGATATTTATTAAGTTTTGGGACAAGAGTGTACAACTTGTAGTTTCAAGGACTAATCTTGTCGTATGATGTTTCTCATTTTCTTTATCAGTGGTTTAATTTAGATTTATCAAGAGAGAAATTTGATTAGCCTTCATCATCTAATATTCATCGAATCTGATCATGATCTCCATTATATTCGTCTTAACCCATATGATGTACTAATCTACTTAACATTAAGATCTAATCTTCGTCATCAACAAATCATCTATCAATCTCTTTGTTCATCTTTGGCTCTCTCGTTGTTTATGTTGCACTCGATCTTGCTGGGGATTTCGTCATAGTGGTGATCCATGTCTATCTAGAATGTTAATATTATATTTCGTATCAGACCTTCTCGTAGTTTATCAAATCTACGTGTTTTGGTTTTTAAGGGTTTATTCATTAACGATTCATATTCTTTTTTATTCTTGTCTTGATCCAAGGTTAAACATCATTGGTATTGGAATAATAAAGTTTAGGTTCGTGTTTTGTGACACCATCCCGCCTTCCGATACTTAGAGGTGGGGGCAGTATTTTACACATTACGAGCATCGTTTGCCACCTCAACCATGTCACAACCCATCTTGCATCCACTCCACCAAACTAAGTTTTGACGACTTTAATATATAACAACTATATAAATAAGCTAGTGGTCACTCAATGATAGCACAAGATGTGTTTGATCTCGTTCTAGCCAACATTTGTTTTAACTTGTTGAACTCGATTCCACCAGTACCCCTCTCCCCCACCCCAACACATAAAAACACACCAACGTTACCGGTCATCTCGATCATTTAATAACAACATATTTGACTGACCTTTTCACGCAATCCATCTCATCCCCCAAATCCGGCCACTTACATTTCCAACTTCTCAAACCCAAAATATTTATTTTAATAAATGATTTAGTTTTTAATATATTATAGATATTTACAATACAATTCAAACAAAAAATAAAATGAGAACCATTTTCGATTTGTTAGGATGTTACTAGGTTTCAAGTTGGCGAGTTTAGTTTTACAATCGAACACGACCCATATATTTGTTTGTTTTACAAATATTAACCACTAGCTTTAGTAAACCAGTGTATTAAACAGGTTGAATAAATAAAATATTAATATAATAAAATTTAATTTAATAATAAAAAGATATTCTAAGATATGATATGACTGAACTTACATATGAGAAATAACTATAACTAATAAGACAGTGATATCAACTTTTCCAAATTTTGTTTTCAATTTTTCCAAAAACAGAAAATAAACATATTTTTCTAAACAAACCGTATAAAATGGTCAATTTTAATAATTTCCTTATTAAAACTCCCAAATTTAATTATTTTTTGTTTTAAAAATTGAATTTTTAAATATACCAATTTTAAAATATTTTATATGTTTAAAAAAGTTTTGTGCTTTAGAAAAATTAATTATCTTATAAAACATTTGTTTATTTAGAAATAACATTAATAAATAGTTTACTTTTTTAATTTATTATATTTAGAAGAATGTTAAATAATATTATCAATAATTAAGGTAATTATTTAAGAGGAGAGTGAGGCGGAAAAATTTTGATGAGGATGATTATGGTACTGACATGTGGAATCTCAAGTTACTCTTTTATTAAAATAGAAAGATAATCCGCACATATTTAATCATGTAACCCAAAAAATGACTCATTAAACTCATTTATCTAAACTAAGTAAATTATTGTTACTGTCACAAATTAATTAATTCTTTTATATAAATCAATAATGTGACAACTTTTGATTGGGTATCGTTTGGGCTATTCACTTACTAGGTTAGTGTCCTTGTATTACACGGATTGAATAAATAAAATAATAAATAATTAGTAATTAAAAATATATTCATTATAAAATCATGCTTGAAGATAAAATATGATTATAATTACATATATATAGTTACTTTAAGTAAATAAACAATAATGTATTTTTCTTAAACTTTTGTTTTATAAAAAATTATGATTTTTAAATATTTTGGTTTAAAAAAATGATAAAAAAAAGTTTGTTGTGTTTTGTATATTATAAAACTTTTGTTTTTAAAAAGTGTTTTATAATAAAAAGTAGGTTTTTTATTTATTAAATAATATATTTTTTAAATTGAAAATGGTATGAGTAATATTATCATTATTTAATATTATTATTAATAATACAGAGAAATAAGAAAGTAAGTATAATGAGACTTACAATTGTTTCATGTTTATTTTATAGATAGATGGATATGCTAAAACCCATTAATTAAATGTATTATAGTTAGTAATAAACACGAAGAGTTACAGTATAATATCTTAATATATGTCACACCTCGACCGACGGCGGAATCATCAGGGCGGACGAATGTGAAACGATTGTTCGTAGCACATGGAACTAAATAAGTTGTAATAATATTAAATATCATTTTTCTTTAAACATTACAAGACAAATAAGTCATTACATAACAATCAAGATACAACCAATAACATAAGATTTTCAATTAACTAAGTCCAAATCCTATATGAGCACGAAGGGATCTTCAAGTAGTAAATCTGAAACATGTTAAAAATAAAGGGTCAACTTTAAAAGTTGGTGAGATTTCCATAATTTTCAATACATAAGTATATAAAAGATGGCAATTTATGTTATAAGTTAGAGAGCAAAGTAACTAGGGATGTAAGACAGAATGCACAATCAAACCTTGACAGTTTTACAAATCTCAACGTTTACAAGTTTATACGATTAGCTAAGTGTACTTGGATCAACCAAGCAGGCTTGTAAGGCCCAATAGTTAATGATTGTACATATAATCGACATTACATGGTAATTACTAAGATCAACTAACCACAACATACAAGTGAATTGTCATAAGTTTACAAAAATCAAACGTTTTACAAGTGCAACGATTGTAAGATAACATGTTTCACCCCAAAGTATGAAAATATGAAAAAGGGGTATAAAAATACTCACATGATATAAATAAGATAATTGTAAGAAATTAACGATGCTCCAACGATTTCTTTTTGCAAGATACCTAACGTATATATATTCAAAGGTCAAGTTTAAAGGTAAGATTAACGAATAAACATGAACTAGGGTTTCAATTGGAATTTGGGGGTTTAAATAGTTAAATGAAATAATGAATCGTTTATGTTTTGGTTAATAAAGATGGTATAAATCAATTAAGACCAAGAATATATTAAAAATGATTCAATAATTTAATTTATTGATTTAATAGAAATTAATTATAATGTGTGAAAAGAAATAATTAATTTAATAATTAATTATTTAAAACTTGATAAAGGTGATTAATTGCATACTTATTAAATGACTTTAAAATTATTTAAAATCATTTTATAGAGTTTTAAACTTTTTAAATGATTTATTATAAAAGTCTTATAATATCAAGACTCTAAAATAGAAGTAAAGTATAATATTTAATATCAAGCTTTTATATGATTTATATGATTTATTATCAAGACTTTAAAATAAAGTATATAAAAAGTTATATTATTTATAAGTTTCAGAAACTTAAATAAAATTTTAAGGAATAACATTATTGACTAATTATATATAACATGTTTAAATGTATAAATAAATAATTAATTATTTAAATAACTATTAAAATAACTATTTCAATAATTATTTATTTAAAACATGTTGCTTTATAATGTTTTAAAATAATCCACATTTATACCATAATAGATTTATAACATTTAAATTACATTAAATAATTAATAATGTTTTTATAATCCTTGTTATCCTTAAATAAGTAATTAAATTTAAATCATAAATTTTTAAAACCTTTAAAACTAATTTAATAAATTCTGAAATATTTTAGTTAACGAAATAATTATTATTCTAACTAAACATTATATTAAAATTTTAGGCAATTAAAAAGAACTTAAAAATCAAATAATTAAAAAGGGATGAGGGTCCCCGGGGTCGAACCCGGGTCCCTTGTGTGTATGTATGATGTTGTAACCAGTTGGGCAGAAGCCCATATTTGATTAAAAGTTCAATTACAATGTTTAAAACACTAATTACCGGAATCCCAAAATTCAACATAAACCCTAGATTCAAATTGAATCCAATTGAGCATCAATTCGATAACGATAATGGAATCAATCTTAGGGCTTTGATTGCCCATGTAAAACCGAGTGTGTACGAGGGTTTAATTACCAGAATGATAATCGATTCGATGCTACAATGTGAAGACCCAGACGCGCCCACAGTCGAGTATGATTCGAGATGCAAACATTGATGAAAATCAAATTAACTTCACGTAAAGGTTCCTGGAGTCATTCCGATCAAAAGCCCTCTATCAATTTCGTTTAATGATGCTCAGAAGACGGATTTTAGTTGAGTTGCAGGTTCGAAGTGAAAGTGATGATCGATAGTGATATGTTGTTGTATCTCAGATGCAATTGCGAGTTCTAATAGATTAAGAGCATTGGTTTGATGATTTTCCCTCGATTATTAAAGCTCTTTTGATCAGTTTCAAGCCGAACGGGTTCATGATTTGAATGTGATTTTCGGTTTCGAGTTAAGATGGTTTAATAGGTGTTTAATCCAAATTAATTTGAGTGTTTGATTCGAAATTGTCGCACAAAGGTTAAGAATGGTTTAATTGCACTTGAAGTTACGCGTTTTGGTGGATTGGTGGTTGCCGGAGCTCGCCGGTGAAGGTTGCCGGAAAAGAGTCGACGGGGAGGAGGGGGTTGATTTGAGAAGTTACACTTTTGGTCCCTGTGCTTTTATCAACTTATTATTTTATGACCAAAACTTTTAAAACAAAGTTTTAATAATTACCTTTCCAACCCTATACTTTTCAAAAACTAATTTAAATAATAAATCAAACTAATTATTTATTAAACTTTTATTTTACTTGTAAACTTTATAATTTAATTATTCATTTCCAATAATTAAAATTTATAATTACTAGTAAAAATTTATAAGTTTATTAAAATAACTTTATAAATTTTAATAAGTATTTTCCATTTAGTTATTTGTTATAAAATGTATAATAAAACTTTATACCTTTATAAGGAATTATTTATAATCTATAAATTATTACAAGTTATTTAGATGATTAATAAATGAATAATTCACAATATAAATTGCATATTTAATGCACTTGATACATTAAAATTATTATAATGGTTTAATATTAGAACTAAAAAAATTGAGTTCTGGTTTATAACTTGAAAAATGGCGGATGTTACAACATAAAATATAATTAACATTATATATACGTAATAGTTTAATAAATAAAATAATTATAATATTTTTAACTCTCTTATCTAAATAGTTTTATTTTTAAACGTTCGTTTTAATATTTCTTTAAAAAATTTTTTTTATAAAATATTGTTTTTTTAAAACTATGATTTGTAATTATTCTATTTGTTTTAATGAATTTTTTTAAAAAATTTCACCTGTTTATAAATGTAAAAAAATGATATACAATATTATATTTAAAAAATGTTTAGTATTTTAGTAAATTTCATATTATATAAAATTTTAGTTTTTTATTATTTAGATTTTAGTTAAAGATGTGATTTCTAATTTTCTTAATAACATCTATTTTTATAAAAAGATAGTTTAATTTTAAAAAAATTAGATAAGAGAGAGAAATATAGCAATTAATAAAATTTATTTTTAATAAAAGAGAGAAATTTATATAAGTATTTAAATTACTACAATACCTTTTTGAAGAGAAAAATAATATGTGAATGTCTAGAATAATAACAAGTGATAAAAAAATGGTTTAAGAGAATAAAAAGTGACAGAAGAAACCTTATTTTATTAGAATTATAAATTAGGTTCCACCCCTTACTCTAAACCGAAGACCCACCAATCCACCATAGATCAACATCACGATTGGCGGTTCTTGGCTTTGAAATGTCAAATGGACATCTAAAAGAAAGATTACGATTAAAGAAACATTTTTAAAATTCTCACTTTATTTAAATTGTATAGCTTCAATTTTTATAAATTATAAATTAATGCACTTACTTTTATTAATAATCTTACAAACGTTTTACAAGTTTATATTTTGATGAAAACTTGTATTAAGCACCCCAGGTTGCGGCCGGAGGCGTAACACCGTACCAAGTAGCACCATGTCACGCCACCGTCAATGACCATCAACACTGGAAAAACTCGTATTAAAAAATAAATAAAAACTGAAATATAGAATCAAACGGAAAGTAGAACCACACACGTGAAACGTAAAACATCAAAAACATAACTAAGTCGATCTAGGGACCTGCACACTGCGACGGGAATGTCAAACGGGAAAAATAAACGTAACAACATTAAACCACACGTGGACGTTACAGCTTGTTAACTTTCAAAATTTAGACTGTAAATCGAAACATTTGAATGAAAAATATAGGGGACTAAAGTTGAAAGTGAAGAAATATAAAGATTAAATTGTGAAATATGTAAAAATATTGGGTCTAAAACAAAAATTAAAAGAAAAAAAAAGATGTGTGCAATCCTTATGCACATGGTACAACAATTAATGCATCTTCAAGTTGATAATTAGTAATATTTAAATATATTTATAGTTAACTTTTTCAAAAAAATGTATGATATAGAAAAAAATAATAATAATTAAACTGAATATGACGTCCTTTTAGGTTTTTAAAAGGTCTTACTCATGCATCTTATATTAACCCAAAAACCACCCATAATCCCACGCTAAATGATTGGTGTTACGAAACTTATGACGAATTCGGGTAATATATATACGAGTCTTCATCTTACTGTATGCTTTTGTTTTAGGTTTTTTCATTACGAATACGAACACATAGATCTACACTTCTTGATTGCGGTAAGTTTTTCAAGATCTTCTTCAATTAACAGTTTGTTCTAATTGTGTTAGTTGCAATTTATTCTTAGGTTACATATATTATAGTTGCTAATTCTGATTTGATTAGTTGGATAGCGTTTAAACGATGTCATGATCATTGGTGGTCGTGGTGGATCGTAGAATGATAGACGATGATGAAGAAATTTTCGTCGAAGGGTTTTCTTGATCATTCTACACAATTATTGCCGCCAATGGTCGAGTATCTTGTGTGGATAAGTCGGATGAACACGCATATATTACCCGAATTCGTCATGAGTTTCAAGACACTAACAAACTTGATCATCCTGAAAGAGATGGAGCTTGAACATCTCGAGATCTCATTGTAGTGTTTTTCAAGATCGATTTAGGCTCACAAGAATATGTGGTTTAAGTCTGTAAAATTCAAACTCTATTTGTTTTGAGTTTTTATGGATCTCAAGTCGTTTGAGAGCGCTTAGTTCGTTTACACCCATAATATTAATGTGTAATTTTTATAACTGTATAAATCAATGTTTTCAAAACCGGACCGGACAGTGAACCGGATGCCTTATCGGTCCGCTAGTCGAACCGATTCAACAAGTCGGACCGTATATAAGAACCAAATAAAATTATAATTATTTTTTTATAAATATATGTAAAAATTACAAAAAAAAATAAAAATTATATAAAAAAACCTGTTCAACGGTCCTGTTCCCGGTCCGACCACCGGTTGAGTGTATAAAAGAAAATATTTATATGTATAAATGTCTAATAGTAATATAAAATGTATAAAAACTATTTATATGTGTTGAATCTGATTTTATTAACCAACTCAACGATTCTTTTTGTGATAACTAAAAAGCAAATAATGTTTAAAACAAACATTTTTCCCACCGACCCACGTTAGTTGTTGGGTTCAGTTATTGGGTTCATAAGTTCATTTATGGGCCACTTGGATCACCAGCTTTGATTGCAATTCAATACTTTTGGGTTTTGGGCCCATTTAGTTTTTATATTAAAACTCTATACAAAAAATTGCTTACACAAGTATTTTTATCGAGTTTAAATAATGTCGTGGATTTTAGTCCTGTAATAATAGGTTGTGATGATTTTTCCTAACAGAATATGAGGTTTGTTTTAGATACACTCATTACACTTTATTTTTTTCTATTTATTTCTATACATACATATATAGATACATAAAGACTAGAGAGAGACATAGAGTTTTTGGGTTGTCGTGATAACAAAATTGGGTGTGCATATAACACAAGCTATGTGTCAGTTATAAATTTAGTTAAAAGAATGAATCAAAGCATTGGCATTAAATGATAAACTTTTTAAATAAAAAGCGACATATATTGATTCGTCAAGGTAACTTGTTGATCGAATAAAGCTATTGATAAATATGTTTTACATGATTTTCAAAAGTCTGTTACAAATCTCATTGCCCCCTTATCCATCAACAGGAGTGTAAAATTTTTTTATTAACATCACTCAACTGTCGTTTAATTTAAAATTTTAAAACAATAACATAATTTTCTTTTATAAAAAATGTTATAGATTGTATAGTAATAACCTTGAATGACATTTAGTAGTTCAAAACCAGATCCATTTAATTTTTTACTAAGCTTTTAAATTTCTTAATTTAAAATGTAGGATATAAAAATATAACAGAACACATTCTTAAATTAATGAACCGTAACTATAACCTCTTATCAAACTAAATATTTCATATATAATTGCAACTTGTTTGGACGAAGAGAGAAGTGCTATTAAAACTTATCTTTTGTTGATATTTAATAATTTATTATAATATCTATATAAGCATAATATTGTATGATTAAGAATATATAGAATTAATAAGTTATGATAATAATTATGGTGCACATGATAATTCGGTACTGCAAAATTCTACTCACATTTGACTAATTAACTTACAAGTCTCTAGAATAGATATTACTTTTCTTAATACATAATAATATACAAGTGGATGCTGAAGAATGTCGATGATAATTAATAAATGAGTTAATTTCATTATTAGATAATATAATTTTGCCTTTTTTATATAATTTACTTATTTGTTACAAATATATTTATGTTTCCATAGGGTTATATGTAAAATTTTCTCGATAAATTTTCATCCATATAACCGCTTATACATATGCTACATACACTTGCACGAAATAAAAAATATGTTACACGTAAATTTAAAGTAAATTAGTTAATTTACAGTTAAAAAGTTACAGGTTAGTTGTATTTTAATGCAGTTATATCACAATAGTGTAGTATAAATTCTTCATTTAATAGTAATGTGAATGCCTTAATTACATATCTAGAAAATGCATGATAAAATATGAATCCATGACCTCATAATTATATATGTGTAGGTTATCGTCCCTTGATATATTTGTATAGTAATCCAAAGCAAACCTTATTACCTAATTGGGTGTTTATAAGTTGCCCTATACTTCGCAATCTACGATACAACTTGTTAACGCCATATGATTTGGTGCGTCAGTGTTAGGGAAATGAGTTCAAGTCATAAACGGGTTAGACACATGACATCATCTATAATCCGCTTGCTAAACATGTTTGTATTAGCGCTTAAGAAAATGACACACTCGATTAAACCTGTTGTATCCAGGTTCATTCATAAAGTCTTTTGTATATACAATTGAAAAGCCCAAAATCAGAAAGAAGGGCTTGTCCACCAATAGGAATTTTAAAAGTGTCATGTCACACATCACATACTCGTCAGCTCTAGATGACTCATATGTTCAAAACATATTGTGCGATTATTAAACAACTAAAAAACTAAATGAAGTATAAATTATTTTTAACATTTAGTTACATTGATTCATTTAGATCATTTTTATGCATAGAACATTGAGGACTTGTCTCACTCTTCGTCTCAACCATTGAATCACTAGATTAAGAACCCAAAATTCGTACTATTTGAAAAATGACTTCATATTATGAAATTATATATATATTAATCAAGTTTCATGTGGTCTCATGTGTTTCTAAACCCGAAGTCATAGTTCTTGATGGTCAAACTCTTTTGTGCCAATAAACCATGTTATGTTCTTAATATTCTACCAAACCCCTCTCTCCCTCTTCCACTCTCTATTATAATAATAATAAGAAGAATATGAAATAATATGATTACTATATTGGGTAGTTAATACAGTTAAGTCGGTAGTTGTTTCCACATAGACTATTGATGTATTATAATTCTTTTACCATGTGAACAATCCATTCCATCAATTATTTATAACTTATAAGCACATTCCCTTGCCAATTTAGTAATTTTTATTTTATGATTTTCACCCAAGTTACCTGAATTACCTTTAAACAATAATACTATTCTAAAGTTATAGTTTTATAAAGTTAGCATGGATCAAACTATCGATTGTCCTATAATTTGAGACCTTCTACCATCTTTCAATAGTTTTATTAAAGTTTTCTTTCAAAAGAAACCAATATTCTAGAAACACTGTTCTAGATCTTATGTTTGTGATGTTGAAAACATGCTCTACATGATGCTCGATCATCGTTATTCATTTTTTTTTCACTTTTCAAGTTGCATGTGAAGCTAACTTGTTTTTAAATTTGAAAATGTTTTACCACGTAGCTTTTAACTAGTGATTCGATGTTATTTGAAACCATCGAATAGATAGCCCACCATTGGATGTGTGGATGTCTTCTAAGAGACCCGGATTAGATCCTTCCTAGCTGTATCTTGTGGTGGCAAGCTCTCGGGCAATGATCACAGCGTTAGAGGCCTAGGTAAGTAGTCTTTGTGTGAATTGTGAGCAAAGATAACAATTCGAACCTCACGTCTGGCTACCTATAACGGTGTATGGCCCACATTTCCTACTGCTTTTTGAGCTGGGACGGCCTAGCGTAACCCGGTTAATGAGTTTGATATCACTTATTTTTATACTATTTGAAATGCTTTTTTCTTAAACAAACAAAATTATATATAAAGACTAGCAAGAAGCTAATGTGTGTGGGTGTGTATATATATATATTGACTGTATATATAAACCAATGATTCTTAGACTAAATGGTTGAGAAGATGTACCTCAAGACTTTAATTAAATAGGGTAAGTTTTTGGGTTCAATTCCAACTTGCACAGAAAAAAAAAAGGTTTCAAGTTGTACCAGATAGTTTTTTTTAACCTAAGGTGGGTTATCTCCTAAGCGTGGTCTCAAACTCGAAACTGATGAATACGAACTAATGTATTAGTTTTCTTTTGAAGACATGTCAGTATAGTGCCTCAAAATTTTATACTTGAATAATAGAGATAATCAGATTGATCAATGACCCATCATTTATCTAATTAACCGTCATTAATTTCTACCCTATGATCGTTTTAAGAAAACACATGTTTATAAAAAAGTGTGCAACCAACATCTTGAAATAAGAGAATTGCAAGTTGAAGAGTTAAAAGTATAAAATAACAATCAAATTCATAAATAAAAGATAAAATGTTTAATTGCCACATGGTGCACCATGGTCTAGCCAGGTGCAATGGCTCATATGACTTCACCCTACATCCATTCAAACCGGTTTACCGACTTAATCAACTGTATTTACCCCTCGGGAATTGTTTCTTTTTATTAATTCTATAATTAACTATTTATATGGTTGAATAATGTACTTTAATTAATAATAATATTCCCACAAAATATTGGTCCACCAGTGCTAACTGTGGAAAATCGACTTGTACCAAAACATACATAACGGAACTTTAGCTTTGGTACAAGTTATTAATGCATGTGTATTATAAGAGTAATTATTAAGGAATTTGTATATATTATTGGTGGAACTAAGTTTAAATTAAAAGGAATAAAGTCAGAGTGAGATATCACTTATCATTAATGACCTCCACCATTATTAATCATGTGATACCTTTCAAATAAGTTATTTCATTGCTGCCCTTTTTTAATCCATTATAATATTTACATCTTATTTATTTGATAAATAACAAGTCATATTGTATATATGAGAAGTAAGGGTGTTTATGATCCGACTATTACAGTTTTAAGATTAAACCATGAGCAAAATCGTTATTAACAAACCATTGAAATTTATAAATCAAAAACCAAAGCGAGCAATTGAAATTTTAAAAACTAAAGAACCAAAAATGATTTTTGGTTTATTACTAACTAGGTTAGTATCCCGTGTATTACACGGGTTGAGTAAATAAATACTAAATAATTAGTAACAAAAATTAATTAATTATAAAATAATATTTTGATACATGATATGATTGAAATTACTTATAAGTAAAAACTATAAGTAATAAATACTTTTTTGTATTTTGAAAAAATCAAGCATTTTGTTCCAAAACAAACCATTTTAAAAAAGTGTCAGTTTCAAAAAATCTGAAAATTACTTATTTTTATAAAAGCTTTATTATTTAAAAACACCGATTTTAAAATATTTAATTTTTTTAATTTTTTTTGATGTTTTAGAAAAATTTCATATCTTAACAAAGTTGTTTATTTAGAAATTACATTTATAAAAAGACCTATTTCTTAATTATAAAAAAACTATATTTATTTAAAAAGAATTAAATTATATCATTTGTAATTAATGTAATTATTTAATAGGAGAGATAAACGGGAAAACTAAAATTAAAAGCTCTAGAATTTTGCCAAGTGTCCAACTAAAACCTTTTTTTATTATAATAGATAGATAGATAAAAACCATCAATTGAAATTTAAAACGAACCAACCTAAACCATTACTAACGGTTTTGCTAACAATTTGTTTTTATGATGTGTGCTTTATTGGGTCTATACAAAATACAACATATATATTTGAACTAACACATTATAAACATAAAACGTTAGCTAGAATGTATATGTATGGATATGACTTAACTGTGAAGTAAAACAACCTTCTATTTGATGCCTTTTATGTTCTATTCTAGTGCTAGCGGTGTCAAAAACCATTGTAATATTTGAGTCCTTTAACAACCATAAACCAATTTGTAACTACCAAAAGTATTAGGGACAATATATATGTCCTCTAAGAACTTACTACACTTGTTAATTATATTCGTCTTTATATCATGTATACACAACGTACACTCAAAATTCTACAAATTACATTTAAGAAAATTCTTACGGAGAACTTTTTAAATGTTGCCTAAATTTCTACGTTATGATGTGAATCCTAGGAGAGCTAATATTCTACAAATTAAATCTTGTGACCCATGACACGGTAGTTTTGTAGTATGATGTTTGCCTCCTACAAAAATGGTGATGCTCAAATCCTAACAAGTGTAAGGTTCAATAGAATTAAGATTTGAAAAAAATGTTGTTCGAGTAAAAAAGAGATATTAAAACTTGTTTTCCGTAAAAAAAATCAACACTACTTCTAGCAAACATAAGAAATATAACATGAATAATACAAGTAATTTTATGATCGAAGATATAAGGACAATAGTTTTAACAAAATTAAAGAAATATTGGTGGGATTGTTAGAAATGTTAAAAATTCTATCTTTACGAGTATACGTGCATGAATTTTCCTTAATTCATGAAAGTCAATGGGTTAATTTGTGATGCCAATGATATGGCTTCAATTCAGTTTTCCGTTTTATTGAAATTCGAAAATATTGTTATATTAAAAAGGAACAAGAGGCTTTGATTAAATACAAGAATCTTTGTAAATCTTTATAAGATTTATATACTAGATTTCTTTTGAGATCTTGCTTAGGAACTAATCTTGACTTCTTTATTTTTTCTTTTTTTCTTTTTTTTTGTAATAGTTATTTAGGTGGTTTATATTCCTTCAAAGGCTCCCATGTTGCCATGTTATGCTACAAAGGATGACACTTGTATACGTGGCTAGTTTCACCATGAGCTAAGTGTTTGTTTTTAATATAATTGGTACATATATACCTTCTAAATAAGTACGATAAGTAGCTCATAGGGTGACATCTATTACAAGAAAAATGAATAGAATATATTTGTTATTTCACTTGTAAACGAAGCAACTTTTGGTTTCAACATTAGTTGTTATGGTTTAGTGTTCTAATGGTATAACTTTTGGTTGATCTTACGACACTTTTTGGTGGAATTATGTTTTGTAAAAAGGGTCGTAATACAAAAAGTTATTATACATAAGCAGTAATTGGCATTTAAATGAAACTAATTTTCTATTGAATATGTTGCTAGAGGTACTATGGGCATAACTTTTAATTTTACTAATTATTGAGTATCACCTTATTTTTACTTAAATGTATACAATCTACTCGAATTGATAGAAGAACAACCCAAACTATCTAAAACGAAGCCCACATGGACCCCATTTACATTCACACTTCATATTCTCCTTATTTTTGGCTTGTAAAAACCGAATTCCGCTATTCGAGAACACCAACCAGGCGGCTGGTGCCGGTGTTGTCGTCCTACTAGAAGAAACTAAATGGGGGGGGGGGGGGGGGGGGGGGTTGCGACCATCCAGGGTCCAATCTTCTCATGGGCTCAAAATTTCTTGTTTTTTTTAATATTACATATACTTTTATAGAAATCTTATATATTTTGTTAAACACTTCAACAAATTAGTCTAATAACAAACTCATTACACTTTAATTATTTTAAGCTAACAAACATTAGAGCCCATAAAAAATTAATTATTTTAGTCCACCATTTACGTATTACTAAAATTTAAACCCATTTTTAAACTCAAACAAAAAAACTTGTGATTTGGGGTTAGGGTGGTAAAAGAACTATCGGAACACTGGAGGTCAGAGTGATCTATTGATCGAACTAGGGTCTCGTTTTTAATTATGCTCGCACAGAGCTCAAAATTTTATATACGAGTTATTCCCTTTATAACTCGCATAGTGCCCACATATTTTCAGCGATTTTTAGGAACGCTCCTGAACCTATATAATAAATTTTGTACATTTAGTGTGAATAAGTGGTGGTCCATATTGTGTTTTTATGTACCACCACCTCACTCTCTTAAATAAGAATTAGTGAGTCAAAGAAAAGCTAACATGGTGTCTAGATAGAGTAATGAGTGTAGTGTTTTCATCTAGTCACCACCTTACTCTCTTATATGATAACTATTGTACATTCAATGTGAATAAGTGTTGTTTCTTATGAACCACAACCTCACTCTCTTGAATAAGGTGAGTGAAAGAAAAACTGACATAGTAAGTTTTTGAGTATCAGTACTCGAGTCTAAGCTATTAAATTGTTTTCGTTTTCGCATCATTTTGTTTTTTTCTAACAGCACATCATTTAATTTCAGAGCTACTAATTATTAAATTATGCTCGCGACTGAGGTAGCGATGTAGTCTATCCCGACTTAAGAGATCTTTAGACTAAACGTACGACTCGAGTATGTTTATTAGTTGAGCCTCAATACAAATTCGCTCTATAAAACTCGGTTCGTTTGGAGTTCATATCGAGTCGGGCTCGAGTAACCAATGAGGGCTAGGGCCGTTTACAACCCCGAACTTAAGCATGAATCACATGTCATAGAAATATAAAAATATGTTGATACTGGAATGAATATTAATAATACAGTTTTACAAGAATAAAAAGTATTCAGGTTGACCAATTAGATAATGAGGAAGGCCAATTAACTGTAAGAAGAGGACAAAACATTGAATAAACAAATTCTATAACGATATATGCCCTTTATAAAATCAAATATCTAGAATTGACAATTCATTTAAGTTTTGCTTATTTAAATAGTCTGTGATTATAATTATAATCAAAAGCAAATAATTCAGTTGTTAAAAAAAAGAAATATATTATATAGTATCTAAATTTGCTTATGCAATATAAAAACATAATGTTTAGATAAAAAAATGTTGTTTGATATTCTGACTAATTCTAATTAATTAATGAGGCTTAACATGTTAGCCAAAAATGACATTATTATATTATTTTAAATTAAGATGTAATAATTTGTTTTTTGTTACTCATTAAAAATACTTTTATTCAACTTATTTATCAATATAATAATTTAGAAAATGTAACAAATAAAATTCCAATATTCACATTTTTTCCTAATACGGTTTTCAAAGACTTATTAGTTTAAGCTACATGCAAAATGCAATTTTAAATAAACAATCATAAAAATAACTCTACTAGTAAATCACAATAATACAAAATATGAGTGGATATATATAGTACAAATATTAATACTGACGATATAATACAAAAATGCAATTTAAAAACATATAAAATGATAATAGAAATATTAATAGTGACGATATAATATAAAATATAACATACCACAAGACATTATGATCTTCTTAAATTATGGTTGGATTAATGAGAAAGTGTTGCATATCAGTGTTAAAAAGTTAGAATTAATAATTTAAAAATAGAGTAAACTGGATTAAATTTTAAGAAGTCATTCTTTGTATATGTAATATTAATATACATTAGTAAAATTACTTATTCAACTTTTATCATGTTTAAAAATACTTCGGATTCTAGTTATTAATAGACACTCTTATTAAACTTGATAACAAAATGCTCATAACTTTAAGTTAAGGATATATTGTATTATCATTTGCTTCATATCAAAGTGAAGAACATCGATCGTTCAATGTCCATGCCCTTCCTCGGATACAGGTAAACAACGCCAAGTGACTGTTTTTCTCCATTGATCGGATTGCTATATAGCGTATTACATTAAGATTTACTACATATACAAATACATTTATATATAGCAATCATGTTTATCACAATTAAAAGTTATGATTAATTTGTTTGGTTTAATATAACTATTGTTATTTTTTATTCATAGATAATTGATTAACAATACACTTTGTTTACGAGACTCTTGCTCCTTTAGTGCCAAGATGTGATGTTCTTAATTGGTTGCATAAAATATCCAAAGAAAACCATATACAAGTCTCTATCTTGAGACTCAAACACTTAAATATAAAGATTTAATCTCTCTTTTTAGAATTAAGCCTTCGAAGGGTGTATGTGTGTACACATATTTTACGATTATTTCTGGGACCTTTTTTATTGCCCATAATCATAGCGCATTATAGATAAGTAAATACTATAAAAATATTTAAGAAAAGTTTTCTAATTAATAATTAGCAAAGTATACTACTACAAGGGTACCCTTTACAAGGAAAGCTTCTTTAGTTCTTTCGTTATATAAACAAGTAAATATATATCTTTAAATGTTCCATCAATTCAAGTTATAGATTTTTTAGGTACATCAGTTCAGTTGTACCTACTTTCTTAATACTTTAAATCAAAAGATTAATTATATATGTGATTGCGCCGTTCAAAAAATAAACAAAATTACATATATGATTGGATATTTAAAGTGTATGTTTAATAGAAAATCAATTTCATTTGGATATTATCTATTATTTAATATTGTGGTGGAAATTTATTTTGCATTGACTTGTATACTTTAAAAAGATTTGTTTCGGTTATGTGAGGCGTAGTTGTTAAAAAGAATACGCGTAAATACTACCTAATAAAATTTAAGGGTTTAAGAGATTAAACCAAATGCAATATGATGTATAATAATAGGCATGCATGCATGCATGTATGTATGTATAGTATGTATGCGTAATAAAGTTTACTTTCTAACTTTTTGAATACGCGTGATCATATATAAGCATTATTATACTAGTATACTACATTTTTTGGAATAATTAGAAGATATTAGTTTAATTTATATATGTATGTGTATACTACTTTTTAGAAAGCATATTCGTCCAAAATCACACTTTCTTTCCCGCAGTCAAGCTTTAGGATCAAAATCATATTAATTTATTTAATCTGTTGCTGTAAAGTATTTTTGCTAGGCTGGTATTACCTAAAAAAGAAACTAGATCATAATACTATTTGATGCCATAAAAAGGAAGTCATTTAAATATTTATAAAGCACTCATTTCTATCTTTGTTGGTATGCTGTACATATTGCTTTGCTTGTAGTACCTGGAAGTTTCATAGCCACATTTGAACACATTTTAATAATCATATTAGTGTTTATTAGTATATTAGTATATGTAGTATGGCACCTTCTTTTCTTTTTTCTTTCTAAAAGTTCTTAATATGATTGTAATGACTAGATTATGACACATACAAAGCGAGCGCAATATGCTATGCAAGAATGACATTTTCAGTTGATATGATAACTGTATAAGAATGTTTGTATGTCTGTTGTCGACTTTTATATTGAATAGAAGATATGTGATGCAAGTTAGCTGGATGTTTCTTACTGTTGTTTTCTTCCTTGTGTGTTTTTGTTTCTCGATTCATATCTCGTGAGGGTTTTAGTTCTTGATTGAATACGAATCTTGCATATGAAGCTTTCTAACATCTAAAAATATCGTACATTATAATAAGTTGATATGAAGTACACTAGAAAAGGCCAAACTCCCATAGCTCCAAATCTTTTCATTGAAAGGAGAGAATTTGCGGTGAAAATAAAGTTTATACTTTATGATCACATGCTTCCCCTCTTCTTCCCATCATTCATCCAACTCAAAAAGGTTATAACTTAATCAAATCACTTTATGAATTATTTAATCAAGATTGATCGAGCATGACTAATTGCATACAAATAAGTGCCCTAGAAAGCTCCTAAAAACCATATTTTAATCCTTCTTACTTTATTGCTTTCGTTCACCATCATTATCAACATAGAGAACAAATTACGAAGTTATCAACAATATGTTGACAACTGTTTTACGTCTATGAACTAAGCTTAATCAATCTCATATATTTTTCTCTTTTCGATTCGGTTTTTAAACATTTTTGTGACGTTTTTCAGCTTGCCAAATCCCATATTTCAAAAAATAGATATATCACTAATAAATAAATAATGAACAAGTTTACCGGACTCAATAACTGACCTACAACACTCACACCACAAAAGCAAGAAACAGGACGCATTCAGCTCACTAAATACTCGGAACACGGGTAGCGAGAGTCCGCTTCGCATGATACTCAACCCCATCCAATGGTCATTACTGATGGCTTTGACACCAACTTGACAGTCATGAGGATCGAACTCGGTCCCCTATTCAGAAACTCAGAATCGTACCACCGTGCTATTACGCCAACCCCACAAAATAATATTATTATTTCAATGTGAGAGTGAAAGGGCTAGTAGGGACATGGCTCGGTGGTGAGGTTCGATGGGGCTACTAGGGGTCCAGCCCTATGATTCAAGTCCATGTGCACACACTGTCGGCACCCTAGTCAGCAACCCCTTAATTGCCACGTAGGATATTCGCTACGCGGGAGAAGTTGTAGTGGGACCTACTTACATTTATATAATATCCACGGTGGCCCGTCACATTCTTTCGTTCTATAAATATATATATATATATATTTCAATTTCAATTAGCTCCCACCGTTTACCTTTTTCTAATGTTACAACACATTTAGCGGTGGATGTTTATAAAATTTAGGATATTAATAGTTGATATGATTACTTCACTATGTTTACAAACACATTGATAAACCTTTTTTTGTTATTTGTTATACATATTATTTAATAAATTTTTTTATCATTTTGTATAGGTAACTAACATTCTTCTGTCGATGGTTCAAACCCAGGTATGATAGGGGCTCTTGTCTTTTAGATCGGAGGTTTTAGGTTCAAACGCAGGCATGGTGTATATTGGTGTAATTTAAGAGTAGAATTTAATTTGTCATTTAAAAAAAACTAACATTCTTTCGAACACCAACCATTATGGCAAACTCTAACGTCTAACTTCCAACATCACCTGCCTTTAATCGATCGATGTCTAGTGGTATCATTATATGTAGAAAAATATGAGAAATGTTTAAGTTTAGGCGGGGTAGATTGAAGAGTTGGATAAAAGTATGTGTGAGTTACCTATTTTATTATAAAACTACCTTAATCAAAGAAAATCAAAGAAGATATTCATATACCTAATTCAACATGTTACATTAACTATAGTTAAGTTTCAAAAGTTTGATATGTTAATGTTTGAGTTTGTTAGTTACATACATATAATAGAAAAAACGTAGAGTTAAATACATTCCGATATGTAGTTTGTTCTTAAATTTCCGCGGGGCATATGGCGATTTAAAGAGAAAATTGAGATAAAAAATATCTGATAAAATAATTTTCTTCATTGTATGTTGTTAATTCTTATAGCAATAATAACAGTTAATATTTAAACATTACTAATAAAAATAAAATTTTCTAATTAATGACATGTATACTCTTATAGAGTTAAATTCAAATGTCATGTAAAGATTGAGTAAAAGATTAATATAAGCACGTGTGAACTTGAAATTATTGGAGCTGTAGCTGAGAAAAAAATTGAAGGTAAAATATTATTGAAACATGCTAATTTTTATGCACGTTTTGAAAAAATTTTGTTACATCTATAAATTATTTTTTAATGTATGTTAGTAGAAGCATAAATAATTAAGATCAGTTATGAAATCATCTATTTCACTCTTACTAAAGAGACACTCTCTCAATCAAAATAAAGTGTTGTCCTAATTACTTCTTTTTTAGACCTGCTATACGCTACATTCCACCCTCAAATGGCGCACCCCAAGTCTTAAACCCTTGCCTCTTGACTATGGAGAGACCGTCTTAACCACCTACAATGTCCTCTTGGGACTCCTAATTACTTGTTAAAAGATTCATGAAAATTGTATTACAATAACAAACTCTATATATCTTCTAAATACATGTAAGTTAACCCTAAATAACTTTTATATTCGTAAAACAATTAAAATCAAGAAGCTTGTTTAAAGTAAGAATTTTCACACTCATTACAAGGGCAAGAACTTCTTCGAGATAAGAGCTCGTCAACTTCACAAAGAGCAAGTAGTTTAATTTGTCGTATAAATTCCAAAAGACTTTAAATATCAGACAACATTTGAATCAAGACACTTGTAACAATACGTTATAAAAGCGATTTAGGTTATACTTTTGACTTTGTTAGATGATATTAGACTCACCTTTTATAGGAAACTCATTATGATGTTGTAGACCCAAATACAGTCATTTTACATACATAAAAATACTAGAACATGCATCCTTTGAACATACAAACTTACAACTTAACTTTTATTTTTTTTTCCTACCACACTGTTATAATAAACTGACTTAGACGTAAGAGCCTCAACACATGAGACACCCTTTCCTTTCTAGTCATGGTGTTGCTAATGACTTGTTTATATAGATCCACTCATGAAGTTCATTCTCCTCGTCAACACACTTAATTGATAACATGTTTTTTTACAGGTTTGAATGATTTTAAATATTAATGTTTTAGTTTTCTTTTACATATATATACACATACAACAATTAAAAATATTAATAAACTTGAAATTTTAGTTATTAAACGTTTTACTTATCATTTCCACAATTGCCTTGCACCAAAACCTCACATAAAACCTACCTCAAAACCACATACACACCCATCGGAAGTAATAAAACAAACAATTAATTAAAAACCAATAGACTAAATTAAATCTAATACCACTATGATATATGATCTTATGATTGCACAATATTTTAATATATATAAGATTCTAATTATTATTATGATAAAAACTCAATAAAATAAAAGAATTTAGCTTATGATTGAGATTGGCTTTCAAAGATACATTAATTGACCCCTTACCAATCCACCCCTCTATATATACATCTTCCCTTGACCTCCTATTCATTCCAACAACAATCATCTCACCTTCACATTCCAACATACTAAAACCTACTCTTCTTTGTGTCACTCCAACACCCTAAATAACTAAAAACCTTTACCTTGTATCCCAAGAAATCTCAAACATGTTTAGCTTTACGGATCAAACCGACTTCTCAGGTCGTCGATGTGTGTGGGTCAACGGCCCTGTCATAGTAGGGGCCGGACCCTCAGGGCTAGCTGTGTCAGCCTGCCTCAAAGAACAACAAATTCCATTTGTAGTCATTGAACGAGCAGACTGCATTGCTTCCTTGTGGCAAAAACGCACCTACGACCGCCTAAAACTTCACCTCCCGAAAAAATTCTGCCAACTTCCCAAACTACCCTTTCCCGAGGAGTACCCCGAGTACCCGACTAAGAAACAATTCATCGCGTATCTAGAGAACTACGCGCAAACGTTTGATATCAAACCGCAGTTCAACGAGTGCGTGCAGTCTGCAAAATACGACGACGCGTGCCAGCTCTGGCGGGTCGTTACTGTCTCGACAACCGGGCCAACCCGAACCGAAACAGAGTACATCTGTCAAATGCTAGTGGTGGCAACAGGAGAAAATGCAGAAGGTGTAGTGCCGGAGATAGATGGACTACAAGAATTCTCCGGTGAAGTTATACATGCTAAAGACTACAAGTCCGGCGAGAAGTACGCCGGAAAGAAGGTGTTGGTCGTCGGATGTGGGAATTCCGGCATGGAGCTCTCACTGGACCTCTCAAACCACAATGCAAAACCATCAATGGTGGTTCGAAGCTCTGTAAGTAATCTTGAAAATGTTCAATTAATCAAAAAGATCGAATCTTTCTTCAAGAAAACGAATACCCATTGAAATTAAACATCTAATTCATCTAATTTCATTACAGGTTCATGTATTACCCCGAGAAATCATGGGAAAATCGACATTCGATCTCGCGATGATGCTGATGAAATGGCTACCACTGTGGCTCGTAGACAAGCTTCTGTTAATCGCCACATGGTTCATCCTCGGAAACACACAAAACCTCGGTATAAAGCGACCATCTTTAGGCCCATTACAGCTCAAAAACCACCACGGAAAAACCCCAGTTCTCGACATCGGAGCCCTAGAGAAAATCCGCTCCGGCGACATCACCGTCGTCCCGGGGGTCAAACGATTCAACACCACCACCGTCGAGCTCGTCAACGGCGAAACAATCGACATCGATTCAGTCGTTTTAGCCACCGGATACCGCAGCAATGTCCCTTATTGGCTTCAGGTGAGCAAAACCCTTCAATCTCCACTCGTTTTTCTACCGATTAATGGTGTGAATTACAGTTTTACTGATTGAATTTTGACTTTTGATGAACAGGAGAGTGAATTCTTCGGTAAAAATGGGTTCCCAAAGACACCGTTTCCAAACGGGTGGAAGGGGAAACGTGGGTTGTATGCATCGGGATTCACGAGACGAGGGCTTGCTGGTGCATCTGCAGACGCCATTAAAATTGCAGAAGATATTAAGAGAGTTTGGGATGAAGAATTGAATCAGAGGAAGAAGAAGGTTCATACACATAGAAGATGCATATCTACCTTCTAATTTCTTTTTTATGTTCTTTGATAAAGTGTTAGGGGAGTTAGTTTTTAATATTGGGGTGTATAAAAGTGTTTGTAAAAACAATATAGAGTAGAAGAGTAGCCCTAAAAAAGGTTTAGAGAACTGTTTGGGCATTTTGTATACTTAGGATGATGAGGCTAATTTTGTAATCTTCTTTCATTTTTATGAATGGATATATCTTTTACTTATGTTTATTAGCGTTAACAACTCGACCAGTAAAATTGAAAACAAAGATAATCTCTTTTCGTTGTTGATTAAGTTGATCGGGGTATCCGTTCACGACACCCCTCTTGTTGATCGCTTCACTCGATTTCATTTTATTTTGTTGACGAATCCATATTAGATTATTAGGTATGTATAATCAATCAGTTTTAACTACTAGACAACGATAAAAATAAAAAAAAAATCATAGTAAAATCAGAATCTTTTCTTCTGGGCTAGAGGTAAAAGATAAAATTGTTTTCTTACAAAAAAATGTTCCAAAAAACTCTATTTATGTTTACAAAAGACGATCACAATTAGTAATGTATAGGTGATTTTTCATAACATGCAACATAACAATTTGCTTAGAGAATGGTTCCTGAAAAAAGAGGTTTGTTTATTTGTTAATTTGTTTCGTAAACAAAAAATATATAATGAAATATAACGAAAACGACTTTATTATCGTTTATTTGTTATGATTGTGACGGATGCTACAAGGCAAACCGTAAGTATAGCAAAACCATAATGAAAAACTTGTTTTGTGGACAGGGACATCCTGGAATCAAATCACCACAATTGCTTGAAGTAGAGAGGCTAATGAATTTCAATAAGTTGAATAAAGATTACGAAATGTACAAGTTGTATTGCGTAAAGTACCTACATAGTATTGCACTTGGACAAAGAGCATGTTGCTCATCCTTACTACTGTCCTTTCACATCAATACAGTTCGCATCTTCTTTGATGCTAATAAATAACAAGTGAATGTACAGATAATGTACTCTTTCTATCTAAAATATAATAAAATAATTTTTTGAGATACATTATTTGTAAAAAAATATTTGCTTAAATCTTTTAGGATGTTTCCACGAGATAATTGGTGCTTTTAAATTTACTCAATGAACTTGGTTTATAAACATTGTTGAGATTGCCATTTAATGTTTTCTAGAGCAGTTATCTTGGATATAAATAAATAGTTGGTATATATACACATAGTACGTGGGTCGGGCCACTCGACTAACAATATCCATTTTAAGTTCAGTGGCGGAGCTTGAACATCCTCGTAGGGGGGGCGGGGGCGAATTTAATTTTTTTAGGGGGGGCGAATTCGATATTTATATAAAAATTTACACTACCGGACCAAAAATTTACATTAACGAACTAAAATTTAACACTACCGACACAATCCTCCGCCTCTGATTTTAACAGAATAAACATGATATCGTATAACACCAGTGACAAGCTCTGGAGCCATTTATTTCACTTGAAGTTATAATGTCTCTTTCTTGGTGTATAGTTATGATCCTATTATTAACTAAATAACTGAACAGTTTTTGCATCCAAGTTTTATGTTTTTTTATATAATGCTAGTAGTTAGATTCATGTGTTGTCACAAGGTTTTTTTTGTTACATCCATATCACTGGTTAAAAAAAATTCTACTTTCATCATGACTAAACAATCTTTTTATATATTTTAGTTTCTCTAAAAACTACATGATTCATCATATATGTGCTAAAAATATAAGAAAACCATATGATATTGGTATTAAGAACATAATTTTATTGTTTTAACATTTAAAACATGATATTGTTATAAATTTTATAAATAACAATCTATATGATTTAAATACTAATTTATAAATAGTACTTACATGATAATAATCTAAAGTATAATAATACTTAAGGGGACTTTTAACATGATATTGTAAATTAATTATTATACTTTAAAACTTAATATCATAATTCATCTAAGTCATCAAACATATCAAACAAGTAAGCATATTAATACTTTATAAATATTAATATAAAGTATAATAAATACTAGCTAATGTAGTAAATTAAATAATGTATTAACCAGGAAGAGTTAGCAAAATAGAAAGTATTGTATATAACACTTATATCTTATGTTTCAAAAGCTGTAACAGACGTCTTAAAAAGTTTGTACAATTACAATGGAAGCCAAAGAGATGCTTTATATAGCATTATAAATAAACTAGTATTGTCAAATTCCAGCATCAAGGACGGACCGTTAATAGTAATCCGGTTCTGGTTTATGCAGGTATGTGGGTCGGGTAGGCGATTTCACAGTCCCACCTAAATTCATTTATTCAACTTGATTTTAACTTGGTCCCTACTTAAAAAAGCATCAACCAATCTTTATATCAGTTCAAATGAGACTCGGATTTAAAAAAATTATAAAAACTTAATAGTTATATTAAATAATAAACATTCAATCGATTGTCTTAAATCTTCAACTATTCATCAATCATCAAGAGCACAGTGAAAGCAGGTACAAGATCCAGCACTGCACCCTCGATACGCACAACGCCTAGTATCCATCGTTTACGGATAGTACTATTGGGGTATCTAATCTCATTCGCTCCCCTAGCTTTCGTCTCTCAGTGATTCAACAGAGATTGAAGCCGACAAGCGATAGCCAAATTAGGTGTAGAAAGGAAGACAAGCATGCTAATCCTCCTTTTCTTCCTTAGCGTAGTCTGCTCTTAACACTTCTCGCCAAGTACAATAAAATACATGCTCTCTATGACTCAAACCCCATTCAATTTTTCAAAAACATATAAAAACGCACTAATTTCGACCCAATGTGATTAACAAATTAAAACAAACGATTAGTTTACATATATGGCCTTCATGGCTATATAATACATATATGGCCTTCATGGGTGAGCTCAATCGGGTTTCAAGGACCAAACTCACTTAGAGCATTCACATTATAATCTTTAAAATCATCCTTATCTTTACAATATAAGAAAAAGTTAATAAATTCACAATATCTCATTTTTTACAATTTTTTAAATAATAAATTATTAGGTTTATATATATATGGGTTGAATAGTAAGTTTTTATATTTACCAACTCATTATTTATCCCTTACAATTTTCATGTCACTAGAAGAGATAGACTAATTAATAAAAAATGATTAAAAGTGTTTATTTATTTGAGTAGATATAAAAATAAGAAATGAGATGTGGAATGTTTTTAAAAGATAAATAAAAGTTAAAGATAAAACTAAATTTTTAGTTAAATAAAAGGATAAAGATAAAACTTTACTATGAATGTTGTTAATGCTCGCCTCTAATTAATTAATATATGTAAATTTACGCATATTGATTCAAAGATATTGTCATCTAGTTCTTTCCCCCAAGATAAAATGATTTACTCCGTCACATTGCACGGGTTATAAATTTAGTTTTTATAAAATATAAAACTAGGAGATACGGGACAAGAACTGTCGATATTACGGTTGTATTTATCAACCCCAAAGCATCACTAAGTCAATTACATCATCAAAATTAACACGTATTTAGAAGAACCAAAGGTTATACAATTAATAACTAATTGTGTATGTTGTTTTCTCCTTCACGTGAAGGCCTCATCAACCATGTCATTGACGAACTATTTCACACAGAGTCAGGTCCACATTGATGGTCCAAAAGGTCCACAAATCCAACTTTCATCACGAATAAGTTCACGTACAATACAATTTTCCCTCGTCGCAGGGACCAATAATGCCACTTAGCGCGGGTTAGGATTCAAACCTGAAACATCATTACACGATCACCATCAACAATCTTCTTTCCTAGCAAGTCACCTCCCATCACCATTACTCATACTCTTATCAATGTCTCTTTCTCATAATTTTCATTTGGATATGGTTTGTTGCCTAAATTCTTATCGACGGCTGCTGTTTTGGCTTTATTACTCATATGTAGACGCGTTTTCACATCATGTGTTTGATGTTAACACGGTCCAATTCCAATCAACAAGAGTGAGGAACGTGTGAATTTGATATTTTGGTACAATGAAAGACTAGGGTTTTGTTTAGTGATGTGGGTTTGAGTTTGTGTTTTGGGAATCAAAGAAATAAAATGTATTTAAAAAAAAAGTAAACAGTTGTTTTAAAGTGAAGGTTAAGCAAAATAAGTCATGTTTAATCACATTTTTATCAAAAAAGAAGAAGAAGAAGAAATATTTACTTAATTTTTTTATCTATTAAACAATCGACTAGCTAATGGTTTTTGGTCTAGTGGTATTTGGTGTTTATTCATACCAAATTAATATGAGTTTGAACCTTATAAAATCAATAATAGATGGATTTAAGAGTAAATTATAAAATAAATGTGTTTTATAGTTAAAAGCAACCCTAAACATTGTCTTGGTGAACCAGCAAAATTAAGTCACCAAATGGTAAACATATCATCCATTATATGGCCCAATTAAAATAGTCGCCTCAAATTGAATAACCTTGGTTAATATTGCTGGTTTGGAGGCGGGTATTGAAACAACTTAAAAAAATTATTTTTTATAACATTAGATCATGGTTCAAGACGTGGTAAGTAGCTTATAACGTAAAGTATAGGTTAAGACTACATAAATTAAATTGTGATGCAATCTGACGCCTGCCTGTACCCTATACGAAACGGTAGCTAAGTCAAGTATCGAGGACGTCAGTATTGCCTAGATCGCCTGCTTATAATAGCCTAGTGATTTTTAACATATTTATTAATAACTGATTTCATATAACAAGTAATTATTTATTTATTAATTTTTAGAATTGGCTAACGTACATTATCTATACACCTACTTTAATCAGGAAATCATTACACTTACACTTTATAAAATTTCACCCAGAACTATTTAATTAAGAAATACATAACTTTTACAACCAGAATGTTCAGTTAAAAACAACAATTTTTTAATATAATAATATTTTTCAAACACAAGCCTATTTTCAAAACCACTTAAAAACATAAAACACCATTAACAATTTGTAAACAAGACAAGAGTGTTGTTAAGTGAGGTTGACTTTTTAGATCGAAATGGTTGCAAATCCCTGTCAGAATAAAATAGAAATTGAATAGCGTAATGACTAGAAATCATAGATTGATTTTGACTTTGAGAATTATTAAAATGTAGATTGGGACCGGTGGTTTTGGGTCATTGTTAACCAGCTGGTGAAAGTAGTCCATGAACTGTTTTGGTCCACAAATAAATAGCCCATGCAAATGGAAGCATGAGATGAGATCTTTCCCAATTTCACATAAAACAAGTCAAATTTGCTACCTTCGTTGTTCTGGTAGTTTGGGATAAGGTAGTTGTTGAGTTTTAAAAATCTTAAATAAAAATTAGGTGATTTCATATCCATGTTGTGGAAAAGATATAATGTTTTCAGTACCGGACTGTACTGGTAAATATTATTAAATTGGATTAGAAACTGCCTACATAACATGTTTGATGACCTTGTTTCAATCATGTTCATTTGAACAGGTCGTTTACCATTCCGACCAGTTGAACTGGTGAACAAGACTAGATGATTTGAACAGAGTTTGAAGCATTTTTATTTTTTTTAACTTTTATTCATTTCATTAACTTATTTGTTGATTAATTTAGTACATCAGCTTCTATATTTTATTTATTTCAGTATTCATGTTTTATTAATTTTCTAAGCCACACCAAAAGTAAAGTAGTTTAATATTTGTTTAAATCCAATTTGAATTATATGATGTCTTCTGTTTTTAAATCCAGTCTGGCCATTGGACCAGCCAGGCAGCTGGTGTGATGCCTAGCATGGTTATAAAAACAATATGTTTTTCATATTATTTTAATTTAATTCTAATCACTTTAACTAGTGAGGTTGTCAATTTAAGAAAAAGACAAGTGAGATAACTAGATTTGACACAAGAAAAATACACATACGTGTGACAAGATGCTTCCTAAAATTACAAAGTGATCTTATGTAAGATGAGTAAGACAATCAAGATGTGGTGCACAACGAGGGTATTATTGCATAAATCTAGTTTGTTGAGAGCCTTCACCGACATGGTTGCATGGGTCTAGTTATTGCATGAGTCTAGCACGACATTGATAGTTCAATACACAAATCATCTGATGATCAAGTTATTAAGTTATGCCGTGTAAGCGTCATTATATACAAACCTTATCAACCAGTTGGACATTTAAAGTCATACGGTTTTTTAGTCTTTGTTTTTGAAAAATATAAAGATGAAGAAGGAAAAAGAAACGTTTGAAACCCGAAGAGTTGACAAAGTGAGTAAATGCAACCCGCTAGCCACTAGGAATACATATATTGAGCCACATTTTCTGAAGAAGCCACATGATCGCCCATGCCTTTGACCATGTGGCCCAAGCCCCACAATCAAATCACTATCATCAACCACAACCTCAAATCTACAAACTCAATGCAAATTTGTTATTTTCTCCCTTTGGACTCTTCTTACATTATCCATATATATGGATATATGACAGATGTAGAGTTGATTTCATATATAGTTTATCATTTCAAAACAATCATATGTGTACTTTGATCTAGATGGACCTTGGTAGGCAGTAAGTGTACAAGTGTTTTGAGTAGTTTATAGCTGTTAGGATTGAGGTTTGTCATAAACTTTGAGAATTTTTTATGTAAATGAGTCTCGTTGAGGTTTTGGGATATCATATATTTAGACCTAAGAAAAGAACAAAAGCAAAACACTAATGTACTTAAAACACTTCTGAATTCCCCCTCATCCATGGCAAGAAATACCAAATAAATCGAACGAACACGAACAATATTTTGTTCTGGTTTTTTCATTAATGAAATAAGCATGTTTAATACCTGTGATCATGAACATTTACCAAACAAGATTTATTGTTTGTGTTTGTTTCTTAAAGATATGAACATGTTCATAGATTGTTCAAAATCATTAACAAACATGAACACAAACAAATGTTCATAAACATAAATGAACAAATGAACATTTATAAACATAAACAAATACAAACAATTATATATTTATCTTAGAACAAAATCTACAATTCTTTTCAACACGTAAGATCCACCAAAATATATATATATTTAACATAAATACTTGAACACTTGACAAAATTATCTCCAACATAAATAATAAAAAATAGGAAGTTTGGCAAGTTGTAGCACAAATTAAAATTAAAATGGTCCAATGGAAGATGTTGGTGAAGACTTATAATGAGACTAGGGTTTCATAATTTAAAAAGTAAAACCATTTTCAGAACATAGTATATAAAAATCTTTAAATTAACATATGCAAACGAGCATATCGAACATTTTACCGAACGTTCACGAATATTATAAACAGACATTTGTCCATATTCTTTTGTTTAACTAAGCAAATGAAATTTATCGTTAACTTATTAAACAGACAAACTTGCCACCAAGAAGGTTCACAAACTTTTTGTTGAATGTTTGGTTTGTTTTGAAAGAATACCTTTTAATATATTGATGCCATAGGCCAATTAGTTTAGCTCACTACTATTTACCATTCTAAACACTTTCTTAAAAAATTGGAAGAGTCTCACCATTTACTTAACTAAACAAATTATATTATTTAGCTACAATCCATTTTATTATTATCATATCATTTACTTTTTATATACGGATTTATTAATTTGATATTATAAGGATCTATTGTTTCTATTTGCGTAGGGTTCAAAATTTATTGAATATTCTTGGGGAAGGCCCTGACAGTGCCTATTTACTTAATTTTATATATATTTACATCAAACTGTACAAATCACATTTTATAATAATTTATTTCTTTTTTCACGTCTTAATATGGGTGTGGTAGCCTTTTTATTTGAGAAATATATTTTTCTTAACATTATTAGATAATAAATAATAAATAGTTTATAATATAAAATCATGTCATTACAATTAAGAAATTATACAAAAAATACTTGAAATTATAGCAATTTTAAGATATATGCTTTTATATTACTAGGGTGTACATAATTAATGGTCACACACTATTGTTGTCTTTTTCATTTTGATAACAATAGAAATATTATGTGATACAAATACCAAATACAGTTATTTGACATGTCGATATCATATTTTAGTAAATCGTCACTAGGAGTATTAAAATGATCATGCAAACAAAATAGGTTTATCCACAATATAGACACAAACTCTAATCAAATTTGAAAATCAGTCATAAAAGAACTATAGTTGATGATCGATACAACCCTGCAATTTCTTGGCCAATCAAACAAGTCGAAAATCATATTTTTTAAGTTAAGTTGGGAATCTAATTGTAATATAAAAAAGTGAAAGACAAATACAATATCATTCAAATTAAAATGAATATCAAGTATAATTTGAAGAAATGAATGCTAAGATCAAACAAATAGAAGCATCGTGATCAACTACAACTAACACAGAAAATCAACACAAGTTTGTTAATGATAATCTTATACAAACAAATTAAAACATTAAAGAAAATCTTATCAAACCAATCAAATGCTTTTTTCTTCTTCTGATATATTATAAGATACTTGAAAATATTTTAATATTCTTTGGTCAAACTCTTCCAACATATGTTAAGTATTAATAACTCAATATATGTATTTTGATACGAACTCAACTACTTGAGAAAATTTTGCTCAAGTTTTCAATTTAAATGCAAAAATATTTGGAAATACTTAAAAAGGTAATTTAACTATCACTATAAATAACTCCTAATCAAATGATATAAAGAAATGCTTAAAAAACAAAAACAAGATGATCAAGTATCAAAATTAAAGAGAACAATCTTGACATCGATCGTATTAGTTCTGCTTGCTATTTTAAAGTTTAATTTTCATCATATCTAAGTAAGTATTTTTCTTACACTCGAACCAACCTTTAGTGATGAAAAAAAAGTACAAATTTTCTTCATCCTAAAATGATTGTTAAACTCTCGTTTTCTTTCGTTATCAAAATAAACAATCCAAGTGATGACAAAACAATAAGTGTTAAGAGTGTACTTTAAGTATTATTTTATTAAACAATGATGTGGCAAGGTGTGAGTTGTGACTTGTGAGTGGCAATCCCTACCTGAAGTAGAGAGAATCATGTGCTAATTATCGATTTATCTCTACCTTTTTATATAGAATTTTGTAAAAGCCATCACTAATAACACTAGTTAAAAATATATAGAAGATTGATAGGAAAAAACTCTTGGCTCATAACTAATAACCAAGAAATGGATGTAAAATGTAGCAGTTAATATCCACCCAAATGATCACCATACGTATTTGTGTTTGTAGTTATGTTTACGGGATCAACAAAACTAACATATTATAGCAAAAAAAAAGGTTAAAATACTCATCCCTTTAAATTCTTAGATGTTATTTAAAAAGGTTAATAAACTAAAAATAAAAGGAAGAAAAAACTAACATCTTAGCTAAAGTTATCAAATGTTGGTTTCAGACCCAAGATAATATTCTCTCATTTATACTTTGAAACTTACATATATAGAAGATAAACATATAGTCTTAAAAATAAGCACCACTACTCCACTAGACCCACTAACTTGCTAACCACGCATGACCTGGTAAAATATAAAAACATATGACTTAATACAAATTAAACTTGACCCAATTTAAAATAAAAGACTCATGCCGACCCGTTACGTGACCCGACTTAACCCGATTAAGATTAACCCAACACCAAAGATATTGAATGACCATCTGCACTTGTTAGATGTTGTGGTAAGACACTAGAATAATAATATTATTAGGGTGTTCATTACAATGAATCTAGAAACCTCAATATATAGGAAATAAACTAGAAAGAAACCTTACTTGATCGTAGATTCGTAGGCTTAATATAACTAAACCCTAATAATATATTCTAGCGAGAAGCACTGAATTACGTCATCCTTCTGGTTTGTCACTTTTGCATTTGTTTGTATTAGTTTGATAACTGATAAAAATCCACAAAGTTTTCGGCATCTAAACACATTACACTGTAAATGATTGAATGCTTGTGAAGTTCATTCTTGATTCTACCACAATCAAATTGCTATATTATTCTTCAGTTCTACAGACAAATTCATAAAGGTGTTTCTTCCATCTTATTTTCTTTTCACAGGTTTCTACAAGGGACTCAAGGATTGCAAAACACTGAAGATCTTGAGGTACCAACTCATTCTGTTGATTCTCAAATTGGTTTTCAGTTTTCAACTAGTTTGATTCCAATTAAGGTAGATATTTGGTAAGCAAAACCATAGATCTTACCAAATTTAGGCACTAAAGAAACACATATATCGAATACAACACACATTCATTGATAAAATATGCTGCAAAAGATTGAAACATGAGGCATTCTACAATCACACCATGATCAAGAAACTCGGTTCTATACTTCTTCGATCTCATCCAATGCATAGTTGTTGGTTGAGACATTCGCGTAGTTCACTTTGTTAAAACGAACAACAACCGGGTAGCGAGTCTTTGGGTCCTGCATACATATTATCATTTTATATAAACATCAACATCACATATTCACATACTCCAGTAACACATCAATTACACACACATAAGTATATCATAAACTTTACCTGGTCTACAGTAACAACTGATCCCACTCCTTTGAACCAGTATGACTCCTTCCTTAGAATCCTCACCTATGTGCACAATATCATATTATTAACCACTCAATCATACAGTACATGTCTATTGCATCAAAGTACAATCCTATACTGCATCAGCCCTCATGTAGGTGTTGGTACTAATCATCATATCAGATTCACATAGGCATAGGGATAAATAAAAGTACTTACAAGACAATAATATTTTAATATTTAAAAATATGCATGGTAAAGATGCGTACATTAGCCCCAAGTGGACTGACAGCCCTTGGTATACAGGAGCCTCTTGCACTGGGTTTGCCGTTTATATTTAAAGATATGATGTATATGAGCATACCTTGGCTCCCCTCTTGGGTCCAATTGGTGGTGGCTTAGGCTTCTCTTCCTTGACCGGTTCAGCGGTGGCAGCCGGTGGTGCCGCCTCTTCGGCCGCCTTCACAACCAGTCTTAAACCTCTGGTGTTTTGAAAAGGTAGCATAACCATATTGGGCTTGAGTGTGATTGTGTTAGAGGTGACATTTGGTGTCATTACAAATCTTGATGCAGCAGATGCCATACTGCAACTTGCCATTGCCACACTGCAAAAGATTTGATTTTGAAGGTGTTTTTGGAGATGATGAACAGATTTGATAGTTGAATGTCAAAGGGTTTGATCTAATGGGAGTTATCTTTTAGTTTCTTGGAGAATTTTGAGTGAGTGGTGTTGGTTTCAATTGAGACAACCAGTTGAGTGTTGCCACGTGGGTGATAATATCCTTTGTTTGGATAATGTTGTCCTACACCATTTGGGTTCTGAACTCAGCCCATTCACTACCTATCTAAATCTCTATTGGATCCATGTACTATCTCAAACTCCCAATCATGGGTAATGCACTTTCAAATTTTGGCCCTACTAGTTTGAGACAGAAGTATTTGCTATCTATTTCATTAGTTTAAGGTAACTATTGATTGTAACTTTGAAGGTTTTGGATTTTGAATTTTTATTGTTAGGCAATTTCTTTTTAGAACGACTAGCTCATATGTCATCTGATTCTACCATTAAATCTACACATTTATCCAAGCATCAACCATTTGAATATGAATATTGATAAGTTTTGTTTAAAAGTTTTAAAGTTCAACTATTTAAATATTAAAAATATTCTCTGATAAGAATAACTACCGACCAAAATCAATATATTTTCCATGTAAATATGTAATGCAGAATCCTTTACAAGCATTCTTTACAAACATCCTTCATTTTTATATAAACCATTACCTTTTACATTTATTTTTATAAATTTACTAAATTATAATAGACTGTTTAGTTTTTGAGATTGTAAAAAAAATTTAATAATGTTTAATGTTGATTAGAATAAGATGTATACAATATATCAACAAGTTGATGTATTTATATATGCTCGTTTCAATTTTACAAAATGCTAAGTTATACAAACTAATATCATAAAAGTTTAATAAGTTGATATATTTATAAACTGTCAAAATTCCTAAACACTATTAAAAATTATAAATTAAAATTTAATGGATTTCTTTTATAAATGTTTAATGATACGTAAATATATTATTAAGCTATAATTATGAGTTTATTTTATAAAGGTTTAATAATATAAAATATGTACATATGTATATGTATCATTTATAAAGTATAAAAAGTGAAAAATAGTTTTTAGAGCATTTAAATCCCATTTCTTAAAAATTTGTGAGCAAAATCCTTATATTATATGTAACTAGGTTAGTCCCCGTGTATTACATGGATTGAATAAATAAAATACTAAATAATTAGTACTAAACAATTATGCATAATAAAATCATGCTTTAGATAAAATATGATTATAATTACGTACAAATAGCTACTTTAAGCAAATAAACAATTATGTATTTTTCTTGAACTTTTGTTTTATCAAAAATTATGATTTTTAATATTTTAGTTTAAGAAAAATGATAAATTAAGTTTATCGTATTCGGTATTGTATAAATCTTTTGTTTTTAAAAAGTGTGTTTTTAATAAAAAATAAGTTTTAAATTCATTAAATTATATGTTTTTAATTTGAATATGGTACGAGTAATATTATTAGTATTTAATATTATTATTAACAATATAGAGAAATAAAAAAGTAAGTATAATAAGTCTTACAATTGTCTCAAGCTTATTTTAGTTTTTTTTATAGATAGATGGATATGCTAAAAACCATTAATTAAACGGATTATAATTAGTAATAAACACGAAGAGTTACAGTATGATATTTTAATATAAAATATAATTAAAGTTATATATACGTAATAGTTCAAGAAATAAAATAATTATACTATATTTAACTCTCTTATTTAAATAGTTTTACTTTTAAACATTTGTTTTAAGATTTTTTTTATAAATCCTTTTTTATATAAATATTGTTTTTTTAATACGCTTGTTTCTAACGATTCTGATTGTTTTAATAAGCATTTTTAAGAAATTTTACCAGTGTATAATGTTTTTTAAAACAAAACGATTTAAAATATTTTATTTAAGAGTAAATTACGCTTTTAGTCCCTGTGGTTTGGTGGTTATAACCCTTTTCATCCAATAGTTTAAAAACGCTCTTTTTAGCCACTGTAGTTTAAAATTTGTAACAATTAAATCCAAACCGTTAACTCCATCCATTTTACGTTAAATTTAAAAGAGAAAGACAATAATACCCCTCGATTAAAATAGTCACTTTATATACACTTATAATTCTATACAAAGTTACAAATCAATCTCTCTCTACTCCGGCAACCAAGCACACGACCACCACCATCGACTAACTCCGACGACCCAGATACACAAACTCCCTTAACCAAAATCAAACTTTTGTTGAACGCACAAAACCACCACAAACTCCGGCCAACTCCACACATTTTGCCCTCTTTCGGTACCATCAGAACAAAAATTCATCATCAAAACAAAAGCTTCAGATTTCAAGAACCTCAAGTATATTCAACACCAGAGTTTACCCAAAGAATTTCATCAACAATGAACCCAAATGCTAAGAATCTACCATTGAGTCGTCAAAAATAGTTGATTTCGAGAAGTTTAGGGGGTTAATTAGATGCCGATTCGTAATGGTTTGTTGGTTTTAGGGGTAATTAGATGTCAAAGAGCTCTTGCGATAGATAGTAGTAGCGATTTAGGGGTTTTTACACAAAAGGGTATGGGATTTGTGAAATTAATGAGGTTTGTTACAGGAGGATTAGATTTAACTTAGTGTTACAATGACTTTGTAAAATACTTTAGGGTTTGAAGTGGGATTTGTGAATTGATTTTTAGGGGAAATGGGATTTTTGCTCTGCCTCTTTTGAGTTCTTTGTTTGTGAGAGCTGTTTGACAGGAAGAAGAGCAGAAGATGAAGAATGAGGGTTGTGCGGTAGTTTTAAGATTTTTGCTCTAAATCGATTTGGGGTCTTGAACCAGGTACACACCTCTCTCATCCTTGTGATGGTTCCGACTTGAAAATTGTAGGTGGTGATGGTGGGAGGCTGTAGAGGTCGGTGTTTGTAGGTGGTGGTGGGAAAGGAAAGATGAAACGGTGGGTTGTGGGTTGGAGGCGGTGGGGTGGGTTATTTATTTATTTGTTTAAATGTTTAAACAATTATATAAATAAGTCATATATTTATAATAACATTTTTAATCCAAGGGTATTTTTGTCATTTAATAAAAAATTAACAGAAAAAATAGACGACGTTAGCAGATCGTAGTTGATTGAGACAGATTTCAAACCACAGTGGCTAAATAGGGCATTTTTAAACTATTGGATGAAAAGTGTTATTACCATCAAACCACAAGGACTAAAAGCGTAATTTACTCTTTATTTAAAAATGTTTAGTGTTTTAAAAAATTTTATTTTATATAAATTTTGTTTTTTTTATTATTTTGATTTTAATTAAAGATGTGATTTCTGATTTCCTTAACAAAATCTATTTATAAAAAAAATTATTTTTATTTGAAAAAATTAGATAAGAGAGAGAAATATAGTAATTAATAACATTTATTTTTAATAAGAGAGATAAATTTATATGAGTATTTAAGCTACTATAATATCTTTTTGGAGGGAAAATTTGATGTGTGGATATTTGAAAGATTGACAAGTGGCAAAAAATTAGAATAAGAGAAGGACAATTGACAAAAAAAACTTTGTTTTATTAGATACTATAGATGTTTTGAGTGGTTATTACTGGATAAGACAAAATATGTTAATGTTAATATGTAAATTTGAGCATTCATTATTGAACTCGTATAAAATTTTAATATTTCTTAATATGGTTATGAGTGCAGGATAAATAAAAAAATAATGATAAAAGTATACAAATATTTTTAATTAAAATAATATAAAAAATATAGTAATTTTTAGTGTAATTATAAGAATAAAAATAAAAAATAAGATATGAATGCTCTTAGGGGATTTGTTATTATCCAGCCTAGTATTTTTGGTTACAAACATGAAGCCAAGAACAATCCACAAATGAAGTTGTTTAATGAAGCGTTTGTAGAAATGATGCCACTTAGACGTTTTGAGCCAAAGATAGTCGCATTGCACATGGTTGTAGGGAGCACAGAGTGGTAGTGGTATCAGGGAGAGGAGGGAAAAGCATGAACGAGGATGTGAGTGAGGGAGGAGGAAAAAGTGGTGAAGGCTACGTACCTTAATCAAGTGATTATGAGTGACGAATTAAATAAAATTACAATATATTAAAAAGTGGACCCAACAAACCCTCATCATGGAGGGGTTTCATCAATTCAACATGAATCATACAAGACAAATAATACGGGTATTTGGACCTATGAACGGCAACTAGCATCAATAATAATCGTTTTCTAGGTCGTGACCTATTGATTTTTCGGCCACCCTAAAGCAACCAAAAAGTACACTATTGAGCTTTTACGACAACATTGGTATAGATATGGTACCGACAGTTATATTGATATGTCATCGAGCAAGATGAGATGGGACTGTTGTGGGATCTATGCATGGTTTACTTCGCAAGGTGGTGGTGTTGATGACAGTGGATGGTGAGTGGTGATAGTTGTGATAAGATTTGGGACGATAAGAAGGGGACATGAGGAGAAAGCCGAGTGCAAGGGTAAGGGGGAGGGTTTAAAAGGTGAAGAAATGAGAGGAGATGATCAGTAGCGTGGGTCTCATCATTTTACGGCTAAATGAATAGTGAAGACCAAACTTGTAATTTTCCGAAAGCAAAGGCCAACCTTACTACGATCCAAAATAATATTCTTAATACATACAGTTAAAAATCATTAATGGTTAATTTGTCACCTATAAAACCTGTAAAAGGTAAAGCAAAGTTGATATCACGAAGAACCGTTTCCAATTTGGCGCCTAATTGGCCTTTGAATTTCATCTATAAAAAATTAGGGTTTTTGCATCCTAAATCTCAGAGCAACGATGCGTCAGAACGCTAGAAAACTCAAATCTAACCCTAACAACAATCAACGATCCAATATCCGGAGTTCTTCGATCAGAGATATCATCGGAGATCGTCGTTTTAACGATCAATTCAGCCATGTAAATACTAATGAAACTGAAGGTAACTTCATCAAACTATGAAATCAGATCGTATTATTTACTTGATCCCTCTTTTGTCTTGAACGTATGATCTGTACACGACATTCATTTTGTAATTCTGAATGTGTATTGTGCTGGAATTGATTAGCGAATAGCAAAAAAATTTCTTAATTTGGTAACATGAGTATGATGTAAGATACGGAAGATCTAGTCATCATCGCGTTTTTTAGTTTCGTTACTGCTAGCTGAAGCTGTTGTGTGGTTACAGGTACAAAGAAAGTAAAAAGAATGAAAGTTGGTGATGGTGAAGTTCATGATCTTCCTAATTTGGGACGAAATGCCTCTTCTAATCAATCTGAAACCACTGAGGATCCTAGAGGTAAATCAGCATGTTTTAGAAATTTTAACCACTACTATTGCATACATTTCATTAGCAGTATTACTCGTAGTATCAATTCAATTCTGAACTAGAGTAACATTATAAACCTTTTGGAACTGATATTTGAATACAACTTGGCTTATTCTATCGTTCCATCCATTGATGATGATGTGATGAATTGATGGCTTCAGGTGGCTGTGGAGATTTTGCTGCAAAAACGGCCGAATATGCATTCTTTAAGAGAATGAAAGAGAATACTTGTAGTAATGTACATGTACATCCTAATGATCATGACAACCAATTAAGCAATGCTCAACATAGCCATCATTTCACAAGAGAAGGTTCTTACTTTACCATTTCTGGAATCAGCAATCTCCTCTGATATCTGATATATTTGACGTTACATAAGTTATCTGCGTATATCTATGTGATTATATTAGTGCTTTTATCACATTGTCAGTTAGAACAAGTTATATTTTGGCAGAGATACCTAATGTGCAGAAAGAGAGTGTTAAATATACCAGATCTTCATTGCCCAATGAGAAAGAACAAAATGAGACCAACTATTCCTTTCTTTCACCCCCGTGTCGTGGATCAAAGAATTCTGGTGAGAATATGGGACCAGTCATGCCTTAATAAATAATTAAGCATTAGTATTAATAATCAATAAAGAAAGATTAAGTTATGATCTGATATGATGCAGCGGTTAATAATGATTATGGAGCTGATGGCATAAATGTTCACACTGTTAGGCCTGGTGAATATAACCGTTTGTCTCCATCAGTGGGCAGTAAAATAGAAACTTCAGGTAAACATTTGTTGAGTTATATATTGTACTGATGCCATCTTTTTTTAGTAATTCAAAAGTTAGCATATCTACATAGCAGGGAATAAAGGAGTATTTTCTGCAAAGAGGGAGAAGTTACGCCACTTGGCAGCAAATAGATCTTTATATGATACCAATGAGTTCTCTTCAGAAGGGTTAGTTAAATTAACAATGTTAATGGTTCCTCATCCTTACATTTATTGGTTAAACATCTTTCATTAGTTACTATATCTCAGGTTTGATTTGGTTTCTGCTCTCATCAGTAGGATCCTTCCAGTGGTCCAGGATAATGATGTATGATCTTCTTGCTTGTTAATTTATATATGGAATATTTAATTTGATATAAATGTGTTGGTTTGTTTGCTAAAGTGTTGGTACTTGGCAGTCTCACAGAGATCATAATCAAGTTGAAATTGATTCTAAACGCAAGCTACCTCCTTTTTCCAAGTCAGAATCAGCTACAGAACTCAAGAGTCATGAAGCTTACAAAAGAAAATTAATCGAGTCACATAATACGCCATATTTGAGTGACGATTTTTCCAGACCAACTAAGAAATCCATAGATAAGGATCTTCTAGAATGGAATCCTATTGGCTCAGAATCTTTTTCTTGTGGTCACTCCCCAAGTTTTAGCTTCCAGTACAACCGCTGTCATACAGAAGGTTACAAAAGAAAATTCATCAAGTCTCACCATATATCATACTTGGATGATTGTTCTTACAGATCAACAAAGAAACCAACAGATATGGATATCGTGGAATGGAATCCTACTCGCTTAGAATCTAGTATTCAATATAATCACCACCATGCAGCCAGTGGTTTCAGAATTCAGAACTTCGACATTGAGAGTATCTTATCTTTTGATGAGCGTCTTCCTATGCGTGAATCTAGTAACTTCCAAGAGCTTGAAGAATCCCATCATTATAATGAACCTAAACTCTTGGAACAGCCACATACTCTCTTGTTGGGTTGGGATAACAACAATGAAAAAGATGAATCTTTCTTAACATCATCTGCCTCACTTCACTCATCTCCTTATATTAACAGACATGTAAAAAGGGAACATGTGCTGACATCATCAATCTCACCATACACTCCAAAACATCTTATGGCTGTAGAAGATTGCAGCATCAAATTCCCACTTCCAGATTATAGTACCTGGTGCATGAACGACCATCCTTCAGAATCTTTTCTCTTTCTGATCCCGTCACCTGCCAATAAGACTCTAAGCTTTCTCAACAAAGGTTTGCATTCATTTGTCGGTGATGAAAACGAAGAGAATTTTGTGTACACTTCAAACCAGCTCTTAAAAGGTAGGGTGAATGATTACAGTTCATCTAGTTACATGGAGTCATTTCTTGATAAACAGTTTGACCCAACTGACTACCCTTTGCTGCTTCCTGATTCAAGCAGGAATGATGAATTTTAATGACATGTATAGTATAGAGTTGCCTCTGGATTATTCCAAATTAGTTTAAAATATTTTTGGTTAGTGAAATGGTTTGATTGTAAAAGATGTTAGAGCAGTTAACCTCATAGTAAAATGATGTGTTAATATTGTTTTTGGTTATAAGGTATATATCTACTTAGTCGGGTGCTAAAACCGGCAAACCGCAGGGGCCAACCAAACAGAACCAGGGGCAGATGATTGCCAACTATATTCGCAACCTGTTCTTGGTTTAGTCTGAAACTGGAACCAAACTGGCTGCTGTTTTAGCATTTTCAATATCAGTTCAGAGTTTTGGTCTGTACTCTGAAACCAAAATGAAACTTAAAAAAAAAAGTAAATGTTGAGAGTGGGATTTGAACCCACGCCCTTTCGGACCAGAACCTTAATCTGGCGCCTTAGACCAACTCGGCCATCTCAACATTTTGATACACGTTTCACTTTCAAATTTATATAACTAATTATGCATGATAAGTGGATTTTGTGGTCTCCAATCCATAGATGATAGAACGAGTTCGTAGTTTACTGATAAAAGGGAAAACTTGGCCTACTTTTTGTATGATTGCATCGAATTTTTTTGAAGTTCAATAAACTATCATAGTATCATATACTTTATTATTTTCTTAAAAGTTTATATTATAAAATCAAGCATTTTTATATACTTTATTATTTTCTTAAAAAGTTTGTCATAAAATCAAGCATTGTTCTATTTAATTATAGTATTATTTTATATCTTCTAGATAAGTTTGATGTACCTGGTGTAATCATATATATAATTGTCTTATTATACATATAACAGTCCCTAAATATATACATAATCTGTTTTGTGTTATGGTATACATAAGTGTCTGTAACTAAATATGTGATGCACATACATTTGATATCTCATTTTTCAGTTCGCACGGAAACGTTCACTTTTTGGAGACCCGGTTATAAGAGTCGCATGTTGTCCTTTGTTCATTATCTATTTATTTTATACTAGTTTTAGTAAACCCGTGTATTATACAGGTTGAATAAAAAGAATTAAATAGAATGAAAATTTATTAATTATAAATCGATATTTTAAAATAAGATATTATTAAAATCTTTCTTATAAAAAAAAAAATAAAATTTTCAATTTAAATAAAAGTTTTAAAAAAATGTCATACTTAAAAACTTTCTTCTATAACTATCAATTTAAAAAAAATTATAAAAACTTTACTTTTAAAAAACACCAATTATGAAATATTTTGTATTTTTAAAAAAGTTTGATGTTATAAAAAGTTTTCTAGTTTTATGAAAATTTATTTTCTTAGAAATAAAATTAGTAAAAATATCTCTTGCTTAATTTATTATAAACTACTTTAATCTTAAAAAAAATAAATAATATTATTAGTAATTAATGTGATTATTAAATAGGAGAAAGAAACGGAAAAAAATTGTTGAGAAGCAATATAGTGTTAACATGTGTCATCCTAAATATATTTTTATTCAGAGTATGGTGATGAAGATTTAGTAACATACCTCACAAATATTACTAACATAACTTTATTAGGAGAGTCTAAGTAGTTTTCATGACTTTAATCGAGAGGAAGTCAAAAAAGAAATTGTCATGAATACAATATACCTCAGTACCTCACTAATTCAAAAAAAAAAAACTTATATATACTCTGATACATGTGTGTGTGAAAGCTAAACACAAACCAAAAAACATATCAGGGATGTTTGGATTAGCTTATTGAGACACCTTTTTATTCATCTTAAGCCATAAGCTTATTCAAACAATTGCGCATACAAAAGTGTTTATTAGCTTGTAATGAACTAAACCAATTAAGCAAACACCCCCTAAAATTACATCCCCTCTTAGAGAATCTGATCACATCACTATCAAACAGTTGTCCTTTTATGAGTTTATCCACACCGATAATTTACGTGATTGTAGCAAATTGAATACATGATTGACTAATTTCCAATTTTAATATGCAGCTGATTAAGTCAATACTCACAGGATACAAGTTCAAAAGCACAAGGTACTACATAAACGCACATTTTTTATTGGCGTACAACTCAATCACCAATATGTCAAAGTTTGCAAGTTTTATTCAAAACCCAGAGGCAGAAAAACTACACAAAAGGTCCCTCATATTCAAAGGTGACCAAAGAAAAATTAGTTTAACATTTAATCACTTTCAACAGAAAAGCCTGAAGCTACAGTGGGCAAAAACAAATATAGAACTCCCCACATATTATGATCATACCATATATTTTGCATCCTGTAATCAAATTTATAATAATTTAAGAAAAAAGAGGAAGTTCACTTCTACAAACCGGAGCTCCATGTAGTGAAAAAACCCGGTATACGTTGCAGGCAAACCAGACAAACCAAATCCCGAAAGCGATTGCAATCCAGGACATGTTTTCATTTAATGCCTTTCTCTACTTTCACCAAAAGAACCACTTTCTTGTAGTGGGAGCTTTGACACTTGCCGTGACATTATCGTCCTTTTTCCTATTTTCAAGTCCTTGCTTTAATGCCTCCATCCTTTTCCTGCATATTGTTCAATGGGATTACATAATCTTAAAGGTTATGCAAGACTTAATAAAATAGATAGCTGTTGACAGTCGATCGAAAAGAAAAGGGCTTATGGGCACAAGATGCAAGTATGCAACAAGCCAACAACATTAAGTATAATAGCCGAATAAACAATTTTACAGTATGGTCAAGGCTATTACAATATTCCTAAATGAAATACTCATAGTTGTACTCTATGTTATCATGTCTTTTATGGTATGTGAATATTTATATAATTGTTTCATCACCTAACCATTCAATATACATGTGATACTAAATTTAACATTTGTTTGGCAACTGAAAGTAGGGGTACACTATCTAATTGTCACAAAAAGACACAAGACTGGTCACTTTTGACTAATCAAAGCAGGCATTATTGATAAAGACAATACAAACCCCAAAGCCCAGCCATTCTGGAACCAGCTGACCCCTTATTTTTTGAATCCAAGGGATGTCAATAGTTTTAGTAAAATCAAGAGTTTCAGATGCATAAAAGCTAAAGATAATTAGATAAACAAATTCTAAAAAAGGATGGATATATATTACCTGGTATCAGTAAGACGGCCATGCAAACTCCATCTTTGGCGAAATCCTTCTGCACCTTCAATCCCATTTGCAAGAATCAATCGCCTGTGACCCAGATTATCAGATAGAAAAACAAGAGTATAAACAGACGATCATTAATAACTATGTAATGCAAGAAATCTTGCTTATTTATGGCAGATACAATTTAGGAAATGAACTGAGAAATGCATGCTTTCTCAGGAGGTATAAAATTTCTTATCTTTTGCAGGGTATAGGTTTAGTAGTAGAGTCGAATGGGATTAGGAATCAATCTCTCAACCCAACACCCAAAATCCCCAATTTTGAGGATATGATTCCTACTTTTTAAGCCTGTGACCTAAACTAAAACCATCTATTATTTCGCTTTTTGTACCATCGTCCCTAAACCCTCAATCCCTAAGACGAATGCATAAACGACTAGGATTAGTGGTATCGTTCAAATATCAAGATAACTAAACAAGCATATTTGTTAATGCCAGATATACCAAAAGAACAAAAGTTAGAACAAGAAGATTAATAATTATGGATTAGTACATAATTAACACACCTTTCTAATGTTGTGGTTTCAGACTCAAGCTGAGAAGCTCTTTCTTTTGCTAAATCCAAGGGCATTGATAAACCTAACTTATACTCGCTATCTTCAAGACGTTGTCTTAGTTCTTTATCCTGAAACATTTTATATTCATATGTCATCTAAATAATTTTTGCAATTCAGACACAAAGCAGAGAAGATGGAAATTCATCCAAAAGCTACCCGTTTCTCTGCACACTCTCGATACAATGCAATCTCTTCTTGACAAAAAGGCTCTATGTCATTAACTTGCAGACCTGTAACAAGTTTTCAAAAAAAAAAAAAACCCATGATAATAAGCTATAAACATAAGGCAAGCAAAGAACTTACACAAGAACAGGTTCCTTAATATCCCATCACATAAATTAACACCTTCAAGGACATGAGAAGCAATTTCAGGTGGAATAAGGGGTGATGGTGGTCCTAACATCAAATCATCTCCGATCAGCACCTTTTCCTCCATCATTGGTTGCGCATCGACTGAACATTCAACAATACAAAAAACATGTGAATGAAGATACAAATCCCACACCAATCAATTCTTCAACTAGTTGTCCCACTTGATCAAACAGAACATACAAACCAATCTATGTATCTCAATTAACAAGAACACTTGACATAATTAAGCAATTAGTAGACTAAACATTCATCCATATAAAGGTAAAATTCAAATACAAGTTACATAGGTAAAAGAAAATAAACGAACATACCATCCATGATTATGAACTTTGATTAACGTTCCCTGCAAATACAAAATAAATGGAATTAGTGAATGATGCAAGCAATATAATCGAAAATCAAAATAACACGATGGATAGACTTAATATATAGGCTAATTCAATTGTCAATTGCACGAAGCTTTAACAAGCACAAATGTGAATGAACTTATAACATCCCAAAATCATAAACCCTAAACCCTAAACCCCTAACATCACCAATAACAGAAAGAGGTACTTTACCAATACTAAATTGATCGTAGGATCTGAGCTGATTGATGACAACGGGAACAAAATCCTTCCGATATGGTATCAGAGCAGGTAACAGAAGATCAAAATCCTTATGAAATGGGGATGTAAAGCAAAGCGACACGAGAGATGAAAACGAAAGAGATTGAAGGTACAGAAGATCTTGATGATAATGATTTGAAACAATGTTTTTCAATCTAATTTCAATATCGATGTTGCTCGTGACAAACGATTTAGGGTTCCTCTTGTGGAGATCGGTGATGGATTGGTGGTTCACCGATGACGCCAAGAGGATGAGAGAGCGAAACAAGATATAGAAACTAGAATAGTTAATACTGAACAGTGATAAGGAATTACTTTTTTATTTTTTTCATTTGTTAAACGCCAAACAAATATCTTAAAACCCAGTCATTTGGGTAAGTCAGTTAGCGAAAAACCACTCACACCCGTGAACACAAACATCGCTGGTGACCCAGTCCGCTCATCATTTCAACTGAAAACTTTGGACTGCTGGAAACATATTGTTTCAAATGATACTCGAACTCATAACCTCTACTATGAAAAATCGTGGAGTGGCTTCTCTTAAAAAATCTTAAACCATAGATCTAGGGCTCATTGGCTAGTGCTTTTTTCATCTACTTTGTTTTAGTTTAATAAGAATTATCATTCGAATCCAAAGATTTAAATTTTATCATTCGCATCTATAAGTTTATCATTTAAATTCGTTTAACTATACATAATTAGCATCGTTAACTTTTCTACATTGGAGGTATTTTAGTCAAACAATTTCAAAATAAAAAACCAGCCTCACGTGAGGGGTTTTATACATTTAGTATTTTTTGATTTTCACCATTGTGATTTGACTCGACATGTTGGATAAATTAAAATATAAGAATTGATAACCACTTAAAAGTGATTACTTTCTAAATTCTAACTTTATAAAATATACACCATTAAATTTATAAATAAACAAACAAACCATATGACATCTAATGTTTGAATTATTACCATAAAACACAAATCATCATAAAAGTAAAAATACAATGAACAATATGACATTAAAAATTCATGATTAATAATTATTAAACACCAATCATGGTAACTATAATTAAACTTTAAAGCAAAGAATTTTATGATTTAACAAAACGAACAAAAGTACATAGCTACTAAACCAAAATAAATTTTATATATATATATATATATATATATATATATATATATATATATATATATATATATATATATATATATATATATATAGGGGAGAGATCAAATGAAAACCATGTTTATAAATGAAAACCGTGAAAACCACCGCTTCCCAATCACATAATTTATAATTGATTCGACTTTTTTATTGATTAAAATATATTTGAGTAAAATTCAACTTTATTATTTTAGGTCATTATATATTATTTAGTTTAAACTCCAAGGAATGATAATGATGACGAAACGACTTACGTATACGTAACTTGTATGAGTTATATGTACGTAACTTTTAGTTGTACACTTGTTAACACGTACGTACATATACATAACCCCTACATATACGTAACTATTAGTTGTATACTTTATAACATGTACTTACATATATGTAACCCTTGGTTTTTATGGTTTTTATTTATAACATGGTTTTTAAGGGAACCCTCCCCTATATATATATATATATATATATATAATATATATATATATAATATATATATATATATATATATATATATATATAGTATATGAATTTATTAATATATATTACATAGACGATAGTTTAAAATACAAATTATATATATAATTTATAGAATTATTGATCAAGTAGAGATCGTATCCCACCATGAAGTGCGAGTTACCAACTATAACTTTTATATGCACAAATTAGGGATTAATCCCTTTAAGATTTCATTCATTTGATTGTTTTTTCATTTTCTTATTTTCGAAACAAGTGAGCAATAACTTAGAGTTTGCATTAAACAAAGTGATTTGTGAGGTGGAAGACAAAAGATTGTCAACTTAAAAGTGATTACTTTCTAAATTCTAACTTTATAAAATATACACCATTAAATTTATAAATAAACAAACAAACCATATGACATCTAATGTTTGAATTATTACCATAAAACACAAATCATCATAAAAGTAAAAATACAATGAACAATATGACATTAAAAATTCATGATTAATAATTATTAAACACCAATCATGGTAACTATAATTAAACTGTAAAGCAAAGAATTTTATGATTTAACAAAACGAACAAAAGTACATAGCTACTAAACCAAAATAAATTTTATATATATATATATATATATATATATATATATATATATATATATATATATATATATATTATATATATATATATATATATATATATATATATATATAGGGATGCATTCAAATGAGAACCAAAAATTTGTAAAGAACCAAAGAAACCATTTTAGCCACTCATTTTTCCTTTCTAGTTTCAAAATTTTTTATTTGTAAGGGTATTATGGTAATTTTGTGATGTTAATTTAGTTACTTTTTTACGTGAAAATTCACAGGAAATAAATTTTTTAATAATTTGGCTATTGTTTGTGTTCGTAAGTGAAAAAATATGCATATATGAATATGTGCATCTATGCATACATGTGTATGTGCATCTATGCATAAAATTCAATTCAAAACAAGCTTTGAAGTGTATCTTTAAAATACAAACAACTTTAATAGGAAAGGAAAAACATAAATGGACAAATTCATAATGGGAATCAAAACCTAAACGGTGAAGACTTTTGATTTAAAATAATTAGTAATTTTATGGTAAAGAAATATTATAAACAAATATGCTTTGAGTAAAATTAAAAAAAAAAATATATGTGGCTAGAAATGGTTCTTTTGGTTCTTTACAAAATGTTGGTTAACTTTCTAAAAATAAAAATAAGAATATGTGGCTATAAATGGTTCTTTTGGTTTTTTCTAATTTTTTGGTTCTCATTTGAAAGCCGCTCTATATATATATATATATATATATATATATATATATATATATATATATATATATATATATATATATATATATAGAGGAGAGATCAAATGAAAACCATGTTTATAAATGAAAACCGTGAAAACCACCGCTTCCCAATCACATAATTTATAATTGATTCGACTTTTTTATTGATTAAAATATATTTGAGTAAAATTCAACTTTATTATTTTAGGTCATTATATATTATTTAGTTTAAACTCCAAGGAATGATAATGATGACGAAACGACTTACGTATACGTAACTTGTATGAGTTATATGTACGTAACTTTTAGTTGTACACTTGTTAACACGTACGTACATATATATAACCCCTACATATACGTAACTATTAGTTGTATACTTTATAACATGTACTTACATATATGTAACCCTTGGTTTTCATGGTTTTTATTTATAACATGGTTTTCAAGGGAACCCTCCCCTATATATATATATATATATATATATATATATATATTATATATATATATATATATATATATATATATATATATATATATATATATATAGTATATGAATTTATTAATATATATTACATAGACGATAGTTTAAAATACAAATTATATATATAATTTATAGAATTATTGATCAAGTAGAGATCGTATCCCACCATGAAGTGCGAGTTACCAACTATAACTTTTATATGCACAAATTAGGGATTAATCCCTTTAAGATTTCATTCATTTGATTGTTTTTTCATTTTCTTATTTTCGAAACAAGTGAGCAATAACTTAGGGTTTGCATTAAACAAAGTGATTTGTGAGGTGGAAGACAAAAGATTGTCAACTTCAAATAGTTTATCGAATTGAAACAAAAGATATTGTTAGGGCCCTCTCAGGATTTTGGCTTCCTCCGTCCTCAATCCTAATAAACCTTTAATTAATATTTTTTTCAACACTATTCTTGAAAACATCAAAACATAACATGGAATTTATGCAACAAGCTTTTGAACATTTATATCATAAAAACCTATGTTTTTATTTGTTCAACAAATTCCGAAGATGAACTTTTGGGCAGATTCCATGAAGTAAAAAAGATAACTCAAAATAGTAATCATAAATTTTCATATGCCAACCTGATTAAAGCTGTTTTAACAAGCTAATTTGAAAATCTATTAACTGATACAAGATATTGAGAGTTGCATTACCACTAGCTATATTATTATTATTATATGTCATTTTATTTTCACTTGATGTTGCAATACCTGCAGAAATAAATCTCTAACAATCCTTACGCAAACACCCCCCCTCAACCACACACACACAAAACACATGAGGCGAACACCAATGTGTACTCGTGTAGCGGGAGTGTGAGAACGAAGTGAATGATGAGAAACTCGAACGACAAAAAGAACCACCACTGAATCCTTCTAGTGCTGCAAACGAACCGAACGTTTAGTGAACAGTTCGTGAACTGTTCAGCGCGAAGTTCGTTTATGTTTGTTCGTTTAGTAAAGGAACGAACACGAACAAGACCATTTCGTTTGTTTAGTTATAACTAAACGAACGAACATGAAAACAAGCCGTGTTTGTTTGTTTATGTTCGTGAACGTTCTATAATGTGTTCGTTGTTCGTGAATGTCCGTTCGTAAACGTTCGATAATGTGTTCGTTTATGTTCGTTAATGCATTCGATTATGTTCTTAGTTTTTTTGTTAGTTATTTTTATGACAATTATGTCAAGTGTTTTTGGATATTTATGTTACATGTTTATTTATTTTTGGTAAATTTTGTGATGAAAATGTTGATTCTATTCTAAAATAAATATGTGATCATTTGTATTCGTTTGTGTTCATGAACTTTTTCGTGTTCGTCATGTTCATGAATATTTGTGTGGTTTCGTTTGATTTTGTTTGTGTTCGTTTACGTTCGATAAGTGTGCGTGAACATTTCATGAACCTATTGTAACATCTCGTATTTTTGTTAAGTAAAAGGGTAACTTCGTTAAGTTTATAAAAGGACCTTTCATGTCTTTTGTGAAACATTGAGGGTTTATTATGCTTCATAATTAATTTGGTGGTTAACAAATTAATTTAATAAATAACAATAACATTATAAGTGTTATAATGTTTACTTAATATTATAAAACTTAACTTAAAGTAATAAAAATCTTAAAAATAATTGTGATTAAAAATAATAATAACTATGTTATTGTTATTATTACTAATAATATTATTAATAATGATAATAATAATAAATAGCAATAATAATAGTAATAATAATACGATTAATGGTAATAATAATAATAATGTTAACCATAATAGTAATGATAATACTAGTGATAATATTATTGTTAACTATAACATTGTAACAATTTATAAAATTGTTAAAACTTAAAAATGTTTAAAAAAACTTGAGTTACATAAGTCTAGGGGTTTGTTATGACAAATTAGAAACTTAAACCTAAGTTTTCACATAAAATAACAACATTTCAAACTACAGGGACTAAGGATGTAATTAACCAAAACCCAACCCCCCTTTGCCCTTCACCCCCGTATTTCCGGCGAAGAGCTCCGGCCAACCCTCCGGCAGCCCCAAATCCAATCGAAACCGTCGATTTTTGATGCCAATTCATTCCTAACCGTCTCGTGAACGTGTCTCGAATTTAAACACACACAATAATCACCTTTAATCATCGGTTACTAGACTAAACGAAAGCAAAACCGAAGCATCTTCAAGTCCATAGCCGTTCGGGCATTAACTCTCAATAATAGTCTAATTAATCGAACATGAACCATCGTATACCTAATACTAATCGATTGCAACCCTCAATTTGTTCGGTAAAACACAAAAAACAACATCTTCGATCATAACCAATAACCGAACCTGCAACTTAGCCGTTTTCCAACTTCTCGGTTCCATTACTCAAAATTGACAAAGGGCAATTGATCATCATCATCATTAGAAGCTTCCTGTAAAAGGAATTCGAGTGTCATTGTTATTTGCAACTGGAACAAGCTTCGACAGCCGCGACCGTTTTCCATCTGTTCTTCAATGATCTTTCTTCGAAATGGGTAATTAAGCATATCATTATAATCGATTTTACATAGGGATCAAAAGCCCTATGTTAATCGACATTAACAGCAACGGATTCATGTTCAATTTTGGGTCCAATTGATCTAGGGTTCTTATGTAAATTGGGGGTTCATTTGTGAGTGTGTTTTTAAGATTTAAAAACCGGGTGATACCGCGGCTGTATGCCTTGGTTCACCGGTTAAGTCTTCCCCTGCCAACTTGGGGGTCACGGGTTCGAAACCCGGCCACCCCCATATTTTTTTAAAATGGCTTTTTAAGCCTTAATTCAACTTAGAAAATTTTTAATAATATAGAAAAATATTTTTATAACCTTTAAATATATTTTAAGTTGGCAAATAGTTTTTAGTAATATTTTAAAATACTAAACAATTAAAAACCTTTGTAATAAAACATTTTAAAGGTTATTTTTGAATTATTAACATAGATTTTAAATAATTAACAAAATAGTAGTGAACCGAACTTTCCTTAGATTTTATCGTTAAAATCACGATATTTTAAATGGAGTTTTATTTTAAAAAGTTATAAATTCTTTTAAACTTATTATGGTTCTAATTTTATTAAAGCATTATAAATCTAAATGATAAATAATTATTCAAGTAGTTGTTAAAATGACTATTTGAATAATTTATTATTTATCAAATCATTTGAGCATGTTATAACCATTTAATGAATATAATCGTTAACTTTTGTTTAAATTCTTGAAAATTATAAAACAATATAATTGGCTTTATTTTAAGGTTTTAAAAACATTTAAAATAAATCATTTTAATAAGCTTAAACTTTATAATATGATTTTAATATGTAACATCCTTATCAACTTTTAAATAGTTAATTTTTAAATTAATTATTTCTTTTCACATATTATTGGTTTAATTGATTTAAATCATCTTTATTAAACTTAAATGATTTATTATTTTACTTAACTACTTATTTAAACTTCCAAGTTCTATTGGAAACCTTAGTTCATGTCTAAAAATTTGTAATCTTAATAATAAATCTAATCTTGAAATCTATACGTTTAAACAACTTGTAAAAGAAATCGTTTGGAACCTTGTTTAAATTATTATCATCATCATTATAAACATAGTTACTCATCAAAACCCTAATTCTTATTTAAACACTAATCAATATATTAACCTTAATCTTCATCTTGTAAATTATATATTTAGGTGCTTGTAATGGACACTTGGGATTTATCTTGTAATCTTTTATATCATCTTGAAATGCTTATTTCCATGTGAGTTTTCCTTGTCCCCTTTTTACTTTATTTCACACTATTTTGGGGTGAAACATGATACTTATACATCGTACACTTGTAACCGTTTGAGACTTGTAAGCACATGCAATTCCTCTTATTATTTTGTCATGGTTATTTGTGTGTTGTAAGTGTTTATATGAGATACATAGTTTGTTTACAATCATTAACTATTGCTAGCCTGGCGACGTCTTAGATCTTTGGGCCTGACAAGCCTATTTGGTGCTAAAGTCGAGGTATTGCCGACTCCTAGGGGCCGTACGCTTGTGCACTAGGGAACCAAATACACTTAGCCAATCTTTTATACTTGTAATCAAGTCGAGGTTTGGTTGTAACGATATGTGTTCTATAACCTTACTAGCTTATAACCTATGACATGAATTGCTACTTGTAACCCTTTTTCATATTATGTATGAAAACCTTGGAAACTCACCAACTATTTATAGTTGACCTTTTATTTTTATCATGTTTCAGGAAAACCCCCAAGTTTTGAAGTGAACTTATGTTGCTGGCATATTCTAGGACTTGGACCTAGTTAATAAACAAAATGATTATGTTTGTTATTTCATGTTGAAACTTATTTCATTATTGAGACTTATGCTTGTAATGTAATTTTGAAACTTATGTATAATATATTTGGATTTAATAATAGCGTTATGTGGCTGTGAACAATCTTAACCCTCACATCTCGACGTTTCCGCCGTCAAGGTTGGGGTGTGACACCTATTCATTTCCTTAATAAACGAATGCGAACAAAAAAACATATTCGGTAAATATTCGTGAACAAAAACAATTTTATCTTTTAACTGAACGAACACAAACAATACATTGTTTGTGTTCGTTCAGTTACTTTGCAACCCTACATTTATATCTAACCACACATAACAAAAAATGGAGTTCAAAGAGATGAAGTCTTTTTAAGTGTTGTGGGAAGCTTGCAAATTGTAAGGGTCTATTTGGTATGGGGTAATGGAATGCACGGAGTAATGGAATGAATGAAGGAATGGAATGGATGAGAGAAAGAAATGAATCATTACATTCTATTGTCCTGTTTTGTTACCCTTTAAAAATAAATAAATCATTACCTTGTGTTGTTTGTTAAGTATGAAAAAAAGAATCAATGAAATGTAAAAGTAGTTATGATGGTGATTGTTTCCGGCGATGGTCGTTTCCTGCGGCGGTGGTTTCCGGAGGGGGTGGTCGGCGTTGGTTTCTTGAGGCGGCGGTGGTTTCCTGAGGCGGCGGTGGTTTCCGGTGGCGGCGGCGGTTTCCGGCTGCGGTTTCCGGAGGCGGCAGTGGCCGGCGGTGGTTTCCGGCGGCGACGGTGGTTTCCGGAGGCGGCGGTGGCCGGCGGTGGTTTCCGGCGGTGGCGGTGGACGGCGGGAGTTTCCGGAGGCGGCAGTGGACGGCGGTGGTTTCCAGCGGCGGCGGTGGCCGACGGTGGTTTCCAGCGGCGACGGTGGTTTCCGGCGGCGGTGGCCGGCGGTAGTTTCCGGTGGCCATGGTTTCCGGCGGCGGAAGTGGCTAGCGGTGGTTCCCGGTGGCGACGATGGCTTTCGGTGGTTTCGGGCGGTGGCGGCGGGCTCCGGTGGTGGTGTTCCCGGTGGCGGTGGTGGTGGTTGTTATGGTGGGTGAGTGAGTGGTGTGGTAACTAATGATGGAAAAATAGATGGAATGAAAAAAAAGAAGGGGGTGTGGATGGAATGAATTTGAGGGAATGGAATCAACTATGTAATGGTTCATTCCATTATCTTCACCAACCAAACATGTTTTGTTCATTCACCCTCAATAGTTCATTCCATTCCGTCCCTCATTCCTGCATACCAAACGCTACCTAAGGCTTTGTTGAATTGATGGCAAATCAATAAGAACCTAAAATTACATCGTAATAACCGACATAACATTTCTATTATACTAATATGATTATTATTAGTATTAGTATTATAAGTATTGTTATCGTTCAAAAACTAAATAGCTATTTGAATAATCCATAAAGTAGTTTTAACATATCTCTGCGTCTACATTATTCGTTTTACTACATATAAAATTCAATATTACTCGTTAAAACCTGTAATTAAAATGTATGTTAATATTTGAACCAATATTCAAATAGTATTTGATTTTTACAAGTGTCTGACAACCTGATGAAAATTAGTTATTTTTATTAGAATAATATTTTTTATAAGGTGCAATCAGAGCCGGCCCAACTTCTTTAGTTGTGATGCATTGTGCTTGGGGCATCCAAAAGACAAGTGCCCCATTTTTTAAATAAAATTATATACTGGGCTTTGGCCTTTAGGACTTCAAGAGACACAAAACTCAATTGCACAAAGCAAACCTACGGTTCCCAATGATCACCCGTTCATTAGTTGATTCAATCATCACCATCATGCCATAATTCCATCTGATTAAGAACTAGCAAAATTCTGGCCACCGTTGCATCTGAATTTTGATTTCTGAAGTTCTGAACGGCCGACCGGCTACCGGCACGGTGGAGTGGTGGACCACCCGCAGTCGCAGTACCGCACTACTCCTGCTGCACCACTTCTGATCGACCCTTCTGGGCATCACGACTGCAGCATTCTTTGCCTCTTTTTTGTTCAAGGCAAGGTTAGTAATTTATTATGCAAGATTTCTTTGATTTAGTATTTTGAATTACTGCTTTGAAGGAAATTTATTATATATTACTGATTGTTTAATTATTTACTTAATTGCCTTTAGATTTAGGCTCCTTTTGAGTGTTTAGGCATTTAGATTTAGACAAATACTTCGATCTGGTGATTAGACATAAGATATTTGGTAATTTTTTTTAAAGGCCCCCATTTTTCCTGCTTGATTGGGGTCTCAAAAAACATTGAGCCGGCTTTATAAAAATAATAATCAAGTTTTAGAATTGTTCTAATTATGTCACTAATAATATTTTTTTTCTCAATTAGGTTATTAAAGTTTTTGGATTGTTTTAATTAGATCATTTATAAACTGCAAAATATTAAAAAACCTATAATATCTAAATTTTTTAAAGCTTTTGAATTATTTCAAAAAATTAAAAAAATATGAGTGACTTAATTGAAACATTTTTAAAACTTTAATAACCTAATTGGAATATAAATGACCTAATTAAAATATTTTTAAAACTTAATTACTATTTTATAAAGTTTTCCTTTCTATAATTATGACCATTTAACTCACTCATCATGTGAGACCGATCAAGTTGTATTTACATCAAACAAAGAAATTTTTAAAAACTCATCTACATGTGAACACGTAGAACGAGTAAAGCTATAATGTTTATATAAAAACGATGACAAAGTTTTAAGACTAGTTTATTCATCAAAATATTACTTTTCTTTATTACTACTATTGTTGTTCCGTTTCTTTATTTTTATCTGGGTGATACGTCGGCAACACATCATAAATTTATATTTTCCTCATTCTTTCTCCGTTTTGCAAGGTGTTTTCCCAATTTATCCTGTTTCCCCATTTGGAACCGTCACAACAACACAATAAGTCTCGATGGGCGGAGCCCAGTGAATTTTCACCGGGTTTAGGGTGTTTTGGTGTCACCGGGTTCGGGGTGGTGATCCCACCCGGGGCCGGGTTTCCTCAATCCTTCATGAGGCTCCATATCGTGTGACCTTAATTATCAAAACTAGTTTCTTTTCATACGTTTTTATTGTTTACTAGTTTTAATAAATTCGTGTATTACACGGGTTGAATAAATAAAATATTAATATAATAAAATTTATTAATTATAAAATAATATTTTAATATATAATAAAACAGTAGTATCAACTTTTTAAAATTTTGTTTTTAAACATTTGAAAAAATAAATATTTTGTTCTAAAACAAACCGTATAAAAATGTCATTTTTAAAAATTTTCCTACTATAACTCTCAGATTTGATTTATTTTTGTTTTAAAAAAATGACTTTTTAAAAATACCAATTTTAAAAAAAATTGCATTTTTAAAAAAGTTTTATGTTTTAGAAAAATTTATTATTTTATAAAAAATTATTTATTTAGAAATAACATTAATAAATAGATTTCTTTCTAAATTTGTTAAATCTAAAAGGATGTTAAACAACATTATTAGTAATTAAGGTAATTATTTAATAGTATAGAGAGGCGAGAAAATTTTGGTGAGAATAAATGTGGTGCTATCATGTGTTATCCTAATATATCTTTTTATTAGAGTAGGTAGATTATAATCTATAAACTCTAAAATAAATAACTTTTGTTGTTTTCTTTAAATTTTATAACAAAATAACGTAGCTTTCCCACTAATTCCGTTAATTTCAATGAATCTTGATGATCTTTAGTTAAAACATGTAATCTATTTCAACGAATAAACATGAATTTTCATTGAGTTTTTTCAACAAAAAATTATTAGGACTTTAATACGTTAGATATTTAAAACGAATAATATGCATAAGATAAATTAAATGTGAATATGCATGGGATCCGTTAAATAGACACCCTATGATTTTAAATCAACACCCCAAAATTTCTATACGTGTTGTATAGCCTCATACGCGTCGTATAGGGGGCGGGGGGGTCATATAGGGCTATATGTGTCGTATAGCCCTCTGACAGCCCCCTGAATTTTTCCTCGTAGTCAGTGTCAAAATTCGTTATATGCATCGTATAGCCCTATATGCGTCGTATAGGGGGGTCGTATAGGGCTATATGGGACGTATAGCTCTTTGACAATCCCCCTGAATTTTCCTCGTTTTCAATGTATTCGACCCTATACGCCGCGTATGGACCCATACGCGACGTATAGGAGGTGTCGATTTATCTTGGTGGTGTCTTTATATTAGTACCCATATGCATTTCAAGATCGTATTTGTTATTCAAATTTTAGTCAAATAATCACATTCGGTGCTTCTGGCAAACATGTACCAGATTGTAACATGTGAGTTGCACATTAACGTTGAAGCATAGTACACTTGATAATATTGTGAAACTCATCATTACCCCCACCCGCTCCTCCCCTAGGTCATTTCAAAGCATTTTACTTGCATTTTGACATTATTATCGTTTTAAAACTGAATTGATTTATTTGGTCAGATTTATTATTTTTATTTAAAAATATTTTTTTACATTTGTTTTCCTAATATTTAAAAAAGTTATCATTTTTATCCAAAACATGAATTCTGTGAAAAAATATTTTATCAGCAACACGTAAACATAAATTAGGATTCCGTTTTATATGAAAATTTACATAAGTAACATTTTAACGATGAATATTTAACATTTTAAAATAATGAAGCTAATATTTTTTTATGAAAATGATAAATTTTTTTCAAACCTTAAAGAGCCAAATGCAGAAAAAATATTTTTATGTGTAAATGACAAATATGATCAAAATACAGTAAAGAAAACAACAATTCACTCTTCTCTTAAAATATATATTTATTTGTTAAAAATATATTTAGAAGTTTATTATTTTTGTTTATATCAAGTATAACCATACATGTGAATATGCAATTCAATTCTCACTCTGAGTAAAAATACTCATAGATGAGTCCGAGAGTTTTTCCAGTTATAAGTTTCCTTCTGAGAGAGTTGGAATGCAGTCCACGTTACGAAACAGATAGGTGAACACTATTAAGCCAACACTTTTTCTACGAAACATACTCATACATTTTCGGTTAAAAAAATATAAATACATAGATAGAGTAAAATAAATTTGAAAAAGAGGGTTGCCAAAATGGAGGTAGTTATGTGATGGTGGACCCCGTAAATTGAAAAATTGAGGGGGATAGAGTACAAGGTCAACGTCACTATTTGAATGGTTGTGATGAATTTCAATTTGTTTGTTTATATAAATATAATTAATGGAATGTATAGTGTACTGTTACTAGTACGTGTTTCAGCTTTTGCCAGCTTCTCTACAAGAAAACGACGGATATCGATATCTCAACACCACCGGCCCATCCTACCAACACACCACAAAATACTCATATATAAACATAAATATTAAAAAGGGTGTGCAACAACACGCCCTGTTGTGTTTAATTTAGCTCTTGCTATGCAGAGAGTTAAGAGGTCGGATCATTTTGTGATATGATGTATGCAATAACACTAAACTTTCGTCGAGGAGTTAGTCTCTCACGATGTGAATGTATGATTCTAAGGTCATAATACAATAACTTTATTAGTTGTTTCAAGGTTTGTTCTTGGCGATATAAAAGACATACATGCATGAATGGGTTTTTTAATATATTTATGAGTGTGTTTTCTGTATTATATAAAATAGTTGTGAGTTAATGATGAAGAAAATATTACTATTTCTGTATATTTGATAAGATAATGTTCAACCAATCACTCCTATATATTTTAATATTTTTTTGAAAGTATTTGTGAGTGGATTAGATGGAGAATTGATAATGATAAATATATGCAAAAAAATATAATTTAATTGAAAAATAGAGAGAGAAAATAATAAATTTTAATGTAATTATATGGTGAGATGATAAATGAGATGTGAATGCTTTAAGAAATGCTATATGAGGTGGTTTAAGAATAGTGTGAGTTTTTTGTTTTAAAATATAATATTATAAACTTTTAATATAAATTTTGTAATTATTATTAAATAAAAAAATATGATTAACTATTGACAGATTTTGTTTTCCCCGCTACGGCTTCTCTGTTAAATAATACGAGACGATGACATCTTCCATCTCTTTTTGTCTTTTTGTTCCTTTTTTTTATCTTCGTATATACTTATATTAATTATTTGTATAGTCTCATGTCAGACTCAAACCTTTAAAACTTTTAAATAGATGTGACACACCTTATAAAAAAATATCATATAAAAAATTAAAATTTTACGTCAACATACAAAAATAAATATTTGGTTACTACGTAGTAACAAATGATGAGTTGTAAATAAGTAGATTCTTCTGGTCCTATACGTTGGAATAGCATTATTCATTATTGTACTGGATAGGATGAAGTTACGAATTTGCACCGGCAACCCCTTAACTTCAATTATTAATAAATGTGGGTGGGGTTTTTCTTCTTGCATCATAACAAAGCTTTCTTGGACCATTTTACACACGCATTTAATGAAACCTATCATTTTCTTTAGAGCATATTGATCTTGTTTTTTGACTCGACTTTCACTTTGTTATTTTGTCCATAAGCCCCATATACATTGATTTGAAAGAAAAGGCTTTTTAATATTGAGGTATTAGGTTTGAGTTCGACTTAATGCGATGTATATTTGAAGTGAGTCAAATGTTTTACTATAGCGGCTTTTTATATTGTAAGTTTCCCTTAATATGGTGGGCGGGCCGAGTCATCGACGCTGATTGTGTTAGCGGGCATGGGTGGTATTTCGCTAAGGGGTTACACGGGTGGCCGGACTTGTATTATTAAATAAAATATTAAAATGTAATTTTCGTCCTTGAAGTTTCGTTAAAACTGACATTTTCAATCCCATTTTCTTTGTTGCCATTTTAACAGTGTAATTTACTATTTATCGTATCCATCCACACGACTAGCACCATTAAAACTCTGTTAAAATTGTAGGTATTTTAGTATATTCACCACTCTAATTCCTTTTAGTCAATAAATTATTCAATTAAATCTTTATCAATTAAAGTGTTGAGTGTAACAAACACAAACAAACCAAATTACTATAATAACATTCGTATAAATCAAACTGTTAAGTAGAACCTTAAACAAACCAATGTCTAAAAGTCATATCTCCTGCTGTCCTACAATCAAACAACAATGGTTTATTGCATAATTAAAATACAAGATCAATCGAATAGCAAACAAAACAATATAGAAATCGAAAAGCAATCTGAATGTAAATGACGATACTTAATCGAACAACAAAGTAATCGAACCTTAACGGAACAATGGAGTTGATGTCAACATCAGACCTCAATCGAATAGTGTTGAATTCCAAGTGTTGAAATCAAACATTGTACTATCCTAATGAACTTTGTTGAAATCATTTTGTGCTTAATCCAAATTAAATGAAATTCATGTTATCATACATTATAGAAATTGAAGCTTTATGAGATGGATTAGGGTTAATCGAGCGGTCTCCCTGGTTGCTTCATGTGTTTATTAGTTTTAACCGAATATTAATTTGTTAAATGGTTTTAGTGAATAATCGGGGTGTTAAAAAATTAAATACATTTAATTTTAACGTATGTTTTTAACAGTGTTAGTGGAGTTGATGGAAATGACAACATTTACGAAACTATAGTGTTGAAATGACAAAAAAAAAAGTTTTTAGGGATTGAAATAACAATTTCAACGAAACATTAGGGATGAAAATAACATTTTCTCTAAATAATAATATGCTTTTGCTTTTATCTTAACGTGTATAAATATTTATTCGATATTCTAGCGGTTTATTAATACCGATATTATTTTGTATTATATAAAATATCTTTTTAAAAACTAAATCTCTAGTAAACTTGATATGATATGATGTATTCATAGCTTGCGAGTTGTGCATGTGTGAACACCGAGATGGTGATATTTGTTTGGAAGGTATGGTGATTAAATCTTAAAACACGAATAACCTGACATATTAACCTTTAACGATTCAATTATATTTTATTAACAACAAACGATTTATTTAACCGCAAAATAGACATGAAACAAGAGAATCTATTCTCGAAATGTTAAGTTTATCGTCCTATCAAACGAATAGGAGGAGCATTTCAAAAATTGTCTTCAAGTCCTAAACCATCAAAGTCACTAATTATCAAAATATATAATAATTTTCTTAAGAAAATTAATTTATAATATAAAACTAAAAAGCATAACTATTCCTAAAGTGTGATATCACTCGTACTAAAAACACCAATAGGATTTTACTATTACGACCTGTTAACAACAAATGATGACAAAATTGCAATTATTAGATTGTATATCATGATCCATTATTACTAAAAACGGTACATTACGTGATGGACAATATCATATAACCCAAAACAATACCGAAAGTACTACAAGCCATGATAGAAACAAATTAAAAATGCTAATTTAATGTCCAATACTTATGTTTATCCTATTAGCATTATCATCTATCATCTACAAACAATATATAAATTAAATTGAAGAAAAAAAAATAATTATTGCAATAGAATGATAATTAAAACTGCATGATATGAAGATTAATGATTGATTAAATTTAAAATTGCTAAATGGGCAGCATTGGGGATTATAAAAAGAAGATCAACCAAAAGGAACTTAAAAATGATTGAAGAGATATTCTTCAAACCTTTATCAATACATGATGCTAATAATGAATAGTCGAGCTTCCTTTAAATAATTAAATACCAACTACCATTTATTTTTTCAAACTAACCATACAAGTGTCTTAATGATTGAGGACTTTACCACATATACGTATGAACAGATATATTCTAGAATTATGTATTAATTTGGTATTTATCTAATCTTCTTATATATGAACTAATAAGAATAAGAATTATTTGCAACACTTAAGGTTTAATATGAGTAATTGTATTTAGAGGAACTGGTAACAATGCAGGTAAGATGTTCATATAAAAGTTTTTTCTTATTTATATAAATTCATTTATATAAATTCAGAACGAGTTAAAAACGGCCGATACGACTTAAAACTATTGCCACCGGCCCACCACCGATTGGTTGTTGTTGATTAGGGCCAATTTATACTCGTTACCTGGTTTCACCCAACCTGTAGTTATGCCATAACTGGGAGGGCATGTTACTTGACCTGATCGACCGGTCAATTATTTCAGGATTCAGTATCCCTAAACAACCACACATAATCCATCTTCAGGAGAGCGCCCGAATGTTTTTTTTCCTCATGTATGCATCGTAGGTTGATTTGTTCAAGAATTACATTTCGTCCCATCTACCCAAGGGCGAAACCAAGAAAAATTAATTCGAAATCTTAAAACATTACAAATACAAACCCGTTATACACGGTTATTGCTATACTAATGATTTTTATCTATACATATAAGTTTTTATTCCAAGAACCTATTGTTACTCGTTGCATAAAACATCCAAAATCTACAAATCAAACCTATTAGGATTATGTGCGATAAATTTAAGTTTTTTATGCTTTAACTATTTTATGTCTATAAAATAACATTCTCGTAGTAACATACCTTCTTCTTCTGTTTAAATGGTCGATGACGGTTTAAATCCAATGTAAAAATATAAAAATTTAAACTTTACAATTTACAGGGCATTTACGAAACAAGCAGAAACTACAAGGAGTAAATAATAAAAAAGAAAAGTAGAGTATCTGTACGTCGGTTTCCTATTAATTTCATCGCATCTCTCTTTCTTCTTCATAATAATAATAATATTATTATTATTATTATTATCTATCTGGTGTTGTTCGATTCTCTCTCTACATCTCTGTACTTACTACTTTGCGCGTATTCACAATTCCGATTTCATTTTACGAAAATGCTCATCGGAATTCGTCTCCGGTGGATCTCCGGCACCGTTTCGCCACTAAAATGTCAGATTCCGGCGAGAATTTAATCGCATTAGGTCACCATCACACACTTCAATTACTCTCTCTCGTAACTCTTTTATGTTGTTATTAACGTTAATAGGTTTTCTACAGTGTTAGCTTGCTTTTGGTTGTGCCTTTTTACGCTCTGATTTGATCTCAACTTTGTAAGGTAAATACTGATTCTGATTCTTCTTTTTCGTTGTGCCGTTATAGTTTCTACTTTATACAGTGTTGTTGTTGTTGTAGTCCTTTTTTGATCGGTAATAAGTAATATGTCATCGTTTTTGTTTAATTCTTCTTCTGTTTTGATTTGTAGCTTGAATCTGAGCGGTTATTGGGTGAAACTAGGGTTCTATGTTGTGTCGGATGTGTGTTGATTGAAAATTGAGTGAATTTGGATGAATGCGATGGTTTTGGTCTGTTTGTTTGTTTGTTTGATTTGGGTTATTTGTATTGTAGTTGATTGTGGGAGTTGTTTTAATATTGGAATTTGACATTTAACTATAACAATGTTTCTGTGTTATTCTTTCAATTCTTTTTTTTTTTATTCTTTCAATATATTCTATCACTCAGATTTACCCGTGAATCTTTTGTAAATTTACTGCCTCATATCACACTGAACTGAATGTTAATTGCTTTCAGCCGTTGATCATACACACATAATAGATATTTCTGGATGTGATTCTTAGCATTTGAAGTTTGAATCTTTTTGTTGTCAAAGAACATAATTGCTTCTTTGCTTTCATGAATTACATTAGCAGGTGTTAAAATGAGTAAGAATCAGATTAAGAGAAATAAGAACTTGGAAAGACCTATTCCAGGGTGCTTGGGAAGAATGGTGAACCTTTTTGATTTGAATACAAGTGTAGGAGGAAACAGACTGCTGACAGACAAGCCACACTATGAAGGTTTTTTCTTTTTAATACTAAATGCTTGACTTATGTCATTTGAACCTTACTAAATTGTTTGACCTTCTGTTTACGCTTTTTGTTAGTGTATTGCTTCCCCATTTTACATGGAAAAATCACAAATATTACTTGAAACAGGGTCCCCAGTGTCTAGGAGCCAATCGGACGTGTCAAGGTCTTGCGTAGTTGATGATAAGATGCATGATAAAGTGGTAATTACTTTCAGTTTGATCATTTTTGTTGGCTTGAGTCTTGTTGTTGACAGGATACTTTGATTTCTGTTGTTGGCATATGTAGATGGTGTCTGAGTTGGGAAAATCTTCATCAAATAGGAAATTAAATGGGACGCCTATAAAGATGCTTATTGCACAAGAGATGTCAAAAGAAGTCGTCCCCAAGCAAAGTCCACCAAACTTGGTCGCTAAGTTAATGGGGCTTGATGATCTTCCGCAACAGCACCAACTTGGTTCAGCTTCAAGCAGAAACAGTTTAAGAAGATCAAGATCAAGAAGCCATTCTGGATCATTGGACTTCTTACAAAAAGAACATGATGAAGTTAATCAGTACAAAGATGTTTTTGAAATATGGCAGCAATCATGCAAAACATATGATGATTTACCACAAAAGGGGAGAAAATGCAAAGAAAGCAAGAATGAGAAGAATATGGCCCTTGTTCGTGAGAAGTTCATGGAAGCAAAACGTTTATCTACTGATGAAAAACTTCGGCAATCCAAACAGTTTCAAGATGCTTTAGAAGTTTTAAATTCCAATAAAGATTTATTGGTCAAGTTTCTTCAAGAACCTAATTCCTTATTCTCTCGACATCAAAGTTTACGGTCCGTACCTCCACCTCCAGACTCAAAATGCATCACAGTTCTTAAACCATCTAAATTGTTAGATGCTCATAAATTACCTACTTCAGGAAAGAAAAATGGAAAACAAATAAACGAAATTGTGTGGGACAAATTTAGTGGTAACCCCAATAAGCCAGATCAGCCAACTCGTATTGTTGTACTGAAACCCTGTACTGAAAAGCATCATGAAATAAAAACCTTTTCTTCTCCTTCACTGAAAACATTAAATGAGGATGGATTTTATGGAGATTTAGAAGACAGTGAGCCAAAAGAGAGTACATGTAGCATACTGGAAAGTCCAAGTGGCCATAGAAGAGACGAAACTCTTCCTTCTTCTGTTTATTCCAATGGTTATGTTGGTGACGAGAGTTCATTCAGTAAATCTGAAGTTTATTATGCAGCAGGGAATCTGAGTGATTCAGAGGTGATGTCACCAACTTCTCGACAGTCGTGGGACTATAATCGTTTTGGCAGCCCGTATTCTTCTTCCTCATTCAGTCATGCATCATATTCTCCAGAATCGTCTGTTTGCAGGGAGGCTAAAAAACGTCTGTCTGAAAGATGGGCAATGATGTCATTACATGGGAATGTTCAAGAACAAAGACATGTAAGAAGAAGCTCCAGTACATTGGGAGAAATGCTTGCACTTACTGATTTAAATAGATCGGCAGAATCAGAGGAAAATTGTAAAAGTACTGGTGATCCGATTAAAGAGAGGAGCCAAGATGCTGATGCTGATAGTGGTCCTAAAAATCTTGTGAGGTCAAAATCTCTTCCAGCAACGTCTACCGAGTTCTTGAAAGGAAAAAAGGATGATACTAAGGATTTGACCAAGGAAAAAAGTTTTAAATCATCACTATTTAAAGGGAAAGTTTCAAGTTTATTTTTCTCCAAGAGTAGAAAATCTAGCAAGCAGAAAGCCCAAAAGTCTGATGATGAAGATCATCAATCGTCAAGAAACATCAGTGATGATAGATCTCGGTGCACTAGTGACATATTAGTTAAAGATGTTGATGCAGAGCTAGCAGGTCAACATCCACCTGAGGTGTGTACATTGATTTAAGTCAAAACAGTAGCTAAATTTATATTTTTAATTAATGTTTTGGATGCTGAAATCTTAAATGTGTGTAATTGGTTATTTGCAGGGGTTTTCTGGAAATGCAAATGAGAATCAAGATCAACCAAGCCCTATTTCTGTCTTGGAATTACAATTTGAAGATGATGACCATGCATCAGACTATTCTCGAACTGCCAAGTTAAATGAACATGGTAATTAATCTTATATAACAAGTTTCTTCTATTTCCTTGTTATCTTTACATGTTTTTTCTTCTATCACGCATCTTATGTTTCATGTTGTATTAACAGGAGTAGATCCTAATAAGTACAATCTGATTGACAAATCACCACCAATTGGATCTATTGCACGGACTCTCTCATGGGACGATTCTGCTGTGGGGGCAGTCACTCCCGTTTTAGCTAAAACCTCCACTAAACCTTTGAGTCCAGAGGAAGAAGAGAAAGAATGTTTGTTCTATGTCCAAACACTATTATCAGCAGCTGGTATTAATGACGAGGTTCACTCAGATTCAGTTACAGCCATGTGGCATTCACCCGAAAGCCCTCTGGACCCATCTTTGAGGGACACATACATGAACCAAACCGATAAAGTGGTTGACCCATCCAAACAAAGACACCAAAGTTCATTTCAAAAGCTTGTTTTTGACTGTGTCAACGAAGCCTTAATAGGTTGGACCCACAAAGGCATGGGAATGTCGGCAATGGACCGTGTGTGGGCTCAGATAAAGGAGTGGTTATCCGGGGAAGGAAGGTGTGTTTGGTATGGTGATGACGAAGGTGGTGGCGGAACCACCCTGGCGGTGGAGTGGGTGGTGAGGAAAGAAGTTGTGGGCCAGGTATGGGCAGAACCTTTGAGGTTGGAAATTGATGATATTAAAAAGGAAATAGAAGAGAAGCTGGTGGAACAACTTGTGGAAGAACTTGTGCTAGAGTTGACAGGTAGAGTGATTTTGGCTTACACTCCTTAATTAATCACACAATTATTTTTCTATTAATGACAGTATTTTGATGTCTTGTGAGTTTCCAACAATCATGGTGTTTTCTTGGTGTCATCTGTGTAGTAATATGTAATAAATATAATTTCAGTCCAAATTCAGGGTCTCCTTTGTACAGTTTTTTTGTGATCTTGTTTCAAGTTCTCTGCACATTTTGAAGGATAACATCTACCATAAATACCCATGTTTTGTGTATCAGTGTTTTTCTTTTCTTCTTTTTCTTGTAACCTATATGCCATATCATAAGAGTGCTGCTACCTAGTATACTTGTGCATTGTTACATGTCCTGTAACTATATTTTTGGTCACCAAAAATTGAAACAGTGAGAGAGTTGTTCTTTGTTTGGTTAGCCTTTTAAGGTCAATATGAAGCGCACAAAGGGCAAACCAGGTGCCTAAGGCTCCTGCATACGTGGGTCCCCGGGGGGTGTCGGCCTGTCGGGTCACAATGGGCCTAATATACACATACTTACCCTGCATTTTGTAAGAGTGTTATATGACGTACTTACGGTTGATCAAATTCGGCTTTTTACAGGAAAAAAAATGGGGCAAAGGCCTAAGTTTTTATATTTTAAGTGAAATGTTTTGGAAAGTTAAATCTTTCTCTTGATATTTCTTTTAGACTTAAAACGGACTTATTAGAAACTTTTCAAAAGTTGCATGTAAGCTTAAAAAATAAACAAATTGAAACATGTTTAACTACTCAAACTTATAGCTTTTTGTTTGTATCCAATGATTCTTCCCAGTGTTATCTAATAAATCCATCATGGGTCATTAGAAAGATTAATTTGGCCCCAATTGCAGAAGAATCATGACAGAAAGTGCCAAATTAGAAGGAAAAAAAAAGCACAAGTGGGGGAGGGAACAGTTGTGAATATAATAAGGCACATGTGTGAACATGTATGGATGAAACATAATAAATTTCTATTGGATTTCAAAAAGTATAGGAATTTGCCATCTATGTAATGTTTTTTTTATTGAAACCGTAGCACTAGCCATCAAATATGTTTAAGGTTTTGGTGAAATACTGAAATGATGAATACAAACAGAAAATTTATACAAAAACAATACCATTGGTTAACCGTAGCACACGTGACTGCTAGCGCTAAGCGCAATATGATAACAACATAAGGGTCGTATCGGTTTGGTTATGGTTTAGCAAAGCACCATGAAGTTACACACATATAATCACACATTTGTAACTGTACTTGACGAAATCTCGTATAATCATCGAAGCTTTAGTGACAGTCCTTGACAAATTCTGTTGGTACAATCACCACTTAGCAACATAACAAATAATGACAGTCTTGATTACTATATCAAAACTTAGTGACACTTCAAGTGGTTGTCTGATCAACATGTCAACAATACTTTTGTTTTGATTATAAACTATTTTAATAATCAGGCTTTAAAACATGAACTGAAAAACTGTACCTTCACAAATTTTAATCAAGTAGGGGAAAACAAAACAAAATCCAGCATGAATCATGCCTACTGATATACACAAGATCAGGCTTTCACCCTAATATGTTTTTAATTAACTTACCTATCTACTTGACATTACTGCTACTCAATCCATACTGCAATGCACAAAAAAGAATGCTAAATTAGTATCCAGAATGATATTATTAAATAGTTGTATATATATAGACACAGGTCATTTTATACATAGCCAATTTTAAGTAAAGAATCGTAAAACCACATAAACATACATAATTTTTTCTTTAACGGTGACAGATAAGACCGATAAGTAACCCTCTTTCACTTTTTCACTATATCTTGGAAGCATTATGTATAAGTGCTTATGCAGTTTTCACGATTCTCTACTTAAAATTGGTTTTGTATCGAACGCTCTTTATATGTTTAAGAATCAAGAAATTACCTTTTCTCGCATACGTGAACTCCATATGTCAGAATGGAAAGATTTAGCATTAACACTAACCAACACTGATGTTTGTGCTACATGTTGGTTAAGCAAAGGCTCCCAAGCTTTACCTCGTATATCGCCATCTTCTTCAACGTCATCTTCATCATGTTTCATCTGTGCATTCACCATTGCCCTCAACACCACAGCAAGCAGCAGACATACAGCCTGAAAACCACCAAACAATGAGCTTAAAAGGTAACAACTAACAACTGTTTTCAACTTCTTTAACTAAAATCATTACAAATGTATGAAATCCTTTCATAAGACTAAACCTACCAATGCATGAACATACTAACCTGAACTCCAACAACTGTAATGCCAACCCACTTACAAAAATCAACATCTGATTCAACAAATTCTCGAAATTTATCAATTTCTCCAGTTGGGTCCAAGGGAAGATCCTAATAAATCGATAACAAATAATTAATCAGCTAACTTTTCGTAGCAACGTGCGTATAAACTTGCTCAGTGATTCAAGTATAATACCCTTTCCCAATGACGATCAAGCGCGATGAACATAACCAAAGCCACCTCCAACACGATGAACACAGTTTTCATAACAACATACTACGAAATTCAAGATTCAAGATTCAAGAAAAACAAATAACTTAATAATGGTACATTTTTTAAGTTCTTGATATTTTTATTTATCTGATTATTGTGTCATGCATATTGAAACAATAATAGACATGAAAAGGATACAAAACGAAGGCAGCATCCATTAATGGCTTCAGCTGCAATATGACCTGTGCAAGAGATACAACAGAGCAAAACACCTAATCCCATAAATGCATATATAAACCTGAGATCAAAACAATCAAATTCAAAGTTATGCATTTTCAAATAAACCTGTAAAAGAGATTAGATGCCCTAAAAGCTGCAATCTTTAGTGAAGTAGAACACTAGAACTGTAGAATTACCATGGGGAACAACTGCCATTGATCATACTATCTGCAAACTTTAAATGAATCACTTGATCAGAAACCCAATCAGTATTGAAAATCGTTGAAATTTCACCAGAAGAATGGAGGAAGTGTTTGTTCCACTGATTAAGCATACATGTAGAGTAAAGAATGATTGAAAGACCAACAAACAATTGGAATAAATTGAGGAATTTAAGAATGAATACAAGAAACGAATGGCAACAACTTCTTCTCATATTTCAGTCGAAATCTTGAAGTGTAATCTAGATGTTGAAAACCTGATCTTGCTGAAAAGATTAAAGCTTTTGTGGGTTTGTTGTTGATAATAAAAAAAAGAGATTGATCATGTTTTTGAATATTGATAGATATATAACTTTTGAAAAAAAATTAGTAGATAATTACATTTGAAACCAAATAATTTCAACCCTATTTTTCATTTTTTCTAGTTTTATAATTATAAAAATATACACGTATGTTAATATAAATATTATATTCTTACGATATTGATTTCACATTTTATATAATAAGTTAAATTTTTTTGATTCATTTATCTCATTCAACTTTTCGTAGGTTTTCTTAAGTGCTAAATCCAACTCGATATTCTTTTTTTCCTTTGCTTCTAACAGTTTAACATATCTAGAAAAATTGTTAAATGGCAACCTATATTGTGATTCTGTAAGTTTTAAGAAATTAGTCGAATGAAAATATTTGTATTTTAGATATTTAATTGTTTATTATTTTTATATAAAACCATTACCACTTAATAGGAGAGAAACGGAAAATAAAAACCTAAGACTTTATCAGAAACGGTTATGTGTCACTCTAGTTATGCATGTATTATATAGTATAGATTAATAGTAAATAATTAAGATGGTTTTAGATATCAAATACGGTTGATTTGAACATTTAATATTAAGATATGTATATACTTATGTATTTCTGACCTAGAAAAATATTTAAGTTTGCATGAGCGAAATTAGAGTTAGATTATAATTTTTGTACCACGGACACAGATTAAAATTCAAATTCCGAATTCATATCTAATTCAAATTCAGATTTAAAATTTCAAAATTCGAACAAGTTGATTAGATAAACTTAAGTAACTAAAATTGATTCGTTGAACCTGGACATAATTGAGAAGTATACAACCCATAATTAAGTAAGAGATCTATTTTTTAGTGTTATTTCTGAGAGAAAAAAAATAAAATTCAAACATCAAACTTTTTAAAAATATAAAATATTTTAAAATTTGAGTTTTTAGAAAGAAAAAATTATAAACCATTAATAATTAAAATTAAAAGTTATAATAAGAAAGTTTATAAAAATAACATTTTTGTTTGTTTTTAAACAAAATCTTTTATTAAAAAAACAAAAAAAATTATAAACAAAAGTTAAACAGTTGATATAACTGTTTTAGCACTTATAGTCTTTACTTTTTACTCGTACGTAATTTCAATTATATTTAACTAAATTATTGTTTTGTAATTAATTAATTATATTTAATATTTTATTTATTCAAATCATGTAATACACGGGTTAATAAATCTAATAAATTACACAACCAAAAATGTTTCTAAAAGTAAAAATTACAGTAAAATCTCATTAAAAAAGAGGTATTCAATAGCCGTAAAATAAGGTATCGTTTACTTGTTTCTGTTTGAAACTTTGAGCAATCGTACCACGCATTTACGCCTCCCATCCACTCTATATTTTACACGATTCGAAGTGTACTTTTATCGATTTTTAAAAAGTTCAATGTAATGATTTACTTGTTATTGCTATTTGCATGTAAATGTATTCATCTGCTGTTTCAACAATTATTACAATCCGTCAATGATATTTGTTCATTGCTATGTTATTTGGAATTATATATATGTGATTGTTAATCGAAGGAGACAGTTATATTTATTTGTAAGTAGGCTAAATAGTAAACCATTATTTGAATACTAATGGGAGAATCCGCGCGAAACGGAGAATTTAATGATGTTCAACAAAATTAAAATAAAAACATTGATAGAAGTAAAACACTTTCCGGTGAAAACCAACCACGCACTTCTAAACGAAAACTTTATATAAGATAAAGCATGACGTAAAACATGCTTTGAGTAACTTTTTATTTTGTTATAGTCAAATTTACCTCATCTTGGAATACCACCGCTACTCTGTGGTGGATTTTTTCACTTAGATCTTTATATTAATAGTTAAAATATAAATTAAACACTTTTGATTTAAGAGGTAAAGCACAACGTAACACACGCTTTACGTAACCTTTATATTAAAAGGTAAATCACGAGTTAAATTTTCTTGTTTGTTTTAAAATAAATTTCACTTTAAAGTTGTATAATTCATATAATTTTGTTATAATTATAATAATTATTATTATTTATTGATTATTTGCTGTTATTTTAGGTTTTTTTTAAATTAATTAAAGTATTTAAATATATATAAATTTGAAAATTCCATAATCACCATTTAATTAATTTATTATTTGATGTTATTTAGTTATTTTTAAATCAATTAAAATATTTAAGTATATAAGTTTAGATTATATTATAATAAATTAGTTTTGAGAAAATCTAGGGTAACACCATGTTTAGAGTTGGTTTAATTTCGAGTGGTTTACAACCGATTCACTTTCAAGTGAGCATATTCCAAGCACGATTCAATTCCTTTGCTCTTAAAGAATATTTTTTAATTAACATTCACATTGAAAATTTATTTTTAATAGTTACTTTAAATTTTCAGGAAGTAATACTAGCCATATTTTGAAATATCTATCTCTTATTAAAAAAGAGTTTTATAGTAAGTTTCGTTTTGTTCTCAATAAATTAAACTTTTCATTTGGCTAACCAAATCTTTATTACACTTCTCAACGAAAACCTAACATGCACGTTGTGTTGTATTTTTTTTTGTTAAAAACACTTATCAATGGACATGTTATATAAGTAAAAGTATAACGCAACACACGCTTAGCATAGTTTGTTTTGTTTAAATCAAATTCGCTCCTCCGGGAACACTGCTTAAAGTTATAAAATTAAACTTAATTTATATATTTTTCTTATCATTATAATTATAATTATAATTATTGATTGATTGATTTATTACATTAAAATACTATATTTCACCTCTTAATTTATTTATCATTTGATGTTATTTTGGGTTTTTTAAATTAATTAAAAACAAAAGGTTTACATGCTATAAATGAATGAAATTAATGAGGTTCACATGCTATTTATAAGGATAAAATGAGAAGATATCATTTTTATGTATTAATAAAATCATACCTTACACATTAAAATTATATGTGAAGTGTCTTTAATTTTTTTGTGAAATTACATTGAATGACAAAAAAATATTGTATATAGTAATATAGATATATTTACAATTGCAGGCGTTCTGCCATTTATTTGACACATTGACGTAAATCTTAGGGCATTGAAACATAAGCTTGTTTAATATTTTGGAAAATTCAAAATTTTCTAAATTTTCTTTATTAAATGTTTAATAATTTTTTATTTAAACTCTTGTTATCATAGAGTTTCTAGCCTCGTTTAATATAATCTAGTGGGTTTAAACTCGCACTTCATAGCGGGCTCAAAATTTGACGAAAGCGTTAAAGATGAACGACTAAATAGTGTGGTATGCACACGATGCGATTGAAGAAAACAACACCTAGGTTGGTGATTTTAAAGGTATGCGCGAACAGTTAGATTGATTTTGAGGCAAAACTAAATCCCAAATTATTGGTTTGGTTTTAAACCAGGCTATTGATTATTAATACTAGATCTGTTAACCATCAAATACATTAAAACTAAACATAGCAAAAAAGCCCATCGATGCAAACAAACAAAACTGCTAAGGAACTTTCTCACAGATTTATAGAGAACGGGTTGTGAATACTCTAAGGTTATACATTGTGTTTTAGATTTTGTTTATTTTATTTTTGTATCTGAATTGAGTTGTTGCTATGTGCTATGTAAATGTTATAGTACTTTACATTATGTTCTGGATAAGCAACTGTGTTTTGAAACTTAAAGCACAAAATGCTATTTTCATTTAGCAACAAAAATTAATTTCGCCCTCCGCCCCTCTTACGAAAGTTTTCAAGCTCCGCCACTGATTAAGGGTATGTGTGCGGGGCCGACTCTATAATGTAATTTGTGACGTCACAGCCTTGGGACCCCCTATAAATAAGGGCCCCCATTTCGAAAAGAAATTATAGCGGGTTTTGGCATTTTATGGGTCGATGGAATTTTGAAACAAGAACAATACTTGATAGTTGAGTCTCGATGAAAATTTTGATGATTTAATATGTTATTGAAGAAACATATTCATACAATTCACAAAGCAAACGACCATTTTTAAGTTCCTTCCTCTTCGATCAATATCGCCATTGGCTACCCCTTTTTTTACCTCGCGTTTGTTCAAGGAAATTAACTATCAACGACTCACGGTTAGTATATCAAATTTTCTTCGATTTATTGCTTTTGTTCAAAGAAATTTGATTAGGTTGCTTTTGTTTAGATTGCATTTTACAAAAGTGCCTCATTTTTTTAGTTCGATTGGGATCCCAGAAAACGTTGAGCCTGTCGCGTATGTGTGGGGCGAATTAGATCGAGTTTGAGACAAAACTAAAACCAAAGATTTTGGTTCGGTTTTAAACCAGCCTAATGATTATTAATCCTAAGCAAGCCATCAAATAGTAAACAAAGCTACTAAGAAAATTTTGTTGAGCTATTTTCTATCTATAATGGTTTTCTTTGGCAATGTTTCGTAAGACAAACGTTATGGGACAAAATATGCGTGAGACTTCTAATTTTATAAGGCTGTACATTGTGCTTTTAAGGTTTAGAAATCTTAAAATATACTAAAATATCAATTCTGTCATCGAGAAATTTTTTTTAAAGTAGCTAGTATAGATAGCTTAATGATAAATCACTTAAATCAACAAATGATGAATATGTTGTCTATAATACTGGATTCCATATTATAGCACCTTTAGCACTTTAAACCAACAAATGACGTGGCGTTTTGATTTCAAACATCCTTATCGGAAGAGTTATGTGATTGTTATTAAAACACTCTCATCTTATCGTCTCTATCTCTCTATCTTTCTATCTTCTTACACAATAAAAATAGTAACTTTAAATGACACGTGAGAACATCACAATCAACTTTATCAAAATTTTTCCGACTCTCTTTCCTATTAAATAATTACATTAATTACTAATAATATTATTTAACACTCTTTTGGACTTAATAAATTAAAAAAAAGATCTATTTATTAATGTTATTTCTAAATAAACAAATCTTTTAAGCATAAAACCTTTTTAAAACACAAAATATTTAAAAATTGGTATGTTAAATTATTCAATTTTTTAAAACTAAAAGTAATTAAATTTAGGAGTTATAATAAGGAGATTTTTTAAAAATGACATTTTTATACGGTTTGTTTTAAAACAAAATGTTTATTTTTTATTTTGAAAAAATAATTAAAAACAAAATTAAAAAGTTAATATCACTGTTTTATTACTTATATTCATTTTTATACGTAATTTCAGTCATATCATATCTTAGAATATTATTTTATAATTAATAAATTTTATTATATTAATATTTTATTTATTAAACCCGTGTAATACACGTGTTTACTAAATCTAGTACATACATAAAAAGAAAGAGATAGAGAAGGGAAAGACGTCCTATTAATCAAAGTGGGTGTCAAATAACCAATGTATTACTGCATAGGAAATTATTCGATTTTGTTTCTAGGGTTTAACAAAAATAATATCTTTCTTTAAAGTCTGAAGACATTAATTTAGATTGAGATGAAACAATGGATAAAATTTTATTGAGATGAAACAATGGATGAAATTTTTAGAGGTAATTGATCTTTTTAATCTTTATAAAAATTATTATTTTCCGTCAAAACAAGTAAAACGGATTTAATTCTATAATTAGTGGAGCCTATATTTGAGGCTAATTGGAAATCCAAAAGCACAAATTTTAGACTTAAAAGCCTACAATAAACCCACACTTCAATGGGTGGTCTCGCCTTGACAAAGGGGTAACAAAGAATGCAACTTATTCTATAACTATGATAGCTAAATGATTAATACTAAACGATATTATAACGACATAATTAATATGACTTTAGTAATGAAAATATATTGTTTATATCTTCCTATACAAATCTCCATTCAAAGAATCATATAATCTATTAAGTACTTAAAAATCATAAATCATGAAATGTCACATTATTAGCCGAATAAACTTCCCTTTTGTCTAACACCAAACTTTTCACAGCCCACATTTATTAGACCTCAACACTCAACTAACCAAAGACGTACGTACATCCATGCACCCTTTAACCCTTTATAAAACACCACCACTAACCACCATCTCCCATCATCTCCACCACCAAAACCATGGCTAACACCTCCTCTACCGCCACCGCCACCGCCCTTCTGCCGCTAGTTGCGGTCTTCATGGTTCTACTACTCGCACCCATGCCAACCGCTCATGGAGCTCGCGCATTCTTCGTGTTTGGCGACTCATTGGTTGACAATGGCAACAACAATTACCTCCTCACCAGCGCCCGCGCCGACTCCCCACCATATGGCATCGATTACCCCACCCATCGTCCCACGGGCCGCTTCTCCAATGGACTTAACATCCCCGACCTTATCAGTAAGCTACTTTTGTTACTTTTATATATTTTGTGACAAATGGTCAGATAGCCTTGTGCACTAGGTTTGTTTTTTTTACTGTTAGCAGTTTGGTTACAACTAACAACTTTTTGTGTATGTAGGTCAAAAGCTCGGGTCGGAACCCACATTGCCGTACCTAAGCCCGGAGTTGACCGGAAACAAACTACTAGTCGGAGCAAACTTTGCTTCCGCGGGGATCGGGATACTCAACGACACCGGAATTCAGTTTGTAAGTTGTATAATTTTACAAGTTTCAACTATTATAATGATGTTTTTATACATTCTAAAGTTGTACGTTCTATATCAAAATTCAAAAGTACATCTGATTGCATATTGACCTTTGACTTTGACCATTTCAATGGGTTTCACATGTGACCACATGACTGTAGACTCCTGATGCATGCTTCTTTCGTCGCTAAAGAAAAATGGCGTCACATAAATGAATATTTAAACGTTACCCAAAATGACATTACCTAATAATTAAGTTCCAATTCAGGCATATGAACATTGCATGAATATGGGAAGGGTGTTTTTGACTTTTACTATTTTCAACTTTTAATGCACTTAAATCATAATGTAACATATTGTAACGTTTTTGTTATAAAATGTTTTGTATAGGCAAGTATTATCAGGATAACTCAACAACTACAAAATTTTCAAGCGTACCAATCGCGAGTAAGCGCGTTGATTGGACCAGACCGGACCCACCGGCTCGTGAACCAGGCGCTGGTTCTGATCACCCTAGGAGGTAATGACTATGTTAACAACTACTTCTTGGCACCGATTACCGCAAGAAGGCTACAATACACCATTCCTCGGTTTACAACATATATTATAGCCGAATACCGCAAGATCCTCATGGTAAATCTGTTAATTATAATATCATAGGGTGATCCCAATACGCGTATCCTAACATTATCACGTTTATTGCAGGAATTGTTCAACTTGGGAGCTAGACGGATCCTGGTGACAGGATCCGGGCCATTGGGATGTGTGCCATCCCAATTAGCCGCGAGGGGAGCAAACGGGCAATGTGCATATGAGCCGCAACAGGCTGCAGCCTTATTCAACCCGCAACTAGTGCAAATGATCCAAAGCCTCAATCAAGAGCTCGGATCGGACCACTTTATCGCGGTCAATGCGATGCATATGCAAAATGACTTCATTAACAATCCTCAAGCCTTTGGTGAGTCACAAATTAACATGAATTTTATTCAATGTTACATACTTTATGTTTATCATGATTTAGTGATTTAACTTTGTTGGCTTTTTAATAAGGTTTTGTAACATCAAAAGTGGCGTGTTGCGGTCAAGGACCGTTTAACGGGATTGGCATTTGTAACCCGACATCAAATCTTTGTGCTGATAGAGATAGGTACGTGTTCTGGGACCCGTTTCATCCGACTGAACGCGCAAACAAGATCATCGTTGAAACGATTTACACAGGGTCAGAAAAGTACATGCATCCGATGAACCTAAGCACCATCATGGCCTTGGATTCCATGACTTAACACGTCAAAATCGCGCGTTAAACCTAAAGATTTTTATTAATCTTGTGTGTTCAAGACTTCTAGCTAATATGTTACGCGTTACTCGTAGTTATTTAGTGATTGTACTGAAACTAGCTTCCTAATGAGAAACATAACATATGATCATGTAAAAATAATGTTTTGGGCATGTTATAATGCAGTTTGATGAGTACCATGTGTTTGATGAAATGGGTGAAAAAAGTACATCATGTCACATGGTTTTGATTTGACTTATGATTATGCAAATTGATGCAAGGTGACATGAAATTAAAGCAGATGGTGAGTAGTGAAAAAAGTTGGTAAAATGAAAGCTTGAGGCCCACGTTTCTATTTTAAGACTAGGGGAAAATCCAAGTAACATGGCATAATAAATGCATGTTGATGAGATATCCAATAAAATTGGTCTGATTTGTGTCAATACACGAATTTATGATCACGTATTCACTTCCGTGTATATATATATATATATATATATATATATATATATATATATATATATATATATATATATATATATATATATATATATATATATATGACTCTATTTGTATTAATATATAGATGATCAGTATAGATACCTTTGGTTATATTATAGGTATATTGTGTTAGTCGTGTTGAATTATGTGCTTAAGAGTGTCAGACATTGAGATTCTTAAGTGAAAGAAAAACGATTTTGGAACCCTAACCGGAGCCAATTTTGAAACCAAATAGGAACTAACCTGACCGTATACAGTAGCGGAGCTTGTACATTTTCATACGGGGGACTGGGGCAAAATTACTTTTTTAAGGGGGGTCGAAGTTGTTATATATAGAAAAATTTACACTACCGGACAAAAAATTTAACTACTGAACCAAAAAATAACACTACTGACGAAAAAAAGATGGGGGGCGGGGGCCCCTCCCGGCCCCTTTAATGCGTTGCCCATAACCATATACGTGGAATCGATTTGTACCCCCTACAGAGTGGAATCGGTTTGATCGATCCGATCAAACCTCCTCAAATAGAGCACACATCCAGATTGGTTCGCGAACCGAAACCGAACCAGTGCTATTTGAAACCCGTTTGGAACGGATAGACACTGTAGGTTAGAGACAAATTTATAATCCTTTCAATTAAAACCGGTTAAACCAAACCGAAACATTCGACCAAAACCCAACCAAAGAACGATTAAAAACATATTTCAACCAAACCGCTTTAAAACTCAAACCGGGTTTGACTTTCATTGACCAAAACATATCTGTTCTAAACTGAACAGGTTTAGGATTCGAAATCGTGGGCACCTCTACCCGTAAGAACGGGTTTCACGGCGAACCGGTTTGGAAAGAAATCCAATTGGGCACTCATTGAAAACTCACAATATTTTTAGGGAGTTTTTTCCTAAAATAGTGTAAGTGGAAAACTTATTTACGGTGTAAATAAAAAACTATTTTTTTTGAACGGTAAATGTGAGACTTGAACTAAAAAACTATTTACCAAAATAGGTAGTTTTGAACAATTATTGCTTCTCATTCCTATGCTTATTGGCTACTTTACTAAAAGATTTTTTTAAAGATTCTTTTAAATAGGATGACATGTTTATTTTTTAGAAGTGTTTATTAAATGGAACATTTTAGTTTTTCGTTATTTTATATAATTATTTTCAAAATGTTTCACAAGAATGATTTTTAAAATGTTTAATCATTGTATCAAAATAGAAATCGTTATTGATTCCTTTTAACTTTTTTAAATAAAATGTTTTTTTTGTCTTCAAATGTTTTTAACTAGATAAGTTCTGCAATTCTTAATCTGGTTTAAGAAATGTATTTTAAAATGTTTACTCTCAGTTTCTATTAAATCCCCATAAAATTGATAAGAAAATCCTTCTTTTCTTTAATGATATCTTAATTTCTATTAAGTCCCCATTTACTCTCAGTTTTAAATCACGAACACAGACCCCATAAAATTGATTTACGAAATATTATCTGATTAGTTTTTAAAGATCTGAATGCTTTCTACGCTATCACTGCCTCACTGGTTTATGAAAAAGAAATTGTACTGTTAGATTTCATATAAATTCGTCAAGAAGGTTTCAAAGCTATGTCAGCATTTTGTTTGACAGGAAGCATTGGACTACACACGATGGTTTCCTTTTTATCTTTTATTGTTTAAATATTATTTAAAAAAAAGAAATAAAAAGTATCAGTTCTCGTTATATTAATTTTTGCAGTAAAAAGTTTTTAACAATTTCCTTGTAAAAAGAACCTTTTTAAAAAGAAAAATGCATTTTTTCTAAAAAACATTTATAAATATCATGATTAAACATTTTAAAATACATTTCTTCAACCAGATTAAGAATTGCAGAACTTATCTAGTTAAAAACATTTAAAGACAAAAAAACATTTTATTTAAAAAAGCTAAAAGGAATCAATAAAGATTTCTATTTTGATACAATGATTAAACATTTTAAAAATCATTCTTGTGAAACATTTTGAAAAGATTTATATAAAATAACGAAAAACTAAAATGTTCTATTTAATAAACACTTCTAAAACATAAATATGTCATCCTATTTAAAAAAAAAAACCATTAAAAATATCTTTTGTAAAGTAATCAATAAGCATAGGAGTGAGTTATAATAATTGTTCAAAACTACATTATTTTAGTAAATAGTTTTTTAGTTACATTATTTTGATAAATAAGTTCTTCACTTACATCATTTTAGGAAAAAACTCATTTTTAGGTTAGTGTTGGCCTCATGTGAGGGTTTTAGCGTATACCTTTTAGCCCATAGTAACTCGTGGCCCGACCCGACCCGACCCGACACCCCCTTCTTATATCGGGTCACAATGAATGTTAGCTTCGGTCGGGTCATAAAACGGGTTGAAAATTGAAATCAGCGTATGGACAATCTACTTCAACCTCCCGATCAACTGTTGTAGACGATACGATCGTGCATTAGGGTTAGTATGCGTTGTTGAGGTGGTCGATTATAAATGTTTACATACGTTCTTCAATAATATATACGCAGTATTGCAGATTTGTAGCGGAAATTGGTATAGAATGCCTGAAGTTCCATCGTTGATCACTTTATGCATACGAGCAATTAGAGACGCAATCCTTGATGGTAAGTTGGGGGGCGGAATTTAGTTTCAGTAGTGGTAGTATTTGGGGATAATTAAAAGTTAACTTTTGATTTTGGTTCAAACATTTGTATTGATTGATTGTGATTATGAACAATGGTTGATCAATTTTTGGGGTTTCTGTGTGCAGAAAATGGCAATATATCTTATGTTTATGAACTTCCATTGGAATTATTCGATCAGATTTTAATGAACTTGCCTCCATTGGGATTGCAGAATCTACAAGAAGCAATGTTTGTTCAGTCATATGTTTTCTTTCTGTTGGTTCTCTTTTCTTCTGTTGATATGTTTTTTTTTTGCTATCTGTAGGCCTTCTGTTAGCACGAATGAAAGCGGGTGCTCAAGAAAACGAAAAAGGTTTCGATTTTCTATATTGTTTAGTTTCAAGAGGTGCTTGTTTTGAAACTTTTAACATCTAATTTGAACTGAAGAATGGTATATGACTTTACAGATTTGAGAGCTTTGATACAACATGGAGAGCCCGGTATGAATCAAGATGGTCAACTGTTCAGCAGGATGAGTTAACTGCTGATTGGCAGCAGATTTACTGGGAAAAGCATCTGCAGAAGTATGCAACCTTTTTTGTGTTCACAATGTTTGAGTAGTAATGTGATTAATTATTTGATTGATTCAATTGTATCATCTTAATTTGGCATCTTAACAGTTGCCTTGATGCTATAGTAGAGGCGGTTTCAACCACTTTGTTTAATGGCGTTCTCGCTGAAGTTGAAATTCCAGGTAATTTCCACCGGCTTATAGTTAATAGTGGTGTGAAATCTCTTTTGGGCGTATGGTTATACGATACTGTTTATGCAGATGCTTTGCTAAAATATATTAGTTATGAGGGACACGTAAGCACAACAAAAAGCTACTCAAAGTTGGCTTATCATTGTGAACGATTTGGTCTATATGCTAGGTAAAACTTTAATTTTGATTGCCTTTTTCGTATAAGCTTGTGCAGTTTTCACTAAATGTTTTCTAAGCATTGTTTTTGGCTTTATTCATATGCAGATATCTGAGACTCCAAAGTGTTCATTGTGCTGCAGACATTGGTGTAAGATGAAGAAATAATTATTTGCACTCATTTTTATTGTATTATTTACTGATAACGGATGTTTACTTTTATGTAACAGTACTTATTAAGGAATTGTCAGTTGGAACATTTGGAAATACACTGGCTCAAGTCTAAGGAGCAGGTAATTAGTTTTTTTTCCATGTTCCTTCAATATTGTTTTATTCTTTATTTTTAACTTTTTTTCCAGGTTGAGGGTCTGAGCAAACTTCTCGAACAAAACAAGGAAACTTTGGCATCACTTGAATTTGTTCATTGCAAACTTCCTGCACATCTTGTGACTGCAATCTGCGAGTCACTTCATGTGAAGGGCCTTAAAACAAATGTAATTAAAAGTTTCTCAATTAAGAGATCAAGCTTTCTTGACTACTCACATTTTCCTTTACCTCTTGGTTTGGAATCATTATTAACAACAGCAAGGTGTGCTACGAGTATTCGTGTTTTAATTCCTTCGTTAGTTAACCCATTATCTGTATCATTGCTTGTAATGTTTGCTATTTCATGCCTAATTGTTGTATTTTTGTATCAGTGGTTTAACTTCTTTAATACTCTCTGACAATGCCATGTGGTGGAAAACTGCCAAATTGGTGTTTGATACACTGCTTGAAGCTGAATCTCGTTTACAAGTTCTTGATCTCTCAGAAAACCAAGTGAGGCTGTTTTACAACTATATGTTTCTTTATAATATGTAGATTTAATGTTACAATTTCAACATTTCAGATTGCTGGTTGGCTTTCACATTTTAAGTGGGGATCTCCAAGCTGTATTAATACAGATCGACAAATTAATAAATCATTGAAGTCGTTACGTGTGCTGAATCTGAGGTATTTAGAAAGCTGTTATTGTTTATATGAAATTGCATGGCATCTTCTTTTACCTAAGAATAATAATTGCTGTTTGCAGATGCAATAATTTGCAAAAAGATGACGCTGATTGCCTTAAATATGCCATGGTTTATATGCCAAATTTAGAGGTCTTGAATCTAAGCGAAAATCCTCTTCGGGATGAAGGGATCAGGTCGATACTTTTTTGCGTTTTCAATAAATGATTACTCATATATGCCATGTATAGTCTGGTCTAACATGTCATCTTATAATTGTAGGATTTTAATTCCATATTTGGTTGAGAAATCTAAATCTGACACTCCCCTTGCTGAGCTGCACTTGGAAAGTTGTGAACTTTCTTGTCATGGTGCAAGTCAGCTATTAGAAGTTCTTGCCGCATCAAATGTCCCACTGAAATCTCTCTCCATTGGAGATAATCACCTTACCAGGTTGGTGTCTCCATAAGTACAGGTGGCAACATGGGTGGGTAGATAACAGGTGGAAATACATCGGTATGGTTTGCAACGTGTTGGGTTGACCCAAAAACAAGAACTATAAATTTCTTTAGTGTTACAAGTTAGATTACAGAACATTTAGGGATTTTGTATACATAGCCACATAGGCCCGTATCGAAAAGGTTACTATAAGGTCATTGAAATTTCAAAATAGGATTTATACCAACAAAAATCAGTTTGGTTTAGTTTATGCCCATTCCATCCAAAAAAATGCTGGAATTTGTAAAATGACAAAAATGCTCCTTACTCATGAGAATTGTATGTGCTTTTTGAAAGTTAACTTTAGAAATGATTGTAACTTGTATATATTTTAAAGTTTGAGGCATGTTTGTTATATGACAATTTTTTTTTGGCAAGAATTGGCATAAATTAAACGGACTTGATATTTAGGTTGCATGTACTTCTGTTTTGATTAACCTGTTGAATACTTGGGTGGCCTATTTATACATTATCTCAAAAGTATAATGTTTCAATAATAGATTACAATATATTAAATTAAATGATTTAGGAACTTTTATACATTAAAAGCAAACTTTGGCCAGGTCTTTTTTCCATTTGACTCATTTTCTTTTCAAAATATATTTTTTTATTTCACCCGAGTTGAAATATAACCTGAAACCTAGTAACTAAGCTGCAATTGTTACTTCTATTCAGACCCTTTAATGTAATCTATGTTTATAATTTCATATGTTGACAATCTTTCCTTGCAGCAAATTCGGGGCATCTCTGGGAAGATACTTACTTTCAGGTATTCAAACCCTTGATGTTAAGGGAATCGGATTGGGTTTAGATGGTTTTTTCGACGCACAAAAAGAAATAACTCATGACCTAAGCATTGCCCACATGAATATAAGGTTCACCACATTTATGTTTTATCTAAAGTTATTATCTTTATGTAAAGAAAAAAACTCATTTGATGTATCTTGCATAGTGGTAATACTGGTGGAGGCAGAAGTGCAGATTTTTTGTCGAAGGTTATTGCACACGCTCCAAGACTTGTTTCCGTCAATGCAAGCACTAACTGGATACCTGTTGAATCACTACCTGCCATTTGCTCGTTCCTGAAAGCCGGTAAAGGTGAACAATTTTATATCTTTTTTTTACTAAATATCTTTATAAAAGTATTTTAAGCGAAATATAAACTTAAAATACCGTTTAGGGAGACTCGAGCATTTAAATTTGGGACAGAATCCGTTGTGCAGCAAACCAGACATCGCTTCCCTGCTTGCTGAATATCAAGTGAATGGAAAACCAGATATCTTATTATCATCACCTGTTGCTGTTATTTCCCTTTATGATGATGATCCATAGTTGATGTGTGTCCTCCAAAAGAAGGCAAGATATTGTTTTGTGTATATATGATTGATTTGTTATAGGATCATATAAATTATGTTGATCATTTGGTATTATTAGATATTTTAGATCTATGATTGTTTTCTGTTAGATTTGTTGACAAAGACATGATCAGATTAATCTCCTAAAAAGAATGGGTTGGTGGGTGGGCTTTATCATGAAGTTATTATATCCCTCATTTTTGTCCTTCACGATAATGCTCATTATTTTTAGGTATAGATTTCTACTTTTAAATATCGGTGATAAATGCTTTGAGATGAAAATGTGGTTAATTTAATATTCTTTTAATCATACGAGAACTATTTGTCAAGGATCTATGTATCTGTTTTTCACGCTCTAGTTTTTTAAAAAAGTGGGTCATTTTTTATATTCAAAGACTTATGATCATGCTAATAATATTAGTAAATCAATAATATTTGCATCTTTGTTATATATAGTATAGACATGTAACACTAATTGTCATGTAATGTTACTATCTAAGCACTTCCAAACCTTTTATTGTTATTTTAGAGGTTATTTCATAAATGTTTTCATATGAAATCTTCATTGGTAATTGACGTATTTCACTCATAAGTTGGGGAGAGTTTGAATCCTATGATGTATATGTTTGATGATGTTAAGAGTAGTTGATAGAAGTATATTAGGTGGCTAGATGCCTGTTAAAAAATTTACTTGTAACTAAAAAATGGTGATATGAACATGACTTTTCATATTAGTGACCATCATACTATATAAAAAAAATTTTAACAGCCAAAAATTGGACTAGTCTACCGATTAATCGGCGACTAGGCGAAGATCGGCACCTCCTTTGATTTTTTTCTGATTGGCACCTAAAATCGCTAATCGGTCAACACATGTCAAATTCGGGATAAATCGGCTTTAGTTAGCTTTTAATCGCACCTTAATCGGCGTTTTTCCAGAATCCAACGAGATTCTTGTGCCCTAAAAAAATCAGACAAAAAGACAAAATTTATAGACATGTATTATATACTAAACAAATTTATAATTGAAAATTATATATTTAAATCCTAAATCAATTATTCCTGATTAGTCGCTAGTTAATATCTCATTGCTCGACTAGCGTCTAACGAATTTTACAACACTATTAACAGCAACACGTAGAATATCTTAGGATATAATTTACAAACACTTAAATGATCTAAAAGTTGTCACTCTCAAAACTCGAACAACCACGTGTGATTGAAGTAAGAACACTATACTAACTGCTATCTATTTATCACCGCATCCGATTTCCAACCTAACTATTATATTTCAAATAATAAACATCACCACCCACATTTGCATCAAACATGTAATTTATTTTTTATTGTTTCAGTTAATATGTAATTTTTAACTTATTTATTTTTACTAATTTGATTTTTCAGTAAATTGATTTCATCGAGTTAAAAGGAAAACATTGTGTTTAATTTTTTTCTTGAAGTCTTAACACGAATATAGTTAAAATTGAAGTTGTATTCAATATATGGTATTTTTTGGATATTATAAGTTATAACTTATAACGACCGACACTAACATGATGATACTTTGAAGAATAAAAAATTGACACAATGGTGAAATAATACCGTTTAATATGTAAACATAATAATAAAAATAACAACTAATTTATGTGATATGTTAAAAACAATGACAGAATAACACAAGATGATACAACACGTAAAAGATAATAATGAACGTGCATTGTGTTTTCTTCTTGTCATTGTGTTTTTATAAGCACCATTGTGGTTTTTCCGGCTAATTAGTTTTGAGAAACATGTTAGCGAAGCGATATCATTGTTTATTATAATATCCAACGCATAATCATAAAATAATAACAAATTATATAATACAAAATAAACAATAATAAAAATAACATGAAATTATTTAAAATGTAAAACATAATGATAAATATATAACATAATGCTAAATTTTTTTTAACAAAATATTCAACACATTGACCAGAATACCATCCCCTAAAAAATAATACAATGACGTACGTCAAACCCTGAACTGTTATTATGTTCTTTAAATCAAATATATATATTTTTGCTATAACCCTACGTAGTCTTCCAATATATGACGAGAGGTAAACCATTGGTTTTATATAAAAACAAGCAAATTATAAATACTGGAAGAGACATACTTCGTTTACAGCTATCATTAAAATCAGAGATGTAAAAGCTGAATATAGCGAAACATTGTTCATGTTCGTCCGTTTAAGAATTGAACGTATTCACGAACACACAATCGAATGAAAATTATTGTTCGTGTTCGATATTAAGGAATTAAACTTCTTAACGAATGGTTCACGAACACTAAAAACATACCATATCTTAAAAATCAAAAGCAACATTTTTAATCATAAACTTAAACACAATCACCTACAAAATTAAACACCTAAAATAACAATCATATACATAACAATAAAAAAACATAATCAAACTAACACGAACAAACACAAAACAAACATATTATCAAACGCTTACGAACGTCGATAAACAAACACTAACATCCCTTCATTTACTATACTAACCAACAAACAGTTAATGTATAATTATTCGTTGAGCATTGAGCTTATGGTCGTAATTAGAATATTTTGATTCAAACTAAAATATATCGAAAAGAAAAAAAAAGAAAACTCAGCAGACTATTGAAAACTGTACATAAATTAACAATCACGTAACAACTTAAACACCCTCTATCTCTCTCACACACAAACACACACAAACACACACACACACACATCTCTCTTTGTAGTGTTTCATCCGTCGATCCACCAAAGCTTTTCACTCTCCGACCACCACCACCGCCACCACCACCGCCACCGCAACCACCACCGTCTCCGGCGACACACACATCATCCAACCACCCAACGCCGTGGTGGATCTGATCAGATCAGATCCACAACCCCTGTGCAATGGAGGAGGCTCTCGAAATGGCGCGCTCAAAGGACACCAAGGAGAGAATGGCCGGAGTGGAGAGGCTCCACGAGCTTCTAGAAGCTTCGAGGAAGAGTCTGACGTCTGCAGAAGTCACATCGCTAGTCGATTGCTGCTTAGATCTCCTGAAAGACAACAATTTTAGGGTTTCTCAAGGGGGTTTACAGGCGCTTGATTCTGCTGCGGTCCTGTCTGGTGAACATCTCAAGCTTCATTTCAATGCTCTTGTTCCGGCTACTGTTGAGCGGCTCGGTGACGCGAAGCAGCCGGTTCGCGATGCGGCTCGGCGACTGTTGCTTACTCTTATGCAGGTACCGTGTCGGTTGCGTGGTTTTACTGTCGTTTTTGAGTGAAATGTTTAATTGCCTTGTGTTGATTATATGGGTATTGATAGTGGTTTGGTGATCAGACTTGTAGATGCCGTAATCTTATGTGTTATTATTGTGGGTGTGGGATGGAGTATTAGAACGGAAAAGATATCAATATCTTATTTGTTTCTAGCTATCCACCCGTCTCTGTTTGGATTGCTATTTCAAGTAGTGCTACCCTTGGCCTTCGTATATCAGGATACCTCAACATTATACAAATATTCTAGTGAAGATGTAGAGTTGAAATTGGCAGTTTAAATTCCTATACTTTGTTCTTTAGGCAGGTTTCTTTGGCGTTCAACCACCATTTGATTCCAGTTTCAATTAGTTTTGAGTTTTTGACAAAAATATAGGGTCTCAGAACAAGGTTTATATGTGCTTAAATGAGTGGATTGATAGTTATTTTTGGGCCGGGGTCGCGGTGGGTGCAGTCAGTCTCTCTGTCTCTTGGGGTAGGAGAAAGGTTGCTCGCATCTCACCCTTTCCTGACACTACCAATAGCTTGATATGAGTGGGATCCTATCATGTGCATTTGTTTATATGAGTGGATTGATAAATGCTTTGAGGTTAAGTCACAATGTACTATTTTGGTCATAGAATCTGTTGATCCATATAGAGAGCTATATCTACATTAGTTCTTTTCATGTTTACAACTTGCCCTTGGGGATCTTACATGTATAACTTATGAAGTAAACTGAGTTCACTTGCTTGAATTCTGGAACTTATGAGGTACCATGACCTTGTGATTGCAGAGATCATACTCTTATTTGCTCAATTCTGAATTATTTATATAGTTTTATATATACATGTAAATGAGTCATTAGGTTCTTCTATGCCCTTTGTGCAGGTTACTTGCCCCAAATTTGTAGTAACTATATAGTTTTTGTTTTCAGTGATTCTGTTGTAGGTAGTTTGGTTGTACAAAAGGTTTTTATTTAATTATAACTGAAGACAAACAGCTGAAAAAAATACAAACTTGCTTCTTGGTGGTGGTACAGGTCTCTTCTCCCACTCTTATTGTTGAAAGAGCTGGATCTAATGCTTGGAACCACAAAAGCTGGAGAGTTAGAGAAGAGTTTGCAAGAACTGTCACATCTGCCATTGATCTGTTTGCATCTACGGAGCTACCCCTGCAACGTGCTATTCTTCCTTCTGTATGTTTTTGCTAGCATTTCATGAGGTTTTCAGTTTTATGGTTTCAACATGCAAAAATCATACTAATTCTCACAGCCCCCCTCTCATCTTCTGATGTCCAGATATTAAAGATGTTATACGACCCTAATCCGGGTGTGCGAGAAGCTGCTATTTTATGCATTGAGGTTAGAGTTTAAGCTATAGTGTCTAGATAAGGGTTAAAAATGCAATCACTTAAATTTGATACTTCAACTCTGCAAAATTAAGGTTGATATTTTACTATTACAATGATTGTTTTCTCGTAAGAGCTTTAAGCCTTTAATGATACAACAGTGTCTCCTTAGTCATTAGTATGTAAGTTTCATCCAAAAGAATTTTGTGTTTGACATTTTTTCTCTGCTGCAGAAAATGTATGCTCAAATTGGACCTCAGTTTCGTGAAGAACTCATGCGTCATCAGCTTCCATCATCAATGGTGATTATTTTAGGGCTAGCATACCTGTTCGTTTATTCTATTTGTTCTTTTAAGTACTACATACCTTTGCTTATGTGTGCATATAGCAGGGTTTATCCTAAAAGTCAGTGATCATTATCTTTTGGTATTTGATTATATAAGCTACCATGTAGGCCATTATTTAACTAAACTAAAGATCTTCACTGGTGAGTTGCAGAGCATAGTTGTTTTTTTAAGTTTTATGACACTTCTTTTGATCAAATATTGAAATTTTAAGTGTATAATCCTGTTTAAGACGTAAGAGGTCTGGAAGATATGATATACCTCAGTGTCTATGTGCACAAATTAAACGGGTCATGTTTGGGTATCTATGACCTACCCAATTTGATTTCTTTTCTCACATGTATGCTTTTACTATTTGCCTATAATGTTTCTGACTTGAGTTGATTCCAGGTAAAGGATATCAATGCCAGACTAGAAAGAATTGAACCAAAACAACATACCTCAGATATCCGAGTTAATACTTATGCTCCTGCTGCTGCTAAACATACTAATCATAATCCCAAAAGAAGCAGCCCAAAGGCCAAGACCTCTTCTCGTGAAGTATCCCTTTTCGGAGGTCAGATGTTTTCATATTTTAATGCAAGAAAAGCTGCATTTGGTTTTTGAATGTATATTTCACCAATCTTGTGTTTCTGTTGGATTGTTCTCTTTCATTTTTGTTTTACATTCCGGGGCCTTTTGGGTTTCCGCTCATTTTTACTGACGACTAAGTTTATTTCAGGGGAACCTGATATCACTGAAAAGCCCATAGACCCAATCAAAGTGTACTCAGAAAAGGAATTAATCCGTGAGTTTGAAAAGATTGCTTCAACTCTTGTTCCTGAGAAAGATTGGTCCCTGCGCATTGGAGCCATGCAAAGAGTTGAAGGCCTTGTTATGGGAGGTGTGTATTATATTCTCTTATATTTTTATACAAACAAAAACACATAACAATATTGTATTAGGCTGCGGGCAACTCAATTTTGCTCCCATTTCTTACATTTTGTCACACCAGGTGCAACTGATTACCCGTCTTTCCGTGGCCTTTTAAAGCAGCTTGTTGGTCCTTTAAGCACACAGTTGACTGATAGAAGATCTAGCATAGTTAAGCAGGTATGCTGCAATCCTGTGAGTAGAAAAGGATCACATTTTTGAGATTGATTAAACACTTTTGACATATTTTTTTCACATGATTATTGCTAGGCTTGCCACTTGTTGAACTTTCTATCCAAAGAGCTGTTGGGAGATTTTGAGGCATTTGCAGAAATTTTCATTCCTGTAAGTACAATCCCTATCCTGTCCTTTCAGAGATCCTAACATACCCAATGCCTTTCTGACTCATGATTCGACATTCAGGCCCTTTTCAAACTTGTTGTGATAACTGTACTTGTAATTGCAGAGTCCGCAGATAACTGCATAAAAACGGTATTATTCCATATTCATTTTCTTTATCACATTTCCTTCTGTGAATCTACTTCTTACGCTTATAACTTTTGCAGATGTTACGTAATTGTAAAGTTGCCCGGGTACTTCCTCGTGTGGCTGAAACCGCAAAACATGACCGAAGTTCTGTACTTCGTGCCAGGTTCTAATTTCTCTTCCAAGCACGATTTATTCAATATAAGATAATCATATATCAGTGCTAATATCACATTTTGATTCTATACAGATGTTGTGAATATGCATTGTTGATTCTGGAATATTGGGCTGATGCACCTGAGATACAACGGTCAGCCGACCTTTATGAAGATCTTATTAAATGTTGTGTGGGAGATGCAATGAGCGAGGTCTATTATCGTTGTTGTTAGTCTTATTGTTAATTATTATGATTATTCGTAATTTAATACGTAATCACATCAGGTGCGTTCAACTGCTAGAGCATGCTATCGTATGTTTTCAAAAACTTGGCCTGAGCGTTCACGACGCTTGTTTTCATCATTCGATCCCGTCATTCAAAGGGTATATGTTCTCTTACTTCTAACAGAATAGATGAAAAGTCAATGATACTGCTGACATGACAATGCTGTAATTGCATGACTGAATAACTTGTTTGCACAGATAATAAATGATGAGGATGGCGGCATGCACCGGCGGCATGCGTCACCATCACTTCGTGACCGGAATCCACAGACATCAATTAATACTCAGAATTCATCATCCTCAAATTTAGCTGGATATGGTACTTCAGCCATTGTTGCAATGGACAGAAATGCAAGCTTACCATCTGTAACCTCTCATTCATCTGGGCTTTTTTCATCACAATCAAAGCCCGTTAACAAGAGCACGGAACGTAGCTTAGAAAGCATGTTGAATTCTAGCAAGCAGAAGGTTACAGCAATTGAAAGCATGCTTAGAGGTCTAGATTCTGGTAGAGTTAGATCATCAAGTCTTGATCTAGGTATGAGTTTTGGAATCATTATATATAGTAGGTTTTAATTTTTTTTGAATAGCTTATTTTTATCTTATATCACTCCTAGTACAGGAGTGGACCCACCTTCATCTCGTGACCCACCATTCCCTCTGGCTGCACCTGCTTCAAATAGTCTTGCTAGTTCGTTATCATTAGATTCAACCGCTTCTGGTATCTCGAAACCTAACAACCGTAGTGGCGGTTTGGTATTATCAGACATCATCACTCAGATTCAGGCTTCACGTGATACCGCTAAAAATTCGTATCGTGGTAATCTCGGGAACGAAACTCTGTCATCTCTTTCATCGTACTCAGCAAGAAGAGCGCCTGAAAAACTTCTAGAAAGAAGCTCTTTTGAAGATCATAATGAATTTAGAGAGGCCCGAAGATCGGTTAATTTGCATACGGACAAGCATTATTTAGACACACCTTACAGAGATTCACAATCACATAGTAGTCATCATGTACCTAATTTTCAGAGACCATTATCAAGAAAAAACGTAACAGGGAGAATGGCTTCTAGTCGGAGAAGAAGCTTTGATGAGAGTCAATTTTCACCTGGAGAGATGTCAAATTATACAGAGGGTCCCGCTTCTCTTAATGATGCTTTAAGTGATGGTCTTAGTTCTGGTTCTGATTGGAACGCTAGAGTTTCTGCATTTAATTATCTTCGTTCATTACTCAAGCAAGGCCCAAAAGGAGTTCAAGAAGTTACACAAAGTTTTGAAAAAGTAATGAAGTTATTTTTCCAACATTTAGATGATCCACACCATAAAGTGGCACAAGCAGCCCTGACATCACTTGCTGACATTATCCCAGCTTGTAGAAAACCATTTGAAAGTTACATGGAGAGAATATTACCGCACGTGTTCTCTCGGTTAATCGATCCAAAGGAATTAGTAAGGCAACCGTGTGCAACCGTTTTAGAAATTGTTGGCAAAACATATGGTGTTGATTCGCTGTTGCCAGCTTTGCTTCGTTCTTTAGATGAACAAAGATCCCCTAAAGCAAAACTTGCTGTTATTGAGTTTGCAATTGTTTCATTTAATAAACATGCTGTAAATTCCGAAGGTGCGGGGAATATTGGGATCTTGAAATTATGGCTTGCTAAATTAGCACCACTGGTTCATGACAAGAACACAAAGTTAAAAGAAGCAGCTATAACATGTATCATATCTGTTTACTCTCATTTTGATTCAACATCTGTTTTGAATTATATTCTTAGTTTATCTGTTGAAGAACAGAATTCTTTAAGGCGAGCACTTAAGCAACATACACCTCGTATAGAAGTCGACTTGATGAATTACTTGCAGCAGAAAAAAGACAGACAACGGTCCAAATCATCTTATGATCCATATGATGTTGCTGGGACTTCTTCTGAAGAAGGATACATTGCGGTGTCGAAAAAGACTCCTTTGTTTGGAAGGTATTCTGGTGGTTCTGTTGATAGTGATGGTGGTAAGAAATGGGGTTCGGGTCCCACCCAAGAATCCACCCAGATCACTGTTGAGGATAATCTGTATCAGGGTCTTGATATTGGTTCGAATAATGGTGGACTTGGTTCAAATGCTAAGGATGCTGTAGCATCATGGTCCATTCGGTCAGAGAATTTGGAGGGAAATAGTAACATGGAGGTTAATTCAAATTCGACACCTCGCCTCAACGGACTTCTAAGCTCTGATAACCAACTGGGTGGTTCGGCACCTGACTTGGAACTTAGTCTTTCAAAACTTGCAGCTTTAAAGATTAACTCATCTCCTGATAATAAACCTAGCATCCCTCAAATTCTTCATCTAGTGAGTTTAGATTCTAAAAATGACCAGTACACTGTATTCATGTTTTCATACACTTGTAACATTGTTAATGATATAATCTTGTGTCCTTATTTGTTTGATTAGATTTCTACTGCGACTGATGAATCTTCTTCAACATCCAAGCGTACTGCACTTCAGCAGTTAATTGATGCTTCTGCGGCCAATGATTCTTCCGTATGGGCCAAGGTTATTTAATTTGTTATTAATGCTTGAAATTTAGTAGCAGATAGCAACTTGTAGCAAAAATCATTTGCTGATATATGTTTTATGTTTGATATATGTTTGCAGTATTTTAATCAAATTTTGATGGCTGTACTTGAGGTCTTGGATGACACTGATTCTTCAATTCGGGAGCTTGCCCTTTCATTAATAGCTGAAATGTTGAAGAACCAGGTAATTTTGATTAAACTTCAACATGTACTGGTCCTTACAAACTGGTTTGTCTGACTCTGAGGTTTTCCTCCACTAATTAATACAGAGAGATGCAATGGAAGATTCTATTGAGATTGTAATCGAAAAGTTATTAAACCTTACAAAGGACACAATCCCAAAAGTAAGTTTCTGTCCTGGTTGCAATTTATACCTTCTGCGGAAGTCTTAGGAGCTGTTTGGGGTCTTTTTTGTTTTTAAAATTTTTATATCTTTTCTTTTCCTAAAAAAGAACCTTCATATAAATGCAGGTATCAAATGAAGCAGAGCATTGCTTAACTCTTGTTCTGTCTCAGCATGATCCCTTCAGATGTTTAAGTGTAAGTTATTCCATATTGCAATATTAAAATAAAATAAACTAAATTCACTCAACGAGAAATCCATGATACGTTCTATTCATCTGTTGTGTTTTGACTTTGTAGGTTATCGTCCCATTATTAGCAACAGAAGATGAGAAAACTCTTGTTACATGTATAAACTGTTTGACAAAGGTAGATTCTCATTAAATCAAAAGTTCTTACTGTACCACTATTTTATTTTATGCAAGTAAATTTCCATTATAGTGATCTGAACTCTATTGAACATGTCTTCTATTCTTCAGCTTGTGGGAAGGCTTTCCCAGGAGGAATTAACAACCCAGTTGCAATCTTTTTTGCCTGCTCTTTTTGATGCTTTTGGTAACCAGAGTGCGGATGTTCGCAAGGTAAACTCATAATTTTTTCCACAATATCTCCTTGATTATTATTTAATTTTTGACCAAACACCACCCTCAAATGATGTTTTGTTGCTTGGTACTGGCAGACTGTTGTTTTTTGTCTGGTGGACATCTACATAATGCTTGGAAAAGCCTTCTTGCCATATTTGGAAGGACTTAACAGCACACAGTTGCGGTTAGTAACGATATATGCAAATCGTATATCACAAGCAAGGACCGGAACTCCTATCCAAGATTAGTGGCACATTGATGAAGAAAAAGAGTGTGATTAGTGTGTTTTGGTACATTAATTTGGGTGTGAATCATGTATATTTGTATGGTGTGTGATGTGTGCATTCGGTCAAAGGCTTGGGGCTGGTTTTGTCTGTATGGTTTTTTTGCCCCTTTTTCGTTAAATTCTTTTTCTAACACTTAGTTATGCTGGAGTCTGAGCGCAAAGTGTGTTTTTTGTTTATCTGGAAAATGATTACAACACTAATGATATTGTATCTCTGGGTTTTTGTGTCCATAATACATATTTTGGTTGATGCTCTTATTGACCTATATAGGTTGTAAAACTTTTTGGCCGTTTTCGGTGTCCTTAGACCATCTTGAATGTATAAACTCAGAAACGCCGATGAAGTACCTGCATCCAACTTTTATAAACATCATATTCCTACATTTGAAAAATTGAAATTATTTTACTATTATAAACTTAGGATTGAATGTCTAACACAATGATTAAAATATCATTTCATTTAAAACATTAAAAAGACATGGTGTAGAATCCTTTTATGTTTTTTTAATTAAATATTTTTTTTAATTATAAACTTATCCGATTTATGTAAATATTATTTTTAATATCATAAGAGAATACACATACATGCATACTTATAAAGATATATACATATGTCATATGTGTGTATGTGTGTATTCTTTAAATTAACTAATACTATAAATTTAAGGTATATAAACAACACAATTACATGTAAACAGCCTGTTTGAGGTATATTATGCAACCTATTGTCTTTTAGGGATTTTTTTAGCAAATGGGTTAACTTGAGAGTTTATCACGAAGAAGCTTCTGCAACCTACTATTTGAACTTTTGAAACATTTAATGTGGTTATATATCTATTATGCAACCTACTGTTTGAAGTATTTAATGTGGTCATGAACTTGAAGTATTTTCCTTTTATAGTTTTATGTATTTATAATGTGTTTATATGTTGTGCAGCCTACTGTCATGTATATAAGTTTTGTTTTTACGTACTTTTGTTGATAATTAGGTTTTAGTTTTGCTTGTAATTATAGATGGAAACACCAACTGATATTGATGAAGAAAACACGATTGAACCAGTTGGTAACGTCGATGAGCAAAATGTGACGCAAGAGAAGGATGGTGGTAGAGTAATATCTTTTATGTGGGAACATTATACTATTGATAAGGATACGAAGAAGACAAGATGTCGTTATTAATGGCCGCTGGCTCTAGAAAGAATGGTACGAGTGCTTTGTCGTATCATTTGAGAAGTTCGTGCAAGTGTTCACCGCTTTATAAACAAGTGGACAAAAAGAAACAATCTATTTAAATTTTAAGTCAAGCTTAAGAAGAAGGTGGTTCAAGTTGATTTCCCGCACATTTAGTTAAGAAGAGTGTAGAAAACTCCTTGTTAAAACGTGCATAAAAGACAATCGACCTTTTAGTGTGGTTGGAGATGGGGGATATAGAGAATATGTATATGAGTGAGATCCAATGTTTAAGTTTCCGTCTAGATGGACCGTGGATAATGCTTCACAAATGATGAAGCGAATAGATTTTCTTTTCATTCAACCATATAATACACGAGTTTTTAAACTAATAAAAATATAAACAAAAATCATTTATATCTGACATGGTTATATATATGACACGCGGTAACATCAAATTCATTATCGTCAAAATTTTCTCGTTTATCTCTTCTATTAAATAATTACATTAATTGCTAATAATATTATTTAATAATTCTTTTAAGACTAAATTTTTTTAATAAATTAAGAAAATGATCTTTTTATTAATGTTATTGCTAAAGAGATAGTTTTTATAAAATAAGGAATTTTTTTATATCATCAAACTTTTCTAAAAATACAAAATATTTTTTAAAATTAATGTTTTTAAAATTTTAATTAAATAAAAAACAATTAAAAGCAAGAGTTATAATAAGAAAATGTTTTAAAATTACCTAAAGTTTTTACTCATACGGAATTTCAGTCATATCTGATCTAAAAATATCTTTTATAATTAAGAAACTTTCATTAAATTTGATAATTTATTTACATAACTCATGTAATACTCATGTTTACTAAAACTACTAGTAAAATTAGTATGTATATAACATACATAAGACCTAATGAAAAACTAAAGCACCACCGGAGAATGATAATGGAGGCAAAGTTTTTACTAGTTAATAGACACCATAAAATATTTACAAAAAGTTATATACAAGGCTTTATTGTGCTTCACAAGGGTACTAGCACTATAAACAAAACTATTATGCTTCATGATGCATGACATTAAATTACTCCTCACTAATACTTGATGCGGAATGTGACAAGGTCTCGTTTCTTTTGAGAGCTTCTGAATCTGATGAATCCTTCTTACAAAGCAACTTTATATAGTTGCTAGTGTTCTTTATATAGTTGCTAACCGAACATGCAACCATGACTACGAATAGTGTAAATATGGTTACATAACCGATGAAGTCAAGCTCGTGAGGCAGGTACAACACCAACACAAATGAGACTGGTACGAGAAGGGCCAAGAAGTAAAAAGCACTTCGTAAGACCCTATAACATACATGTAAGGAACTTTCACTCGTCGAACTTTCTAAACGAGCTTTCAAACATGACAAGACCACTGACATCGGTATAGCGATGATATACCCAACAACAGCCATGTTGGTAAAAAAACCGCGAGTTTCAAAAGCAGAATGTTTTTTGTTTTGGAACTTGAGTTGTGCAACTTCTATCAATGTTGGGAACATGTAGAGAAGCCCAGCAGCATATGCCAAATATATTTTTCCAGCGTAATTGAACCTGCATTAAACATTAATAAAGGGTACTAGTTTATTTTATTACTACACTAGCCTTAAATGACCCGTGTATTACACGTAAAACAGTTTTAAAAAGTATAATATATATGATATTCTTTTATTTGTAAATGAGAAAAAATTAGGAAACATTGAATTATTTCTTTAAATAAATTTTTGAAATGGAAGTCATAAAAGAGTGAATAAATTACTCTTATAATTACTAATGATTAATTACTAATTACCATAAAAAAGTAAAAATAGTTTGGGCGAGAAAATAAAAATTATGAGTCTAAAAATATAACACGTCTCATCTTGAGTTACTCTTTTATTATAGTAGTAGGATTCACATGTAAGAATTGAAGTCGATTAACACGACTACATGTCTAGCTACATATCTTACGATATAAATTAATTATATAAAGTGAGGTAAACACTCAAGAAGATGAGATATGTTTAGGGAAAAATTTTAAAAAAATTCTTTTAGCTAATTTTTTTCTTTTAAAATGCCTTTTTGACCGACTCATAAATCTCCTGACTTAAAAAGAAAAGAAGGAAGCAACAACTTTGGTTATATTTAAGATGATGATAAGCCCACATTGTTTTAATGAGGTAACAGGTCTATATCAAGATTAAATGGGAGAATGAAGGTTTAGTTTTAATTAAATAAAGAAAAGTTCATTATTATTAGTTTTATTAATAACTTGATAGAGTTTATAGTAGATTAGGATTGATTTTGTGAGGTTTTTAGTATAGGTTAACTAGAGGATTATGAGGTTTTTATTTTGTTTAGTTTTCAATATCAGTGTTAAATGTTCTTGTTTTAATCCTTTTGTCGACTATTTGATGTGTTTACCTAGGCCAACTTTTTAACATTACGTGATTCTAAACTTGGCGCTAAAACTAATATTCTGACTATAATACTATGATACTAAATTCTGAAATTGAATTTTGAACATGGCTCTAAATATGAACTCTAAACATGTCTCAAAATGTATTATCTATATGGGTATTAAAAATCGGATATCCGATTTTCAAATATCTGAAAATTTCGGGGATAGTGGATTTCAATATTCGAATCCGAAATTTCGGATATACTATTCTTAATATATATGTATTGTTTAATAATTTAAAAAAAATAATTTAATCATAAGAACTTTTGGATATCCAAATTTCTTAAAAAAATATCATAAATATCTAAGTGATATTTATTATTTAGTATTTTATATAAAAATATTTCAAATATGTGGATATTCAATTTTTGATATTTCAGATTTGGCTTTTGGATATTTTGATTTTTGATTCGGATATTTTTGCACGCCCCTAATTATATATACAAGTAAACATTCAAAGCGTAAGCATGAAATGAAAGGAAACAGTAGGGAGCTGGCTTAAACGAAATTCGACTGAACTCATTCTTGCATCATTGGAACCAGATCGTCGAACCCTAAACATGGTTTAGTTCTTAGGGTTTATAGTTTAGCTTTTAGGGTTTGACATTAGGGTTTTTAGCGTTTAAATTCAGAGTATCTACAAGGCGATAGATTGCCACTAGAATTAGTTCAATTTGAGTTTATATACAGAGTTAATGAGTTATGCTCATTTAAGAACTCACTAATACATTTAGAACTGCAAGAACTTGTATTGGTATACAAAATTTTTTGTTTTGTTTTATATAGAATATAATTAAAATATAATGTTTATTTGTGTCTTTTAAAATTAAATAAAATGATAAATGAATTTTATTTATCTATATAATCTACACATGTGTAAGTAATATATAGGTTATACTATTTACATATATGTAACTAAATAAAAATAAAAAACTTTAAAAACATATGAAACATCAATTTGATGATTTAATATATTATTGTGATATATACAAATATACACACATGTGTATAAAATGTATAAAATTGAAAAGATATGAATAGTGATATTAATTCTCGTAGTTCTTAATATAATTATGAGTACTAAACTAATATAATTTAGAAATCTTGATATATACGCTCGTCGATTAATATCAGTTTACTCAGGAGTACATTTTCTTCTCGTATGTTTGGTTACAAGAAGACGTGAACGAGTACTCTAGAGTTTAAGAAACATTGTGCTTAGTGAACTAGCTAGATTACACTTTGGTAAAGCCTACCAGAGAGATGAACAGCTTTGAGGGTTACTATGATGGTCAACGAATCAAGAGGAATAGGTGGATAGTTGGATGTTGTCTCGTGCAGCCTCTTGGTGATTTTAATGTTATATAGCTCTTTTGTTATAATTGGCTTTACTTGATGACCAAAGGAGAAATTAAAGTGAAGTGTCAAATAAGCTTGTAAGTGTGGATTGCACCCTTGTTTGGTGATCTTGTGATTCTAGTGCTAAAGACTCATTGTGGTATAAGGGGCGCGAAGCCCTTTGAACAACCGTGTCTAGGGGAAACGTCCTTAGTAGGGTCCTAGGGACGAAAGCCCCTAGCTAGCGGGGTTCAAGTAACAACACCCCTGGCTGGGATTAAACTGTATTTCGAAAGCAAAACAATATTTTAAAATTTGTAGTTTTCAAAAGTTCAATTGTCTTTCGGAAGTGAGTTGCTTCCTTTCGATTCTTTGGAAGCAAGTTGTTCTTCGAAGGCAAGATGTCTACTTCCGAAACAATTATCTGCTTAAATGCAAAATTGTAGCACTTGTCTCACTATCAAATCATTATGACAGTTAGTAGTGTTGGTTTCCCTACTATATAAAACGATCTTTGGTCATAACAACACACAAATTAAAAAAAAAATCGTTTTTTTGTTCTTGAATCTCTGATTCTCACCCGTTTGAATATTGAGTACATACGAAATACTCCCAATCTGATAGTGAACGAACGTGATTATCAGAGTATCCAAGCCACTGACAAATACTCATCTCTTACGTCTTCGGCCAAAAGGATCCGTAGTAACAATAGACTAAAGATGGTGTTAGCAGTTAGACACCTACAAAAGAACTATCCAAATATATTTTATAATACACGAGTAAACTAAGCTATCGGAAAACACACACGACTAGCTAGAGATCGATGGAGGAAACTGGCATGAACTTACTTTGCATGGGGTGGGCTAGCAGTACTGCAAAATGGTTGTATGATTTCTTGATCTTCTACAGCTTCCATTTTTATACTTGTGTCTTCATGAGTGTTGGGATCCACAAGCCTTAAAAGTGAATTCAAAAACATGAATCCAACAGTTAAAACTAAAGGTAAAAATAATAATAATAATAATAATAGTAGCTAGCTAGAATAATATTACTGTGGATTAGCGATGGTAGAGGGTGTTGCAGATACGTCATTCATGTTTTAATTTGGTATTGATCAATTAATTTCCAATGGGTTTTGTTTTAGTTTGTGGAGCTATTTAACGAGGGAGTGGGGGTTTATAAAATATACTTTGGTAGTGAATTTCCAGTGAACTTCCTGCTACAAAAGAGGTTTTTTGTTGATTATTTTTTAATATCTAATTTTATATATACTGCAAGATAACATAAATCATTTTAATGGGATCGAACACTAGCTACTAAAGTGTTATTGGGATGAAATTTGGCTCTTTAATTGTAGGTGTCAATAAAGGAGTCTTCCTCGTGATGGATAAAGCATAAATGTAGGTGTCAGGTGATGTTAAGTAGTCTTGTTTTATATTGAGTGTTCTGGTTTTGTATGATGTAATTCATCTGCTTTTTTTTTTTAATAATTTGGTGTATTTTTTTTTGAACGGCCAACGAATAATTATTAAGCCCGGTCACCCGGGTAAACCCATTGGCGAAAGGTCACCCACGCTCGCGAACACAGACAGCGCTGGTAACCAGGCTCGCCCACCATTCCAAGGGAAACTCACCACCCAAATGCCTACTGTGGTAAAACTCTTGGCCCACTTGGAGCATATTGCACCTAGTGAGACTCCAACCCATGACCTTCACTTTGGAAAATCATGGGATGCCTCCTTCTAAACCACTTGATCTAGGACTCATTGACAAATAATTTGGTGTATTGTATGGTGTAATTCCTACCTTTTTCCCCCTCTAAATCTCTAATCACTTGCTAGAAGTAAAGGTTATTAATAAACAAATGTTAAAAAAATATGTCACCATCATGCTAACCATTCTCTTTTTCAAAAATGTAATAATATAAAAATATTTAAGAAAAGGAAAACCCACCTATTTTGAGAAAAAGATTGTGAATATATAAACAACATGTTTCCACGTCATTAATGGTTTAATAAGTATGTAAAGACGCAATATAAAGTCTTCCATACTTTCTACTCGAAATATCTTTTTTTAATATCACTAGCCGCATTGACTCGTGCTTCATCACAACTCGATTTTAAACGTATATAAAAACGTTGCAATGATAGTTATTGAGGTTATCTTGGTATTGGTGAGCTTAATGATATATTAATATAGGCACTCAGATTTTAATTGACATCTACACATGTTTTAGCGATTCATTATTATACCATGATCATACCGAACATATGATATTTGATAGGTTGTGGATATCATTTAAAACGAATATTTTAAAAGCGTTAGAATAAAAACTCTTATCAAATATATAACATTGTATTATGATTAACAATGTGAACTATTAAATTGTTGCCGATATAATAACATGATAAAAACACACTATTAAATTGTAAGTAACAAAATAACATAATGTTGTTGTTGTTATTAACACTATGTTATTTTTTGAAATATATTAACTAATATGTTATGAACCAACAAATTCAGTCATATATATTAAAATTACTAAATACCTAAAATGTCCCTAAAGATTATTATTATTATTATTATTATTATTATTATTATTATTATTATTATTATTATTATTATTATTGTTATTATTATTATTATTATTACTATTACTATTATTATTATTATTATTATTATTATTATATTATTATTATTATTATTATTATTATTATTATTATTATTATATTCTTATTATTATTATTATTATTATTATTATTATTATTATTATTAGTATTATTAGTATTATTAGTATTATTATTATTATTATTATTATTATTATTATTATTATTTTATTATTATTGTAACTATAAAAAATATTAGTAATTATATCTATAAGTATTTAAATAACATAATACTTAACTTAAATAATATTTAGTTAAAATACATAATATAAATAGTATTAATTTAAAGTATCATAAATAAAATAATATTGCATGAGCCCCAGATGAATTGATTTAGAATGAGACACCCATGGCTTTCTAATTGGTTTGATGCAATATGTTTTAGATGGGTTAGAGGCTTTAGTACACTGGGATTTTGGTGGTAGTATTTTTTTGGAATGGTGGGCCACGTCGAGTCACAAATGCTATTTTGGTTCGTAGAGCGTTATCGGTAGTTTTTCGTCAATTGGTTTACCTGGGTGAGCGGACTTATAGTATTGTTGGTCGTTCAGAAAAAAGATAATATTTGGTATAGTTAATTAAATAATCTCATACTATTAAATAATATATTAATTAAAAAAATTATTAAATAGAAACAAGATATGAATTATTTCATATAAGCACCTTGTACATATATTTAATAAGTTGTATCGGGTGTCGTATTATTTGAGTAAAATAATAATCTTATCCTTTTTTCATTCTTATACAGATATTATAAATATAGATGACTTTAATATATAACATTGTATACTACATGACTATATGTAAGACCCTTTCCCGGAATAATTAAAGTTGGCCAGTCATAACATAAAACATGTCATATTTTATAAATCTCGTTAATCATTTTTAGCGGAAATCTTAAAACGCATCATCAACCATCAAATCTTAAAATAAAGAGTAAATTACTGTTTTCGTCCTTGAGGTTTGACGAAAATCACGGGTTCAGTCCAATAGTTTATTTATTACTCTGACGGTCCAATAGTTTCAAGTTTTGTTTCAGTTACACCCAAGTCACTAACACCGTTAGTGTACGTTCTGTTAAAATATATAAAAATACTCTTTTGCCTTTGGTTGATTAAATATCCCTCTCACTATCCTCACCCCATCTCTTTCTTCTCTCTCTCTCTCTCACACACTTCTGTTTTCTCTCAATATTCCCTTACCACCGCCACTCAGATAACCACAACCACCATCGCCGCTCACCGCCACCACTTGAAACCCGTCAGCCACCACCAAATCCGGCCACACCTCCCGTAACCCATCTCTCCCTCCCTTTCTCTCCCTTCCTATTCGACCACAACCACACCATCGCTCACCACCACCATCTAAAACCGCCAGCCACCACCAAATCCGGCCACTGACCATCTAAAACCGTGGTGATGGGGCGGATCTGGTGGTGGCGTTCTTGGTGATGGAGCGGATCTGGTGGTGGCGTTGCCAAAATTACAGTGGTGGTGGGGAATCTGGTGGTAGAGAGAGAAAGATGGGGTGGAGGTCGGAGTGGCGGCATGAGGTGATGGTCAGAGCGGCTTGGAGGTGGAGGTGGTGATAGTGGTCGGAGGTAGCCTAGGGGTTAGGGTGGCAACCTATGATTCTTGATTTGTAGATAAGAGAGAGAGAATGAGAGATGGGTTGGGGTTGGGGGCTCTTGAACCATGATGATGGTGGTTTTGTTGGGTATGATAATGGTGATGGTTGGTGGTGGTGGGTGGTGGTGAACTTGTTAGGAATGATAATGGTGGTGGTGGTGGTGGATGAGATATGGTTTAGGTGTAGGTGATGAAGATGACAAAATGATGAAGATGATGGTTATTTGAAAAGATTTTTTTATTATTTTATATTTAATCATAAGGGTAATATTGTAAATTTACATTAACTTAACGGAAATATTATAACGGTGTTAGTGACTTGGGTGAAATTGAAACAAAACTTGAAACTATTGGACCGTCAGTGTAATAAATAAACTATTGGACTGAACCCGTGATTTTCGTCAAACCTCAGGACGAAAACAGTAATTTACTCTAAAATATATTGTCATAAATCGTAAATAATGAACACACATGCACCATATATATGTCGATTAGACTTTACATGCCAACTAATACATATACAAGAAAACAACATTGCTAAGTGATTTTCTAATTTGATAATTATATAAAAATATATTTACTTTTTTTTAATGAACACACATGCACCATATATATATGTCGATTAGACTTTTTACATCATTCGTTATAGCTTTTATTATCTTTCTTATATTAATTATCTTTTCACTTTTCATAAACTAGGTTTGAATGAAGTAATAGTCCAAACATTTGATTAATAATAAATATCAAACTCCTATCAGCAAATGGTTATGGTCAGAGGTGGCAAAGTGGGTGGGTTGGTTTGGGTTGGTTGTTAGGTCAAGATGGGTTTGGGTTAGAATGGGTTTGGGTCAGGATGAGTTATTTTTAAAAAACAAGTCAGGATGGATTTGAGTCAGGATGGGTTTGGGTCAGAATGGGTTCGGGTCAGGATGGGTCAATTTAAAAAAATTAATACAAGTAAATTAAATAGGAAATTACAGAAATTGGTTGAATTACTATCCAGCAGTCTTAATTTGCAACAATAATTTATTAATTTTCACTTCAAATGGTTGAATTACTATCCAGCAGGTGGTGCAATTGGTTGACGTACTAACCAGCACTGTTAATCTGCAAATGGGATATTGAATCAATTTCAATTTCTAAAACCTAAGAAGCAAACAAAAGCACCCATTTCTACTTCGTAGTTCATGAGTTGTGACTGCAAGGCACACATCAACCCTAAAAAACAATTGCTACCGGAGGCAGACTACCTCAAACCCAAAATTGTTGTTAATTTAACACCAACAACCCAAAATTGTTGTTAATTTAACACCAACAAAGAAAACCCTATCAGTCGGTCATTCAACCCTAGTTACAACAAACAACAACTTACGAAACTACAAATAAACAAGGAGAATACCGTTCGGTGATGCGGAGTCGATAAGTGGTGCAGTTGTGAGCGACGGTGATACGGAGGCTGTAGATGGTGCGACGGTGATGCGGAGGTTTGTAGATGGTGCGATGGTGATGCGGAGGCTGTAGGTAGTGCCTGGTGCGACGATGACTATTCGCCGGAGTTTTAGCCGTCATCGACCGACGAGAGCTTCTTCTTCATCGGACTGAACTTGCTGCTTGATTTACTGATTTTTGTAGAATGAAGATGGGTTGAGTTGTGAAGAATAAAGATAACCCATCGAACCCATCCTGACCTATCTTTCCTTTTTCAAAAAAATCTCTCAACTCATCTTGACCCCCTTATGTTTTGTACCTAGTCCATTCTGACCCATCTTTGTTTTAAAAACACCCATTTTAACCCAAAGTCATATCTTTGGATCTTTTTTGCCACCTCTAGTTATGGTTAGCTAAAACCTTGAGAGTTGACCTACAATAAGCCCATGGTCGGCATGTGTTTATGTGTTCATTCCATCTATTTTACTCATATAAGTACAATACATTTCATTCGTTGCTTGTAAGATTTTTCATTCGTTTTTAAAGCATTCACACTAGCTTTCTCATCCTAATTCTCGTATTTACACTAAAAAGTCTATTTTTTATTATTTCTTTTAATTAAATAATAATTTTTTTATATCTTTATCATTACATTTTCTCTCTTCTACACTCACCACCACTTTTAAAAATATTAAAAGACTTATGAGAGATGTACCGTGTTTCCTCAAATATGGGAAATCACGGCACAATCGCAATAAAATTTCTCTCTGCTTCACTTACAACCACTTACAACCATCCCATAATATAGGATACACACTTAGGCTGTCCACAACGCACTGCCCTTAGCCCCGCCCTTAGCCTCGCCCTTGCCGCCCTTCGGAAGGGCTGCGTTGTGCAGCCCCATCCGTCCTTCACCCGCCCTTTGCCAAGGGCACTCCATGGATGCATTTTGTGGGGTCCACGCACAAAAATGTGTGTTGCTTTGTTTTTTTAATGGTTGTTTGTGGGAAGGATGGTGTTGGGAGTAAAAGTTGATTGTAGGAAGGATGAATGAAAGTTAGTGAAAAGCTGATGTGACATGCTGCCTGGGACAATTTGCGGGAAGGGCGTCTTTTAGCGTCGTGAACAGTTTTATATCAAAATTGGACACCCATTATGAATGCTCTTAGGCCCGGCCATTTAACATTTCATTAGTTTTCACTGTTATTTTTATTATTATTTTTCACTTTAGATCTTTTTTGAGTGTGTGGAGAGGAGTGAATATGAGATTTTCATACATCTACACTATTAGTTGTATTTGTTGGGATATTTAGTACTCACTTTTACCATATATCATATATTTATTACATATGTGTTTGATTATTTTAATATTTTATAGAACGGTTGTTGTTCTGATAGAATTATGTCTACTTTGGATTTTCGTTTTGTTGTTTTATAGGAGCGAAACAATTGCTGGTAAACATAAAAATTGGAAAAGCTTTGAAAGGATACTTAATACAAAGGGTTACTCTTGAAGATTTGAATAGTATGGATTTAATTTAAAAGTCCTGTCTCCTGCAAAATGAGCTTTATTATAAAATATATAATTTGAAGTCCAAGGTCGAGATAAAGGAGAAAAAAAAAGATGAGATGATGATATTATTTTCGTTTGTTATGGGTGGCCTAAATGCCTAATGACGAAGTGGAAGATGATGATGACTATATATCATCAACATGCATCATCGTAAAAAAAAAAAAAAAAACCGTCTTCACCCTCCTCGGATATTGAGTTGGGAAAAAAAAAAAAACAATTGAAGTTTGTAGCTCTTAAAAGTTGGATATTTAATAAGTATTTTTCTTTTATCTTTTTAGATTTGTTTATTTATTTGTTTCGTTTGATTAAGCCGTCACTCCATCTAAATCAATTTTAGTTTTAACACTATAACGTATTTTCTTTGATTTGATCCAAACATCTATATGAAATATTAAGATTTAATTATTTTAATGATCCTTTTGTTTTATTTTTGATTTAAACTCAAATCTACTCTGATTACATACCAGCTTGTTTGTTAATAATGCAGTACACTTCGTTAGTTGTTCTAATAAGTTTCTTTAGGTTTTAATACCTTAATATAAAGTTGTCTTCATAAGAGGAAGAATAACCGTTTTATATTTATCCATGAATTCAATCTAGTCATACAATCACATAATTTAGTTAAGCATTCCATCGGCCTGTGTTTATAATTATAATTAATACTTTGTCACCACAACTTGTACTTTAGGATCCAAACGACGTGAACTTAGAGTAACGAGTTGACTCTAATCAACGAATGATGTTTGGCTAAACATTAGATGGAGTGTATGTCCATGTGATGCAATGTCTAGTGTTGATACTGTTAATGAGCGTAAGTCGAATCAAATTAAAAAATTATCTCAGTGTTGGAATTAGTTTTTTAATATTTGATATTACTTTACAATGAAATTAACGTTTTCATTAGTATATTTTCATACATAAACTTGATATATTTGTTTGTTTATTTCTGCTAGAACTTTAACATTTTGCAATTCGCAACACCGCGAGCCGATTAAGGGTCGTCATAGTACTTTTGGCTTGGTTCTGGTGGGCAAATGATCGTCCTTCTGGTGGGCTACGATATCGATTAGAGGTTCACGTAGTCGTGTGCGGTTCCTATGCTGATCTGCCATTAGAAGATCGTGTGGTTCCTCTAGTTGCTGATTAGTTACGAATGCATCCTAGATTGTTTCAATCTGTCATATATTAAAAGGGAGGTTTAATTCAACAACATTAAAGCACTTAAATGAATTTGAATCTTGTAAAAAACAAAATTTCGGTTATGTGTTTGTGATACATATTATGAACTTGAGAGTTCATCTTACAACATGGAAAAACAAACTAACATCAAATCAAGTTAGAGAGCAGTGCTCTCTAATTGATTCTATAATTATCTTCTTATTTTTCTTTCCATACAAACCAAAAACACCATTTTACTTGATACAACATCGGGTGTGAGGACATTTTCGATAATACATACTGTTCTGGTTGTTATACCCTAGTTGACGAACGGGTTCTCTTCGATGAAATTTGAAATATATACAATTCACCCGTGTTGAATATGGATCCTTAGCTGAAACTATCAACAATTGTTTGTTAGTTAAGACCAAAGTAGAAGACTCAACATTCAAAGAGATACTACAATGTAATTGATAATAAAACAAAATAATTGAACTTAAGCTAGTGTTTTCTCATGCGCTATACGCGCTTGAGAGTTTCGTTGCTTTCCGCTATCTTACGCGATGTGATTTTGTTCGTTGTCGGCTCGGCTTATCAGAAACCACTAAAGTGAATACTGATACCGGTGTTGATAATACCAATAACAGCAACGACGAGGTTCACTCATAATCGATTCGTTTCATTACATTACCGCAATAGTAACTACCCTCGTTATTCCCTATGATATAAAAAAAACACTTGATTTTGAAAACAAATTTATTTTAAAAAAGTTATATCGGAGCATTGACAAAAGATAATAAAGATAACTGTTCATTTCATTTTTTACTAACGAATAAAAAATATAACAAAAAGAAATTATTAAAAAAATAACGGGTTTAAAACATAACTCATATATGATAACTAGGTAAATAAAAAAAAACTAAAGCTATTAAACTTTAGTGGAAAATTTTTAAAAAACCAAAGTCATGTGGTAAGATTGAGGGATCACAAATATCAACTTACTAAAAAATCTTCTAAGTAAAAACTAAAACCAAAAATGTATATCGTAGGATTCAAGTTGCATTTTAATATGTATAAGAATTTGTCAGGAATCTATTTTAGAAGTGAATGATAATTATACAAAATAGTTTATATTTATAGTTAAAAATTGTAGAGGAAGAAAGAATAATAAATAATAAATAATAATATATAAATAAATATAGGGATAGTAATAAGAATCAGGATGTGAAAGTTTTTCAAAATAAGATATAATTATAAGCAATGGTGATTTTTTTCATTAAATAAATATCGGTAGAATAAAAGGGTTTAATCTTCTCATCACATCTCATTTCTTATATATAATTTCTATTAGTTAAACATATAATAACCTTTTAATCACTTTTTAGTATAATCTTTCTTATCTTTCACTTACAAAATAACTATAGTAAGGCACTATTCATTTGATATATAATACAAGAATTTTAGTAAATTCGTGTCTTATACAAGTTGAATAAATAAAATATTAAATTAATATATTATTTTTAAAATAATATTTTAAGATAAGATATGATTGAATTTTTTTCTCACTATAAATAACATAAAAAATATTTTTTAATACAAACATTTAAAAAATTGATATTTTTAGAAAATTCCTTAATGGAACCTCCAATTTTTAATTAAATTTTCTTTATAAAAAGTTTTCTTAAAAAACAACTAATTTTAAAATATTTCTAATTTAAAAAAAGTAAATGTTTTAGAAATTTTCTTTTTTTATTTAAATATTTCTTTAGAAATAACATTAATAAATAAGTATCTTTCTTAATATATTAAAAAACTATCTTAATCTAAAATGAATTAAATGATATTATAAGTAATTAATGTTATTTAATATAAGAGAGAACCGGGAAAAATTTATTGAGAATGAATCTGACTATAACGCATATTATTTTAGTTGATTTTTTATTAAAGTTAGGAATATATAATTTATGCATAAGGAAAGGAAAACTATATTGGACGTGATTGGTTTTTTTTAAATACTTTACATATTAAAGGTTGACTAGTATACGTGTGCTCTTAGATGGTTCATTTCAAACACTCAGGAGTCCTTTTTCCTCTTAATTTGTTTTTGGTACTTTAAGTAATGCATTATAATAAAGGCTCCATATTCATCCAAATTGATGCACAAACAGTTAAATAACTATTAAGTATTAACTATCACTCTTTTTGTTTTTTGTTTATTTCCGGGAATAACTATGGTTAAATAACGTTTTTCTGGAAGTAAACGCAATTGCAAGACTTGCGTCATTTTTATGTAAATGCGGGTTCAATCCCCGGCTCCAACATTTTTATTTCTTTTGATTTGGTTTTTTTCACTTCTTTTATAATTTTTAATTAAAAATATTAATTTTTATGTTAAACCAAATTTGTGTCTTGTACTTTTCTAATATTCAACATATATAGTTTACTTTTATACACATGTAACAAAATTCATATACACGTCACAACGTGCTATTAACCACGTTGATGTCATCATATGGTTCCACGGCAACGTATGATGCGTAATATTATTTTAATATGTTTTCTCTATGGACTTAGGTTCGTTATTGTCCATACCGTAATGCATGTAACAAACTTTGCACACGCGATGCTACGCGCAGTGCCGTAGTCACGTTTGTGCTTGAATTTATACATATCTTACTTTCGGTCTGTAAACTTTCATATGCTAACACTTTGTAAAGACTTTATAGAATATCACTTTAAACCCTTCAAGTTTCTAAGGTTCCATATTTACTCCTTTACAATTTAATTAAAAGAATACTTTTATATGTTAAAATTTCTGTATACGTGTCAGTATAAGTTCGAGTGAGTTTACATTTGGATGTAATTGGAAACGAATCGGGTATTGACATAATATTAGTTTGGAAAATCACGGCCTGTATGAACCCGCCACAACTCGTGGCGGGTAAAAATACTAGTTTGATTTAAATTTGATAAATTGCCCCACTAGATCATCTTTTATTTTGTTTAGTTTTCTTACCTCTAGTTAATTATTTTTTACTAATAGAAGTCCATAAAAAGCAGTGGCGGACCCAATAAATTTTTTATGGGTGTCGAAATTTTTTGGTGTTTGGATGACTATCATCCGTTTTCGTATTTTTCGACTCGGGTCGGGTCTAGTGGGGAGAATGATAACTAATGTATACTATTTTACTTGATAAGTGTTTATATTATTTCATATTTTAAATGGTATAAGTAAATTATAGAACTTATTATTTAATGTTTTGAATCCAGATTGGACGCCTTATTAGGATAACAATTTAAATATTTAGCAACTAAAAGTAAAAAGGTATAAAAAGTAGACTAAATATTAAACTATAAATTATAATATTATATTTAACAATATATTATAATAAATAAAATTATAAGTACATAATTGAAATGAAGGCAAACAACACATTAAAAACTAGAGATATTCAATTTAAGAAAATATAAATTTTGAGATAAGAAGAGAATGTTTTTTAACTAGAGAGATAAAATTAAATATGTTGAAAATGTAATGTGAATTCAATTTTATAATATTTTTATGACCTAACCCTGCAACTAAGACTAGTTAATAAACTATATGAACAATTGTAGAATAACTTAATCACTTTAATTATTAATTTTCTCTTTTATATTCTCTTTTCTTTCTTTTTAGAGGCTGTTTGATTATACTGACTCAGTAAAATCTGATTGAGTCAGAAGCTGACCCAGTTAGAAATTCTGACTGTGTATGCATCTGACTGAAACTTGGTTTTTTGATTCATAGAACCAAATCAATTCAGTACTTAAGTAACAAAATCCATCGGAGTCACACCACCGGTCGGAACCACCACAACCACCACAGTCACCGTACACATTCCGATCACCACCGCAATCCACCGCCCTTCGCCACCATCGTCCGCCAAACCACCACTGCCACCGTCGTCCGCTGAAGTCGAAGCCGAAGGCGAAAGCGGTGCGGGTCTGCGACGGGGCGAAGGTGAAGGTGGTGCCCGGTCAGCTTCTTTTGTTTCTAGGTATGGGTCAGCAATGGAGACCCAGTCAACTAGCCCTGAAGCTGAAATCAAACGGGTTGACCCGTTGACCGAGTTAGCCGGTCAGCCGGGTCAGCCCGGTCAGCCGAAAACAAACAACCCCTTCTTCTTTTTCCAAGCTTTTTTCATTATTTTCATGGCTTCCAAAAATCTATTTTATGTTTTCTACTTTCGTTTTCTTTTCTTTTTTCATTTTTTCATGGGGTCGGTTTCAAAATTTCTTGGATGTTGTTCGGGATCATTAATATATATATTAAAAGAAATATTTTTATGGGTGTCAGGTGACCCAAGCCGCAAGGATGGGTCCACCCCAGCATAAAAGTTAATAAATGACCATTAACTTTTACATGAACAATTTCCATACTACATAATAAAATGTACCGTAAAGATGTATCTTTTAAAATAAATTACATATATTTGTTTGTAATAAGTTGAATTTTAATAACTATCTAAACCGCTAAAACGAGGAGCTTGGAGTTCAATTAATAAAGCACATGGTGAATTGTTGGACTATAACGTCGATGTCATCAAACAAGTGAATGGGCATGTCAAGAATGGTAAAGAGATTAGATTATGGCAACTACCTATTTCCTGATTAAAAATAGGGGGATTTTTAGTAATTTTGATTGGTACAATTGGTGTAGTATTAATTTTATCACCTAATCTCTTGTATGTTCTATCTTCTTGCTAGTTATTAAAAATATTTTTTTTGACTAATGGTCATAAATAATTTTATACTACCAAAATATCATTTATTAAATAATATATCATGAAATAACAAAATAAATTTAATTAAAATAATTATATAAGAACAATTATTTATACTACTAAAGATGTCATTTATTAAATAATATGTCATTAAATAACAAAATAAATTGGGTTATTATAATTATATAAAACTTAATTTGTCTTTCTGTCCTTATTAGTGTCTTAAAATTAATTGAAATGCCAACTTTGCTTTTCTCAAATACTTTATAAAATAGTATAGATATAGATATCAAATAAAATTACAAAAAACATTATTATAGTTTTTATTAAATTTCATCGGACGTCCTTAATGTTTAAAATGTAATAATCAATATCCTTTATGTTTGTTTTTGTTTCAGATTAAGTTCTTTCTAACTAAGCCCATTAAATATAGTTGTTAAGTCTTTGGTAATTTAAACCTTCTTTCCCGAATTCTTTGTTGCTCAGCCTCTCCACCTTCTCAATCAACAGCGTCTTTGACTCTTCGGCATCGGCGGCCACTACATTCGTCCGCTCCTCCGTCACCGACCTCAACTTTATATCTCCCGACTCAACTTCACTGGTTGTGTTCTACAAAATCTCTCCATCTCCTTCTTCACCAGCTTGATCACTTAGTTCATTACCACTAATAGAAGATGTTTCAATTAACGTATAAACAAATTAAGCACACATCGTTGTTATAACAAAAGAAAACACTTTACCCAATTTATACAAAAAGCTATTGTTTTATATAAAGTTATCTGTCAATTTTGTGAGAAAACAAACTTTTTAGTGTGGGTGAGTCATCTACAACTCTACAAGTGGCCACTTACGCATAAAATAAACTAATACATTAAACAAAGGCACAAGTTCCTGGCCACAGGAACATTACCCAAACATGATATAAAATTAAGGGTGATGTTATTGTAATAATAGAGAAAAAATTAAAATAAACGAGAAGTATTATTATTCATTAGATCTTAGATTCAAAGGCGGTGATATAATGGTAAATAGTTGAAACTTTAAATGACAGGTCAATGGTATTTTAGTATTAACCACATTTTCAAGTTTCAATTTTTTTAAACGCTCGTAACTTTTACATACAACATTATTTTTTAATAAAATTACTCCATAAAAACAAATGTTTTTTAGTCTTTAAAACGCCTATAATTTTGATACATAAAAAACAAGTTTTTTTCACGTTATTTTGGCTCATTATGTAATATTGTTAGCTCATTGTATAATATTAATCAATCAAATGTGGCTAATGTTGACTATTTTGTTAGGCACTGTGTTTTTTAAAAATTATGATTTTCAAATAACACAATGTTAAAAATATAAATTTTTTTTTATGTTTTTCAGTTAATTGTGTAATCATAATCAGGTAATTGTGTAATCCATATCAAACAGCTCATTGCGTCTATTGTTAATCATCGAGTATAGTGCTAGTCATTGTGTTATCCATTGTGTCTAACATTAACTATTGTGTTTATTAAAATGGTGATTTTCAAATAACACAATGCTAAAAATGTATTTCTTTTACGTTTTTTCCAGTTCATTGTGTAATCCTGATCAGATCATTGTGTAATCCTCATCAAGCAACTCATTGTGTTTATTGCTAATTATTGAGTCTAGTGTTGGTCATTATGTTACTGACCCATTGTGTCTAATGTTGACTATTGTGTTATGCATTGTGTTTCAAAATAATGATTTTCAAATAACATAATGCTAAATGTATTATTTTATGTTTCTCAGTTCATTATATAATCCCTAATCATGTCACTGTATAATTCTCGTAAAGCAGCTCATTATGTATATTGCTAATAATCGAGTCTAGTGCTGGTTATTGTGTTACCCATTGTGTCTAATGTTGACAATTATATTATGCATTGTGTTTCTTAAAATGATGATTTTTGAATAACATAATAATAAGAAAAGTAAATTTTTATGCTTCAAATTAATTGTGTATTCCTTATTAGATAATTGTGTAATCCTCATCAATTCAGAATATTACACAATGACATGATTAAATTACACAATGAGTTAAAAAAAACTTTATTTTTTTATATCAACACTATAAACGTTTTAAAAATAAAAAAATACTTGTTATTATGGTGTATTTAAAAAAATTAATATCGTATATAAAAGTTATAAATGTTAAAAAACGATGGAACTTGAGAATGGGGAACATTACCAATTTTGCCCACAACCTAATTTTGATCAAAATAACATGTGTTAACATATTAATACTTGTTATTTTAGATTTAAAGAGACTTTGTATTTGAACCCTCCCCTCAAAGTAATTAGTTTTTGGGTTTACGGTATAACTCGTTAAATAACGGTTTTACACATTTAGAAAACAAGTAGTGTGCGGGTTGATCCGTTTAAACTTCAAAATTGATTTGTCTATTTTTTCCTTTCTAAAAACGAATCTTCCTTTTTAATAAAAGAATAACTAAGAGGGACACATGATAACATCACGTTCATCCTAACCAAAATTTTTCCGCTACTCACTCATATTAAAAGATTACATTAATTATTAATAATATTATTTATCTTTTTTAGATTAAAAATAGGTTTTAAAAATAAAAAAAGATCTTTTATTAATATTATTATTAAAGAATTAAATTTTATAAAATAATAAATTTTTCCAAATCATTGAACTTTTTTAAAAATACGATATATATTAAAATTTGTGTTATTAAAAAGTAAAATTTTTAGAAACAAAAAATAATTAAAATTGAGATTTATAATAAGAAAATTCTAAAAAAATGACATTTTTAAACGGTTTATTTTAAAGCAAAATGTTTATTTAAAAAAACAAAAAAAAAGATTAAAAAACAAAACTTTAAAAAGTTGATATTATTATTATGTTATTTATATTATTATTTACTTATCCGTAATTTCAATCGTATCTTATCTTAAGATATTGTTTTATAATTAATAAATTTTTATTCAATTTAATATTTTGTTTATTTAACCTGACTAATACACGAGTTTACTACAGTTAATGTTAAATATTTAATAAAGGAATTGATTTATTACTATTTTTTTCATTTTTTCATTTTCAAAGATTATCATTTAATTCCTTTTTAGTTTGCTATAAATGAATTTGATTACTTTCATGATTTTAATTTCAGCGATTATATTAATTCTAATATCCTTTTTAATCAAAACACCATCTTACCTATTTGTTACACTCAAACTAACATATTAAACATGTTCCCTTAACTTGCTTACAACCCAACATCTCAAATACAATCTTCATAAATTTTCTACATCTTTTAATAAAAAACACTCATAATCATCCCTATAATATATGGACCTCACTCATATAAAAATAGAAAACGAGCTCTGAACCAGTTAACAAAATATTGTTTCACTTTTATATTTTATTGTCTTCTATATTATCATACATACGCTTTTACTTTTTATAGGATGGGGACAAGATATGTGGAAAAGGAGGTCTAGAGAGGGAGAAGTAATCGCAACAACGTTGATAGCTTTGGTTCGATATTGACACATGTGGGTCCACTGGATATGATAACCTAATTATATTCATATACTAGGTTAATACCCCTTGTATCATACGGGTTGATTAAATAAAATACTAAATAATTAATAATGAAAAATTATTAATTATAATATGATATGATTGAAATTACCTATAAGTAAGGACTATAAGTAATAAGACAATGATATTTTTTTGAACTTTTGTTTTAAATTATTTTCATCTAAAAAAATTTTAAAAATTCGTTCTAAATCAAAACATTTTAAAAAATGTCATTTTCTAAAAATTTATTATTATAACTTTGAATTTTAAGTTTTTATGGTTCATAAAAAAATAATTTCTAAAAACACATGATTTTAAATATTTTGTATTTTTAAAATAGTTTGATGTTTTAAAAAATTACTTATGTTATACAAAAGATTGTTTCTTTAGATATTATATTTATAAAAAGAACTCTTTCTTAATTTATTAAAAACTATTTAATCTAAAAAAATCTCCATCTCCATCTCCATACTCTAATAAAAAGATATCTAGAATGACACATGTCAACACCATATTTTTCCTCATCAATTTTTTCCCTCTTCTCTCTCCTTTTAATAATCACATTAATTACTAATAATATTATTTTTTTCTTCAGAATAAAATAACTTTTTAATAAAATTAAGGAATAGATTTTTTTACTAATGTTATTTCTAGGAAAATACTTTTTCATAAAATTAGAAAGTTTTTATAAATTTTTATTTTATTTGATATTTTTTATTCAACTCGTGTAATACACTGGTTTATTAAATCTAGTTAAATAATATAATTAGTAGTTAATATAAATATTTAATATGAGAAAAAAGCGGGAAAATTAGATTTAGAGTGTCTAATATTGTGACAAGTGACAACTCAAAAGCTTTTTTTTTATTAAAGTAGATAGATTCTAGTAATTTATTTTGCTTTAATACATATACATATAACATTAATTATACAACTAGAAACGAACCCTCGCGCGTTGCCGCGAGGTCTTTTAGTAACGTAATGAAAACCATATTAGCACAAAAGTGTAAGAAATCATTAACATGTTTGAAGTGTCGAAATGTTATAACATTTTTAAACATAAGAATACATCGACGTCATGTATCCCAATGATTATACAAAAAGATAGTTTGTGTGGAAAAGAATATCCAAAAATGTTTTCTTAGGTACCAATTTATTGCACAATAAATTATTGTTATCGACTTCAAGCCGTCAACGGATACTACTGCACATGATAGTTGTTCTTGGTTTTTCTAAATTATAAGTAACTGCTGAGAAAAAGAATAAGAAAAAAGGACGCTTGCAAACTCGAACCAAAGACGTTACTTAAAGAGGAGCTAAGAACTAACCATTTGCTCCAGTTGCCTTTTGAGTTGCAAAGCCAAAATATAATATCTTCCTACTCTAATAAAAGGGTAAATGGGGTGCCACGTGTCAGCACCACAATCATTGGAATGACACGTGTCAGCACCTCAATCTTCCTCATCAAAATTTTCCCGCCTCTCTCTCCTATTAAATAATTACCTTAATTACTAATAATATTAATTTAATACTTTTAAATATTTAATAAATTAAGAAAGAAATCTTTTTATTAAAGTTATATCTAAATAAATTACTATTTTTAAATTATCAAATTTAGGAGTTGTAATAAGAAAACTTTTAAAAATGACATTTTTATACGGTTTGTTTTAAAAAAAATATTTATTTTCAATAAAAGAAATTTACAAACAAAATTTTAAAAAGTTGATATTATCGTTTTTTTATTTCAGTCATATCATATCTTAGAATATCATTGTTTAATTAATAAATTTATTATATTAATATTTTATTTATTTAAACCGTGTAATACACGGGTTTACTAAAGCTAGTATAATAATATAATACCTTTTCAAAAAAATTAAAAAAACTTAGTTGGTAGCACTGTAGCTACCGACATATCATTTTAATTATATATATAATATGTTTTACGCAAAAAAGAGATTGGGTCATCAAGGAGTTCTTTCTATGAATATATTATCATTACTACTCTTGTTACTATCTATCTTAAAAGCTTACGTGAAAGTGAATTTTTCATATATAAATAAAAAGAAATTTTGGTTTTTCACTAGTGAAGAATATTGTTTGATTTTTTTTGTGAAACAAGAAAACAGAATAACAAACTTTATATATATTGTAAAATAAACATTAAGGTAACTTAATAAAATTATAATAACATTTCATTAAATAACACTACTTAACATTTCATTAACTAAAAAAAGATAACTAGACAAAAAAAATCAAATAATCACTTATTGTTTTTTGTTATCGTTAATTGGAAAAAAATACAACGTATGACATTTTCTACAATTGTTAGAAGATATTTTTAATACCATTAATTATATTGCTAGTACAATTAATTGTAAATCACATAATACCACAGAACCAAAATGTCATATTCAGATTATACTCACTTACTAAAAAGTTATTAACATTTTAAAAAATATGAGTAAGTATTTCCACAAAAAAATAACTTTTAATATAATGGAAATTTATTACATATGTGTAGTTGTTGGTTACATATATGCCATTACACACATTTCAATGAAAAACATGTTAGTAACTTTACACAAGTGTAAATAACGGTATAGACTAAAGTATAAAAATATCTTATTATTCATAAATATACATAAACCTTTTTATATATATATTTTAAAATATTTTTGTTTTAACCATTATTAGCTACAAATTAAACTATATTTTAACAAAATTAAGTTTTATTAAACTATTTTAATAAAATGATATTTATTTGTAGAAGAACTTATTTTGATTATTATCGTATTAAATGAAAGTTATTAAAGAAACTTTTTTGAAGTCAAAATTTTCACCAAAATTATAAATTTATAGTGGTGGTGGCACATGTACAATGCTAGGTGGAGCTTAAGTGGAGATGATTTGAACATGATAGATAAGAAAAATATTGTCAATCTGTCTTTTATCTGTAGTGTCGCAGAAATAAATAATAAAAAGAATAAAAAAAATTATTTTATGTGTGTTTTTTCATTCTTTTCTAGCCGAAAGATTGAAAGAAGGAAAACAAACAAAAAAAAGTCAAATAACAAATTTTGTGTGATTCACATGAATACGTAATCAATAGGATGAAAGCGACCTACAAATTTTAGGTTAAAAAGTGAATTGAAAAGAAAATCCTTCAAAAACGTAGCTTTAAGGATAAAGGTTGAAGAAAGAAATTTTCAAATTTATTAATACGATAAGAAAATTGAATACAATCCAAGCACTTCTTCATATCTTGTTATCATGGAAGTAGATAATATATTATATAAATCAAGTAAAGCCCGTACTCCATTGATTGATATTCCTTTAGAATAAAATATGACGCACGAAAATTAAACTTAACAATATAAACCACTCATATTTAGGTTACAAGAAAATAAAAGTGAAATACGAACAAAACCTTTTTGGAATATCTTTGCAGAATCTGGAACATTTTACAGTAAAGTTTTTATTATAGATAGTGGAGGACGGGTGATTTCTAGGAAGAAGAAGATAAATTTGTAGAGGATTTGAGAAATCATGTATGTAAGTTAATATTAGGAAAATTGGATTGAAGGACACACAATAACACGGTTATATGACTAACCAAGCTAGAAGTATGTATATTATACGTGTTGAAAAAATGAAAAAGATATAACTTATAAATGTAATAATACTTTTATGATTAAATTACTATTATATATAACAATAAAAAATTAAAAGTTACTCTTATAATTTATAAACTTGCGAATATTTCTTTGGATAATATATAATACAGTTAACCTGTGTATATATTACACACAATTGATCTGTGTAAACTTAAAACCGACTATCTTAAAATTACACGAACTCAAAATATATAAATATGTCAATAAGTATTTATTACTTTTTAACTTTCTTTAATTGAATCTTATTTTGCTATCAAAGTATGTATAATTCAAAATAATATGATTACACAATTTAGTTGATAATAATAAAAATATTTTAAATTTAAAAATCAATATATAATACTAAATGTATTATTTATTTAGTTTCTTAAAATTTAAAATTAAAAAGGTGACTAAAATAATATATTAATTTAGGCGAGAACTTTTTTTAAACAAATAACAGGAGGGTGCTACGTGACATCAATAGTTACTTCTTTATTATATACTATAAATATAGATGATTATTCTACACCTTTTAATAATCCTTTTAATAATGTTAAAAGGCCACACATATAAATTAAAGACTCGTAACCCACTGTTTATACTAAATTTATACTATTACCAACACAACTCAAACACTATTAGTAAACTAACTCAATCCTCGTCTAACAAAGCTTAACCAAACAATTACAAAATGTAACACCCAACCACTTATCACCAATATTGTCCGTTTTGGTCACGAGAAGCTCACGGATTTGCTTTTGGTTGCTCGGGTGAAAACTTCCCAGGGAGGTCACCCATCCCTGGATTGCTCCCACCTGAGCATGCTAACTGTAGAGTTCTCCTCTCATCCACAGCCAATACACCCAAAACGCGTAGTTGATATTAGAGACCAGACATTCCTTATGAACCAGGAATCTCTCCTGTCCACGGCCGATGTGGGATTGATGTAGGGTGTCACAAGCACCCCCCCCCCTTTGGACTCATCGTCCTCGATGAGCCCGAGAAGTCACCATCCTCGGTGAGATGTGTCCCACATCCCGAACGACACAGGAGTGACTCTGATACCATTCTGTAACACCCGACCACTCATACCACCAATATTGTCCGCTTTGCCCACGAGGAGCTCACGGATTTGCTTTTGGTTGCTTGGGTGAAAACTTTCCAGGGAGGTCACTCATCACTGGATTGCTCCCACCTGAGCATGTTTAACTGTGGAGTTCTCCTCTCATCCACAGCCAATACACCCAAAATGCGTTGTTGATATTAGAGACCGGACATTCCTTATGAACCAGGAATCTCTCCTGTCCACGACCGATGTGGGATTGATGTAGGGTGTCACACAAAAAAACTACTATAACTATTATCTCTTCTATTTAATGAAAATTAAATCATGCATTCATTCTCCCTTTAATATGGGTATGCACCCATTACCTCATCAAAGCAATATTGCCTCATTCTCTTAGCCAAGTTAGCCACTTCTTTCCTTTGTTGTAGGCATGCATTCCAACGCAATATGACCTAACGCTCCACATCGTTAATATCGAATCCTTGACTTGTCTTGTCGTAACTCATAACATCGGTTCTCTTTGATCATTACTTGAACCAGAATGGCCCTCGCAACCTCTTCCACTAGGCCTCTACCACATCCTTTACCATCTCGGTTAACCCATCCACAAATCTCATCACCTTGTTGATGATAATCGCTATTGTTTTTGGTTTACCTTGCTCATCATCATATGAGTAAACAAGAACTTACCTTGTATATCCTTGGTTGGGTCAAGAGGTTTTACCCGCATGCGCTCCTATAAGCTCTCAACCTTTAATTTTGATAATGTCATTGTTCCATTTAAACTTGAACCAAAAATCTCTTGCCCAAAATCCCCTTAATATTCGCCTTCAAAATGCTACCCTTATTTGAGTGTGTTAGTTGTCATATTTGTATGGAGTATAGCAAATGAGTCGTAACTCATAACCTTTGATATAACTGGTAATTAATTAATGGCTTTTTGCTAAATGTACCTCAATTTTTTGGTTACACCACACTCTTTAAGTTATCAGTTCAGTTATGTTTCTAATTTTCAATTCCATATTTGTATGGAGCTAATAGCCTCGGGTAAGCTTTTTTGTCGGGTTAATTCAGCGAGGACTTTAGCGAATCAACTTGGTAAGTTGGTTAGTCCAATCACATCATCGGTGACTCAGTTTGAATGAACATTCTCTCATGTTTTTTTCAATGCACCACAAAAGAAGGGGTGTGGATGAAAATAGTCCAAAAATAACATCTGCTCACTCTAATAAATAAAAGTGAAAAATATAATACATCATCAAATTATATGATATGGGGATAACAAGGTGTATGATAAAAGTAAAGTATGAGAGTTTGTCGTTAAGAAACTATACGAAGTAATTTGTAAATCACAACTAGTCTATGTGGGCACGTTCTATGCAAAGGAGCTTTTGGGCTTTACTTCATAGTTAGAAAACAACCTAAAAAGACATGCTTTAAAATATAATTTCGAAACAATGACACGCATTTGAATAATATAAGTCTTTATATTGGGGTCATCACTACAAATATTGCATATGAAAGGAAACTTTTGGATGGGGTCATCAGTCATGTGACCCAATGTCCGCTTCTGCCTAAATGTGTTTGCACATACCAAAGAGGCAAAGAAGAAATTAAGGTGGTCATAAGTCATAATCAAAAGAAAAATAGTAAATAGCAAAATTTACAAGATCAAAGGAAAGTGAAATCCACAGGTATACAACATGTGTAACAGTCAGTTTTATCGCTACCAACACCTTTGTGTGATAAAGAACACTTAGTCTAACATGAATCACCTACAAACCAAATAAACCCTTGAAACTTAGGGATATACCTAAAATTTGAAACATTTAAGAGTGAAAATGAGATGGATATTCAAGTGTGAAACTATTTATAAAAAATTTCTATCCGAAACGGATCAAATATCCATTGATCAAATTATATATATACTAATTACCAACTTAGTTATACATAACAGGTTGTAACATATGCTAAGTGAGTTGTACCCACCTTACCTATTGTCTTTTTTGTAATCTTTAACTTTTTATATTAAGTTTTAACCTAATACTTTTACATCTTTTACAATTTACCCTCAATATTTTTTTACTTTTAACTTTGGTCCCTTATACTTTTCATATTTCAAAATTTTTCGTTTTGCGTTTCGGTCCAAATTTTGTGAGGTAACACGCCGCAACGTTCGTGTGTGTTTCAACATTTTTAGGCATATTTCCCCTGGTTTAACGGCCATGTTGCAAGACGTTGGTCCTATATCGACTTACTTATTGTTTTAAATATTTTACGTTTTGTCTACGTTGTTCAATGTTTTTACATCTACTTTTCAATTGGTTTTATTTTTTTTTTGTTTTTAATTTCTTTTTTAATACAAGTTATTTCGGTGTTGATGGTCACTAATAGTGGTGTATCATTGGTGTTACTTGACATGGTTTTCCTTCCTCCGCTGCAATGCGAGGGGGCATAATACTAGTTAGAACTAAATATAACCTTGTAACACAAAATAAATAATATTTCAAGTTGTTAGAAAAATGAAATCATAAGAAATAAAAAAATGATTAAAAGTGTAGTTAGGGTAGAATTGGTTAACAAGAATAGATTAGGAGAGATTTATAAAATTATTTGATACTTCAAAGTCAATATAGTGTGACTTTAAGATTGGGTGCTTGGTAATGTAATTACCAATGAGTAATTTAACCACATAAGACCACGAGTAATGGTTAATGCCCATTAAAGGGTATTTTCTGCCACATCAACGTTAAGTCATCATTACTTTTTTGTTAAAAACATAAGTAATGATTGATGCCCCTATAATGTCCATTCATCATTATGTTTTTAGTGATTTGTGGCGTTATAATAATAACGTCCCTTTAAACATAACGCCCCACCGTAATGGTGATGGGGGCATTATGTGGCGTTATGTATAGGCTTAACGCCCCATTACACATGGTCTAAGATTTCAAATTTGTATACATGAATCATAAGGAAAAATCCGTAAACCCAATAGGTAATAAGTTGAGACTAACATCATTCTCATAATTGGTTTCGGATTTAAACTAGCTGATCGAAACGAATCGGGACCGGATTCACTATTGATTTCGTATCAGATACCTAGATCCCGAACCGGTTCGAGCATGCTCCTCTACACAAGGTAGGCCATGCCAAAAACCAGGCCTCTTTCTGTTAGAATCAGGCCCAATAATTATTGGGCTTGGCTTTTAGGACTGAAACTGGGCCGGGCCTAAGCAAGAGACAGTTTACAAGCCAGCCACTAGAGTTCTTCACTTTCATCTTCCGTGTATGACACTGACTGATTTCTTGCACTCAAAATAGCCTTTGCAGTGGATTACAAACAAAAACTTAATGTCTAACTATTGGTATTAGGAAAATCCAACTCAATAATAAGAAACTATTGTCTATCTATATGATTTATTGTAAAATTTATGCATTAAAATTGTTCGTAGAACGTAGGATTGCTCTTTGGGATCCTGACTAATTATTCGGTTTTTTTGCACAATTTATGGTCACAACTCATAAGATGTGTTGATTTTATGGAGATGGTTGAAGTCACATTGTCAAGGTATACCTCTTCTCAAGATTAAATAAAAAAATTTACAACTTAATAATAGTGTGTCAAGGTATACCTCACATTAAAATTTAAACTATTAAATTTAAGAGGTTTTGTTTGTATCACTAGACCATCAACCCTAATGTTTATCCTAACTGTAGTGGCGGAATTTGAACTAAAACTTAATTGGGGGGAGGGGGGGGGGGGGGATGTAAACTATTTTAGAGGGCGGACTCTATATTTATTAAAAAATTTCCACTACCGGAACAGAAATTTACACTATCGAGCCGAAAATTTATACTACTGACGAAAATTTTAGTAGGTGTCGGCGTTCACTTCAATGATGTCAAAGACGCGTCTGCTTAGGACATGTGTTCATTTCAGACCGGTTCCGCTTTACAGCCGCCCGCAACTACCTGTACAGACGATGACGCCTTGTCTAATAAGGACATTTTAAGAGATAGTTATTTGAAGAACAATTTGGTGGGTAAAGAGGGAAATATATACTTTTTAAGATTTTTCTTATATAAAATAGGGTAAACAATGGTCCTTAGCTCATATGCTTGAAATAGAACCTCTGCAGCCAATTGATATATGAAAACAAGATCTAGATTCCAACAAGAATAAACAGAGACATAGATAAGCACACAAAAGTTATATTTGAGGATTCATAGGAAAACAGAGAGCCATATAAAAATAGGGGAGACTATGGCTGGGAACTTGTGACGAAGCATGGTCAGCTGGGTCAATGCTAATGGCTATGTGTGCAAGTCTTCGTCTTATCTCCATATTTATAATTGTGGACTCACACGGGTTATTAGAATTAGAAGCCACACACCTTTACAAAACCAATGATCATACAGTTAAATATATATAGCTAAAAACAGACAGACAAACAAACAAACAAATTTACTGTGGATTAATGGTGGGAGAGGGTTCGACTTCAAGTGAACTTGATACGTTGTTCAAAACCTCCATTTGATTTCCGTGATGGTAGCTACAATGGTTTGGATAACGGGTATTTATACATGAATTGTCTTTAATGAAACACGTTATGCACCAAGAGACTGAGAGAATGTGTACCACTGACATTCGAATGTTGTCTTAAACTATTGTCTACTCTGTTGCCGGTTGATCCACAAATATCTTTTGTATGTTTACAATTACATATTCGAGTCATCTTGTTTTTAATGATAGGATGTTGTCTTAAACCGTCGATATGAAACGTTTAAGACTCATTTTTAAAACGATGTGGTTTTATAATTTTATAAGCAACTAAATATATGATTATAAGTTTTTTGCACTCTTTGCATCTACTTACTATTAACTAAACATGTCTGTAGGAGGAATAAGTTATTAAAAGTTATTAAAAGTTAAATCTTGGTCTAGAAGAAATGGGTTTAGGAAGAATGAAAGTAGGAGGAATAAGTTATTAAAAGTTAAATCTTGGTCTAGAAGAAATGGAGCCGAATGCGTAAATAATTATAATGACTTAAGAAGAGTATATTATTAAAACAAGGGATATAAAATGATATAGAAATATAAATTCTCTTTCTAATTCATAGCCCATATTTAAATCAAAAGCATTTATGCATATCGGTTTTTATCAATGTTTTCTTTTACATTTTTGTCATTTGCATTTATGTGTATACATGTATGATTTATGTGCTTTATCATATAGTTAAATTTGAGTAAGTTATATCATTAGTTAATATTGAAATTTTGAGTTATTCTTTTTTACAAATTACATATACGATTTTCACTTTTAATTTATCATTAACATGTTAGATTATTTTTATCGATTGAAAATGTGTCAATTTCATACGAAGTGAAACGTAAACTTAAAAGAAACAAAAATGAGTATAAATACTTGGAAACACGTTCACACCGTTCCTTCCTACTTCTTGTCACACTTATCTCACCTTACGGGTTTTACTGTCTTGAACACTTGAAACTATTTTATAATAAAATAATAATAACATGGTTAAAATGTTTTCATTTTATGTGGATGTGAGGGGCTTTCTTGATGATTGGGCTTCCTGGAACAAAAGCCCAGTCGATCTTAATCTTAACAATAGTTTAAGGTTTAGGTTTTTGAGATAGGGTTGTGTAAAAATTTATGACTCGTGAATCGCTCGAAATCGACTCATTTATAAATGAGTTGAGCTACACTCTGTTTGTAAACAAGCCAAGACGAGTCATGGTCAACTTCGCTTGAGGCTCGCTCATTATTTGGCCTGGAGGTTGCCCGTTGCCTTATTTAAATTAAAGTGTAAGTTATCATTATATAATTATTATAAAGTAAAATTATGACATATTATTTAAATAGATCAAAAACATATGTTTATTTGACAAAACCTGCGTATAAAATTTTTTAAGATGATTATCATTCATAAAATACCTAATTTTTATTGTCGTTTTAACGAGTTAAAGTAAACATATATAAAAAGTATTATTTTTATTGTTTATATATATGACTACGTTTAAAATAACATAATTAAAGCTCGTTAACATAAGCAAGCAATTAGTCGAGCCGAGACGACGCTCAAGCTCTGCCCTTTTACAGCCTTAGCTTGAGGATTATTTGTATATTAGGGCTGGGCTTTCTCATTTGCTCAACACCTTCCCTAAAAACCAAATTAGAATTCTAATAATACCATAATTTTAACAGCTTCAAGGTCTTAAGAAGTTTAAAGTATTATTTTTGCATACTCCTTTAGATTATATATCATAATACCTGTATTTATTTCTCATGCTGGTCGTAATCAAGAGGGTATCATCTAATGCCATACATATTCTAGATTCGTAAAACCTATACTATCGAGAATGACAATTGTAATTTTGCTCGTAGTGTAAGACACCCAAGACAAAGTTGTAAGCGCAAGATACAAATGTTTTATACAATAGTTCGAAATTGCCCTTATTAAATAATTTTTCTAATTAATACATTATTTAAAGTCTATTAGATTTTTAATTCACTAACTTAACTATTAGAGTTAAATTCGATTTTACTACTTGAGGTTTGTTAAAAATAATAATTTTCCTCCAAAAGATTAAAAACATCAATTTACCTTCAAAAGTTTTATAAGTTATTTTAGTTTCGGACGAGGGAAGGGGAGAAACGAAATGGGATGAGGGAAAGGAGGA